>LPNX010574687.1:830787-849536 GCA_001517045.1 Pseudotsuga menziesii | reverse complement strand
TAAAGTAGTTGCATGATCATATATTTATGCATAAGTATTTTCCAGTATGAATATTCCTTATGAAATGTTCTAACCATACGATTGCATTTGACTTGTAGGAAATATCACATACAAACAAAGAAGAATGAAGACTTGTTCTGAAGAGCAAGTGACGACATTTCAAAATGAAGAATAATGTGATGAGTGCAGTGACATCATTGATGCAAAACCTTCCAGCCACCAAGAAGAAAGGGAAGACTAGTTCAAGAAGAATGATGTCAGGGCACAATATTGAGACTTGAAGAGAAGTTCATAGTTCCCTCATGCAGTAGATGGAAACATCGTGGGATACAAAGCAAGATTCGTAGCACGAGGCTTCTCACAAAAAGAAGGCCTAGACTAAAAAGAGACATTTACAGCTAGTAAGAGCTTCAACACATACATGATGAGCCTGATGAAGATCTTAAGCTTTTCTACAAGGTTGAAGATGAAGTCTATACACTAGATGGATACATAGAATATTAGTAGCATAGGAAGCTACTTGTCACTCTAGTACAGAATGTTTTCAATGCATAGAGCACAGAAGACAGAGGGAGTATGATGCTCCGCTTCAAAGGGAGTGACTACAGAATATATTGAGGTTCGACATGGTACGACAGGATGGGAAGATTACTGATGACTCTAGGCTTTACTAAGAATAAAGAGGATTCCAACCTTTGCTTCAAGGTTGAAAATGGAAGACCAATGATACTCCTGTTATGTGTCGATGCACTATTGTTCTAGGTATGGAGGTGTGGCAGAGTGCAGATGGAATCTTCCTTGGACAAAGGAAGTATGCAGTAGAGATCCTGAAGAGGTTCAGGATGATGGACTTCATGACCACACCTATGGCATTGAACATGAAGTTGTTAAGTGATGCTTCATTAGAGACGGTTAAAGCTACAATGTATCGTCAGATGATTGGGTCCTTGATGTACCTGAGACCAGATATTTTCTTTGCTGTGAACACATTGAGACATGTTCACCTGATGGTTGCAAAGAATGCAAGGGTACAGTTGATTATGGACTCAAGTACTATGCGAATCAAAAGATTAACCTAGAGGGTTATGTTGATTCAAATTGGGCAGGCGGTGCCATCGACAGGAAGAATACTTTAGGATGTTGCTTCAGTATGGGATCAGGTGTGATCTCTTGGTTTAGTAGGAAGCAATCCTGTGTGGCACTGAGTACAGCTAAAGCATAGTATGTCGTAGCTTGTTTAGCTAGTTGTGAGGCAGTATGGCTACGGAAGCTACTGTCTGATATATTTGATCTCCAGTTGGATGCTACTTGTATACATTGTGACAACCAAAGTTGCATGAAGTTGTCAGAGAATCCAGTGTTCCATGACAAGTCGAAGCATATCGAGATCAAGTATCACTATATCAGGGATATGGTGTAGAGAGGAGCAGTGAAGCTCCTGTATGTTGCGACGAAGGAACAGATAGCTGATGTGTTGATGAAGCCATTAGCCAAAGTGAAGTTTGAGTACTTCAGAGAGAGACTTGGTGTTCTCCAGATCGAGGCTTCCTCCCAGGGAAAGTGATGAGTCCCAAAGCCATTCTAATGAGGAGGTCAGATGTAAGGGCTGAGCCATTCTATCATGGTGAGAGGATTCAGTTCCTTCCATGTCAGATATGAGTGCTAGAGATCCATAGCCATTCTGACGAGGAGGTCAGATGTAAGGGATGAGCCATTCTGTCATGGTGAGATGATTTAGTTCCTTCCATGTCAGATATGAGTGCTGAGATGCATAGCCATTCTAACGAGCAGGTCATATGTAAGGGCTGAACCATTCTATTCATGGCTAAAGGATTAGGTTCCTCCCATGTCATATGTGAGTGTTGGCCATTCTGTCGAGTAGGACAGATGTAAGGGCAATTGCCACTCCCCGGGAGAGTGGAGGCTCCTGGTCAGTTACCAGGTAGCTCAGTCTGGGACTGGGGGCCTTTCTGACGAGGGTGGAGGATTTGGTTCCTTCTAGGTCAGATGTGAGTGCATGCCATTCCGTCATAGTGAGAGGATTAAGTTCCTTCTATGGCCGATGTAAGTGCGGGCCATTCCATCACAGTGAGAGGATTAAGTTCCTTCTATGGCCGATGTAAGTGCGGGCCATTCCGTCATGGTGAGAGGATTAATTTCCTTCCATGGCTGATGTAAGTGCAGGCCATTCTTTCATGGTGAGAGGATTAAGTTCCTTCCATGTCAGATGTAAGGGCAAGCCATTCTATCTTGGTGAGAGGATTCAGTTCCTTCCATGATAGATGTGAGTGCAGGGCCTTTTTGATGTGATTGTAGTTTACTACATGATCAGATGTGAGTGTTGGGCTTGCCTTTCTGACGAGTAGGTCAGATATAAGTGCTGGGCGAAGACCTACCTGTGGGCTAGGCCTACAACCAGCATGAAAGAAGGCTGGCTCTGTAGAACTTCCTATGACAAGATAGTACACACATGATGATGACCAGAGGAGATCCAGATCGAGCTATGATCCAGATCCAGTTATGATGACTCCAAGAGATCCAGATCGAGTAATGATCCAGATCCAGTAGTGATGATCTAGATCGAGAGATGATCCAGATCTAGATCTAGATCGAGTGATGATCCAGATCCAGCGATGATGATCCAGATCGAGTGATGATCCAGATCTAGTGATGATGTGCTATGTTGATCCAGATCCCTTTCTATGATGATCCAGATCGAGAGATGATCCAGATCCAGATGACTTGAAGATGAAGATGACTTGAAGACGAAGATCACTTGAAGATGAAGATGATCCAGTTGATACAGAGAAGAAGACTAGTGCTGAAAATCGTGTCGAAAGAATACCTTCCTAGTTAAGAGGGAGTGTTGATGTATATGTAACTTCAGAATGTATTCTTCCATGTATCTTATGTATTGTAACCCGATGTTTATTCCGGGATGTTTCTATTATGTATTTGAGTCATGTTGTCATACCCCGATGTTCCGATCGAGAGGATTAATAATGTAAACAAGTCATGTCAATTCATTAGGTAAGTCCCCACAGTTTCGGGGCACTTGAGTTATTATACACTAATTAAGGTGTAGGCTCGAGTAGTAATTGTTAGGTTGAGCCTACGTGTGAAAATGCAATTCAAGTGAACGGATGAATATAAATAGAGAGTGAGAGTCTCTCTATTTATCACTTGTGAAATACACCACTTGCTCTCTCAAGTGTGGCACACTAGTGGAGAAGGAAATATACTGGGACAAGAAGACTACTGCTGTTGGAGTGCATCTTTCTGTTTTGGGGTTTTACATCTTGTGGTGATACTATCTTAGAGGAAGTTGCAGGGTTTTATCCATTTATGGTTTCCCCGATCAAAACTCTTTGTGTCTCTTGTCTCTTGTGATGTGCTTATGTTATTGTTGTGCTTGTTATTCTCTCAGTGAAAAGATCCTAACATAATGCTAGCTTAAATGTTGAAAAACTAACACAACATGGTTCTATGTTCATTGGATCATACCCATATAACATGTGTAAAGTTTTAATTGTCTTTCAATATTCCAGTCAAACCCAGATTTTTAACAACAGTTTTTTAAACTGCCAACTTGTGCCTTGATTTGTGTGTAGATGGAGGATAATCTCAAAAATATGCAACATGGGTTTTTCTCCCAGTATGGGAAATTTTGTCAAGTTAATTTGATTTATCAATATTCAAAATATATTGTTAGATATCATTAGGGGAGTAACAAAAATCTTCCCAAAATCATGAATTTCCAGAATTTGGGAATTTTGTCTAAAATTGTAAAATTCAGATTTTCTATTTGGAGATCCGATTTTATCACTTCCAATGGATGTATTATGTATAAATACCATTTTTTAAATTGTATGATTTTGGGAGACAATAAGAATAAATAAATCATAATATTATTTTTCTCATTTTGTGTGTTCCCTTACATGTTTCATGACCTTGTAAGGAAGATGCTCTGAACCCGTGATAAGATCTATTACTTATAGTATGTACCTTAAAAAGGAAGGTGTGATAATTGATTCAAATTAGGATCTAGGAGCCAATGTGATTCTCAAAATTCGATATTACTCACAAATTATGTACAAAACAACTAAAAGAGTGAAAATATCATACACAAATGTAGTGAATAATTAATATTATTATGATTTTTCAACATGTAAATATGTTAGGATCATGTTTATATTACATTAGGGAGAAATAGTTGGCCTTTGGAGGCCATCTGGATGAATACGTGTGTCATACTATGATTTCACCCTCAAACCCCCCTAGGTGGACCAATCAGCTCACTAACCATCCCAAACGGTCACAAATGCTAGTGTGTGAACATGGATGGAACCATACTGGAACATAAATGAAGGAATGGTGGGTGAGCACATGGCTAAGCAAGAGTGGCTCTAGGAGGCAATAAATTCCCAAGGTAGGCAAAAAACCACCACAAACATGCACTGGCGCCCAAGGTCAAACATATTCCCTAAATCTAGGGATGGGGGAGCGCACCAAGACTGATATGTCGTTAATGAGGGTTCCTGTCAGTATAAATGATCAAAATGGAGCGCCTTAACTGTTAGAATGATCAAAGTGGAGCACCTCAACTACAGTAAATGATCAATAGCCTAAGTCTGGACCATAGGATATAGCATGAAGGCTAATGAAATCTGTCATAGTTGAATGATCATGGTACTAAGGTGGATTATTTCTCTAACACCCCCCCTTAAGCCTAGCTTAGTACATCTTATACCAAAATATTATTGATTCCTTGGTAACTAAGGCTCAAGTCACCTCATACAACATAAATTTTAATAGTCCATGTAAAACAAGGTGAGGAAAACCACATGGGAACAAAACATGCCCTCAAAAATGCACATGGAGAAAAATATGAAAATGAATATCATCCATCACCATGTGTCACCCATTCCAAGAAGATATCTCAGATAGTTGAATGTGTTCTCTGTGAAGCTCTTTGCGAATATGTCAGTAGTTTCCTCTACAGATGGGCAATACTACAAGGCTATCACCTGTTCATGCACCAAGATCCAAATGTAGTGCATGTGTATCTCAATTTGTTTGGTCCTCTATCTCTGCACTGGATCAATGTAAATATTTATTTCACTTTGGTTTTCACACCAAATCACTATGGGTGAATCAAATGCAAATACAAGTTCCCGAAGAATACCTTGCAACCACATACATTGTGTAGTTGCGTTGACTGCTCCTCTGTACTCAGCCTCAGTTGAAGAGAGTGATATGGTCTACTTTTTCTTGCCTTAACAGCATACAGGACCATGTCAAAGCATGAATACATAACCTGAAGTGGATTTTATGTCAATGGAATCTCCATCCCAATCTGAATCAATAAATCCAACTAGTTCTAGTGGAGAACCAACATCATAGTGTACCCCAAAGTGTATGGTTCCTTGCACATAATGCATGATCCTTTTGGAAGCCTCATAATGGATATCATGAGGCTGCTGCATATATCTAGCAACAACACCTACAACATATGCCAAATCATTTCGGTAGTGTGTAAGATACAGTAGACTCCCAACTAGTTGTATGTACAACAAGTTGTCCACCAATGGAGATGCATCCAACTCACCTAATTTTATTCCTGAGAGGAATGGGCACTTGGATGCCTTACATTCAGCCATTTTAAACTTCAATCATTGGTTTGCAGCATCCTTTGGTTTTCTAGCCTTGATCCCTGCTTTATATTTCTCAATTTTCAATCCAAGAAATTGCCTCAACAATCCATGGTCAGTCATGGAGAATTCATTGTGCAAAGAACACATAATTGATCCAATTACAATAGTGCAGCTACCCGTAATCAAAATGTAATCAAAATACAACACTATGACCTACAATAAGTCACCAACATTCTGCAAATACACATTAGGATCATATTTACATCTTTCAAAGCCAAGTGAAAGCAGAAAATTGTCCATCTTGGCATACCAAGCCCTGGGGGCTTGCTTGAGGCCATAGAGAGACTTCTTTAACCTACATACAAGTGAAGGATCCTCAATGAAACCTTCATGTTTATACATATATATCTCCTCTTGAATATCACCATGATGAAATGCACTCTTCACATCCATGTGGTGAACCTCCCAGCACTTAGATGAAGCAATGGCTAAAGTGTCTCTTTATAGTCCACTCCTTGGACTTGAGAGAAGCCTTTAGAAACCAACCTGGCCTTATACTTAATACATGAACCATAAGAATCCACTTTGGTCCTATAGACCCACTTTCATTGCACTAGTTTCCTCTTAGAGGGAAAGGGAACCAATTCCCAAGTCTCATTGTCTTGAAATGATTTGAACTCTTCTTGCATGGTTGTTTGCCATATTGGGTCAATTGATGCTTCCTGACATGTTTGAGGATCATTTCCAACCATCATTAAGCATCTATCAACAAGATTTAATTCACAAGTATAATAGGCATTGAGGAATTGAGATCTAGTCTTCCTAGAATCTAGTGGATCACCAGCTAGTTCCTCCGTTGCTTCAATGGTTTTCTCAGCTCACTTTGGACGAATGGGTGAGTCATGATCTGAATGCATGTCATAAACATCATAATAAATATTAGAATCACAAAAATTAGAGAAGGATTCATCACTTACATCATCATGGAGTGGAGGATGTGAGCATTCCCCATGAGCTAGTTCGGTCTCTTTCATGAGGTCTTCTTTGAACTGTACACTCCTTTCAATGAATTTCTTTTGAGATGATGGATAAAATATTGTGTATCCTTTTCATTTTCAGCATATCCAACCATGATGGACTCCTTGGTTTTAGTTTGCAAGGCCTTTCTCTTCTCTAGAGGAATCCTAGCCCAAACCTTTGAACCAGGGATAATTTTAGGGGCGAAATTTAGCCCAGTGAGCTACTTTTCCATGTTTTTCTCCCAAAAAAGATTCACCATTTTTCATTTTTTGAAGCCTTGTTTCTCCAAATTTTGATGGGGTAAATTTTTTTCACCCTAAAAATTGCCAAATTATTATATAAATGATATAAAATCCTTGAAAATTAAAATATTTTTTGAAAAATATCGCCAATCATTTTATAGTTGGTGTTTCAAGAATTGGTAATATTCGCCCAAATTTATACACTTTTAAATAAGTATGGTTCCTTAAAATCATCCCTGCTTTGAGCCAAAGACCCTAAAATGAGAAACACTTGGCTTGTGACCACAGAGAGCCTCATATGGAGTTTTTCCATCGAAATATTTTTGAGGAGATATGTTTTGAATATATGAAACACAGTTAATATCTTCATCCCATATCTTAGGATTCAAATCCTTTGCTTCCATCATACAGGTCGCCATCTCCTTGAGAACCCTGTTCTTGCTCTATGCAACACCATTCTGTTGTGGTGTGTAGGGCACCGAATGCTGCACATTATTCACAAAGATGCTGCAAAATTTTGTTCACATAATCCTTGCCATTATAATTCCTAAGGACCTTGATCTTGTTCCCACATGCATTCTCAACCAGGTATTTCTAAACTTTGAAAGTCTCAAAAACTTTAGATTTTAGTTTGAGAAAATATATCTTGCAGTACCTTGAGAAATCATCTATGAAGGTTAGCACATACCTTGAATTCCCATAAGAGGGGTGGAAAGAGGTCCAATAATATCTAAATGAACCAAATCAATTACTTGGATAGCTCTCCTAGAATTTCCTTTCTCATAGCTGCGCTCAGCATGATTTCCCACTACACATCCTTTTCATGTGCCATTTGAGAACTTGATAGAAGGAAGCCCTTCCACCATACCTTCTTTGCTCAATGCCATGGAGGTACCTGTAGTTCAGATGGCCATATCTCTCATGCCACAATTTTCTTGTCTCATTGGCATGTGAGAGGAGAGCATTCCCCTAAAAGTAGGGAAGGAAGTGAGAGAATTTGTACATTCTCGAATCATGGTCAGAAAAACCCAATGCCACAACTTTTCCTGTAGAGATATATGATATCTCCATTGTATTTGGAGTAAATGTTACTCTCTTGGCTTCACCAGTGTGTGTTATCTGATACACTAAGAGTAGGTTTGCTTCTATATCATGCACAAACAACACATTTTTAAAGTACCCATCTTCAAGATAAATCCTCCCAATCCCTTTGGCTTGGATCTCTGAATCATCACCCATTAGAATGGATGGACTGCTATAGGATATAGGGCCTAGAAGGAATCTTGCATGGAGGCCATGTGCCTAGAAGCTCTTGAATCTATGATGAAGGAAAAAGAGCTTGAAGAACCTACAACCAAGGCTTGGTACCTCTCTTTGTTTTCTTAGCCGGAACCACCATCTTTCTTCCTTGCACCTTCTTGTAGGGGAATGTTGTTCTTCTCAAGAAGCTACGCCATCATGTCTCTGGTATTGTTCATGCAAGCACTCTCTAGATGCCACCCCTTGTGACAATAAGTGCATTTGGTCTTCTCTTGCTTCTTTTTTTGTCCTTGGTAGGATTCGAACCCCCATCTCAGCATTTGGGTTTCTTCTGCTTCTTCTTCTCTGGATGCTTTGAATCTCTGGATTTCTTCTTGCCTTTGGATGGATTCGAAACAATTACAGAAAGGGATTGATCCTTACTGGATTTGATGGTGCCCATTTGTACCATCTTGTCTTGCTCTTGTGTCAATCACTCCATGAAGTCTGCTAGTGATGGCATCCTTCAATTTCGAGCTTTAAGCTTGCTAGAGTGGAATGTTGACACAAACACAGAATAATATGTCCCTAGCTTCGAAAGTATTGATAAGATGAACTGCTCCTCTTTCTTCTCTATGCCACACTATTTCGGCTGAAGCACCAACAATTTGAACTTAGTGAAGAAGTCTTGGATTGTCTCACAGTGAAATGGACTCAGTGAGATTAGCTCATTTCCGAGTTGATGATCTCTCATATCATCAGTATTCCCAAACAATTCCTCAAGATTGAGCCATATTTCATTGGGAGTTGTCAAACTGTCTACATGGAAGAGTAAGTCTCTTGAAATGCTGAGACAAAGAATTCCAGATGCTTCATCAATCCTCTTGAAGTACTTCGATTTCTCCACAGCAAATTTGGGTTTGACTTCAGTCCCCATGGTGACTCTGCACAGGCCTTTTGACCTCAACTAGATCACCATCTCATCCTTCCACTCAAAATATTTTAATGGGGTCAACATTATATTAGTCTGCTCCATTTCTTCTTGCACATTGAGTGACAAACTATTGATTGTACCTACAATGCAAACACTCGAATTTCTCTGGAAAATTCCCTAAACAACAACTCAAACGCTCTGGTTTTGATTTGAAACTCCAAAGAGCTCTGATACCATGTGAGAATTGATTCACAGTAGGATATAAGAGCCAAGGGGATTCTCACAATTCGATATTACACACAAATTATGCACAAAATAGTTGAAAGAGTGAAAATATCATACACAAATGTAGTCAATAATTGATATTATTATGACTATCCAACATGTAAATATGTCTGGATCAGGTTTATATTAAATTAGGGAGAAATAGTTAGCCTTTGGAGGCCGTCTGGATGCATAGATGTGTCATACTATGATTTGACCCTCAAACCGCCTAGGTGGACCAATCATCTTGCTAACCATGCCAAATGGTCACGAATGCTAGTGTGAACATGGATGGAGCATGCTAGAACATAAATGAAGACATGTTAGGTGTGGGTGAGCACATGGGTGAGTGGGAGTGGTTCTAGCAGACAATAAATGCCCAAGGAAGGCCAAAAACCACCACAAACATGCAGTAGCACCAAAAGTCAAACATATTCCCTGAATATAGGGATGGGGGGGTGCACCAAGACTAGTTTTTCATTTAGAGGGCACCTGTTAGTCTAAATGATCAAAGTGGAGCACCTCAACTATTATAATGTTCAAAGTGGAGCACCGCAACTGCAGTAAATGATCAATAGCCTAAGTCTGGTGATCTGGATTTATGCAAGAATGCAATAGAATACACAAATAACCATAGAAACAAATATGCAGTGGAAATAATAGTTCATTTCATTAATCAAAGAACTGAAACTTGTTTACATACAGAATGGAAATAAACTAGCTAGAGTGCTAGTAGCTTATCTCTGAGAATAGATGTGGCAGCTACATGCCTATGAAATTTGTGTTACAATGAGGCTCAAAGGCCTATATATTATTGAGAAACAATGGAAACTCTACACATCCAAAAACCTAACCCTAGGAGGTGAAACACCAAAATGTGGGCCCCGTTGGGTAACTTGGTACATCAATTTCTCGAGGTCGTAAATTTGGCATACTACCTCCGTTTGACGCACATGATACATCGTTAGAAAGATCTCTTCAAGGAATACATCCATAAATTAGAAATATTGAGTCTAAAATGGACTCATATTTTCTCGACTACTTGATGACGAAAAAACGTCATTTAGGGCCTCAAAACGGCTCCGAAAGTTTAGGACCCAAAAACTGCCAAAAATAGTAAGTTGTGATACAATTAAGGAAACTGGAAAACTAAAAGAAACAATGGTGTGGATCCAAGTGGAATAGGTGGGTGGCCACCAATATCCCCCTGGATCATTCGTCCCCCCTTAGGAAGCAATGGTCCCCATTGCATTGAGTTCTTCCATGAGATGAGGAAACTTCTGCTGAACTTGGTCTCTGGTGAGCCACTTTCCTTGGTGAAGGAGTTGGCCTGCTTGACAACTCGATATAGATGGATCTTCTACTGCCAGGTGTTCTTGATCTGTGTGTCCATAATCTAATCAGTTGTTTCTTGTTCCATTCAGTCGGGGTTTAACTATTGGTGTAAGTTGTTCTGCCACGTCTGATGTGTCCAGTAGAGGTGGAAAGTAGGGCCAAAGGCGGTCCACATTGAACACTGGGTACAGACCAAGGAATGGTGGCATGCTAAGCTCAAAGGAATTGTCCCCGACAACCTTGGTGATGGTGTATGGCCCATATCAAAGCGGGTGAAGCTTGCAGTGGGGTCTAGCGAGGCCCTCCTTCTACAAATGTAGCCACACTTCGTCTCCTACCTGGAAGTTGTGTTGCACCTGATGTTGATCATGCCACTACTTGTACTTGGCATTGTATATATCCAACATGTCATGAATCTACTGGCGAATGTGCTAAATGTGCTTAATGAATTTGTTTGCCTTAGAAACTTCATACTCGACATGAGCTAAATCAGCCTGAGTAGTTGCAAATAGCATGGCTACGTCAATGGGACATAGTGGTTGGAATCCCAAGCCCACCTGAAAGGGGCTATGGTAAGTTGATATGTGGAGGGCCCAATTATAGCTATGTTGTATATAGGGGAGGATCTCATCCCATGTGCATGGATGCTTTGAGTTGTACATGTGCAAAATGTGTACGATCATCCAGTTGACGACCTCTGTCTGGCCATGAGTCTGGGGATGGAAAGCTATGGACTTTGTGAGCTTGGTGTATATCATTGACCATAGGCTAGACCAAAATGTACTAAGGAACCTACTATCCCGATCTAAGATTATAGACTGTGGGATCCCAAAATGAACCCACACTCGTTCAAAGAAGAGTTTAGCAGTGGATTTTGCTGTGATATTCTTCTTGCATGCCGCCATTATGGCTATCTTTGAGAATCTGTCAACGACCACAAACACACAATCATTTCCATGCTTAGTAGAAGGAATGCCTGACATGAAATCCATGGAGATGGATTCCCAAGGTTGACTAGGGGTAAGCAACGAAGTATAGAGGCCTTGCTTCTTGATGGACGATTTGGCAATGGCACAAGCAGTGCAGGATCGGATGTACTTCCCAACGTCCCATCGAAGGTTCAGCCAATAGAAATACTTTTGCAGTACTACCACTATTTTCTCAACCCCAAAATTCCCAGCAACCTGACTGTAATGCACTTCCCAAATCATCTTAGCACGCTCACTGGAAGGAACACAAAGGTGTCCCATGTGACATAGTAGTGCATCCTGGAGGTGAAAATTTGGAACTTGGTTTTCTTCCAAGAGCATCCTGTATGTGTGGTTGAATTCTAGATCGCTCTTGTAGAGAAGCGGCCAATTAGAGGTCTTGTGCCCACAAGAGTTGAGCACAGTGGTTATCGCCACGATCGGTGGTCAGCTGAGGTAGTCTGCAACATTATTGGTGCTTCCCTTCTTGTACTTGATATTCAAATGAAATTGTTGTAGATATGTGGACCACTTTTGATGGAAATCATTCTGTAACTTCCGTTGTGTTTGTATGAACTACAGGGGTCGATGGTCTATGTGGATGATTATTTCCTTCCCCAAAATGTAATTCTTCCATTGCCGACAAGCCTGTACAATGGAATACATTTCCTTGTCATAAGTGGGATATTTTCAAACTGTATCGGACAGTGTCTCATTGTGATATGCCACTGGATGCCCTTGTTGAGTAAGGACTGCCCCAATAGCATAGTCAAAGGCATCTGTATTGATCTCAAATGGTTGTTGAAAGTCTAGTAATGTGAGCATTGGGGCACAACAGAAGCGATGTTTCAATTCTACAAACTCTTTTGCTCCTCCCTTGGTAACTTGACTCAAGGGCCAAGTGATATGAGAGAATCCCAACATGAACCTGGGGTAAAAATTAGCAAGGTCCATAAAGCTACGAAGCTTTGTTAGAGTAGTTGGGGCTGGCCAATCCTGAATGACTTGGATCTTGGTTGCATCCACATGTACCCCATACTCATCAGTAATGTATCCCAGATACTGAACCTAGGTCATACCAAAAGTGCACTTGTCCAAATTGGCACACAACTTGTGTTGCCGCAGCTTTTGGAGGACCTATCGAATGTGGTGGAGGTGCTCTTCCCAAGTCTGGTTGAATATCAGGATGTCATCCAAGTACACTACTACAAATGAGTTGGTGAATGGTCACAAGATGTTGTCCATTAGTCTCATGAAGGTTGCAGGAGCATTTGTCAGCCCAAAAGGCATGACCAACCATTCGAAAAGGCCCTCCTTGGCTTTGAAGGCGGTCTTCCACACATTGGTCGGTTCGATCGGTACCTGGTGATACCTGAAATTTAAGTCGATCTTGCTAAAATATTTCTCCCCTTTAATCTATTCTAGGAGGTCATCAATCCATGGGATCAGGTACCCATTCCAGAAAGTGATCTTGTTTAGCGCCCGATAGTCAATACAGAGTCTCTAAGTCCCATCCTTCTTCTGTACCAACATGATTGGGCTCCCACAGGGTGATGAACTTGGCCAGATGTGACCCTTCTACAGCAACTACTAAATTTGCCTCTTGATTTCATCATTCTCTAGAATAGAGCATCAATAGATTGGTCCATTGGGCAGTGGCACACCTGGGGTCAGATCAATGAGGTGCTTGAGCTAACAGTGTAGAGGAACCCCTGTGGGTGAGGTGAATATGCCCCGGTACTCCTCCACGACCTTGTCCATTTGTTGTTATCATGTGGATGGGCCCTGTCTAGAGGTCATGGCCATGATCTTATTCTTTCCCTGAGGGCAGATCATCAAGAAAACAAATTTCCTGGTTTTGGAAATGAGCTTACTACATTGTTTTGCAGCAACCAAAGAGATAGCGACAGGAGGTGGTACCTCTAGTATCCTGTACAACTTATTTCCCAATGTAATAATAATAAAGTTAGGCCAAGACTCATACACAGCATGTCACTTCAATAAGTATGGTTCACCCAATAATACATCACAAATATCAAGAGGAGCAATATCACATAATAACTCATCGAAGAAAGGCTTGATTCTGTAGGGAAGGCAACACTGCTAGCTGACGTGGAGATCTCGTCCTTGGTGAAGCCACCCAATGGTGTATGGCTATAAGTGTGTTGTGGTCACCAATCCCAACCACTTCATGACCTCTGCTGAAATGAGGTTCTTTTGGCTCCCATTGTTGACAACGAACTGTAGTAGGGAACCCTTTACCCACATCTGGGAGTGGAAAAGAGGTTCCTCCTCTAAATCTTCTGGTTCTTCCTTTTGGATCTTCGTGGTGGAAACAGTGGCATTGGGCTCTGCATCAATAATATTCTTCCCTCTATCATTCCCCTTCTCAGGTTCTGATTCAGTGTCAGAGTATGCATCTGATTTGGAATCCTTTATCTCGGCCACTAGTGACTGCATGGCCCGACACTCACTGGTTTTGTGAGTGGGGCTCTTATAGAACTCGTACCACTTTCCTACTTCCTTCTTCGGCTTCACAGTGTTGTTCTTTGCTTACAGATTTGGAAATTTTTCTTGAGTCCCCATGCCTTGGCTGTGTCCTTGGTTCTACATTTTGGGGGCAGCTTTCGCTTGCTTCTGATTCACAGATCCAAAGTCTTGCTTTTTCTGTTTGAATTTTTGTGCAATTTTGGCAGCATATTGGTATGCCGTACTAAGTGAGGAGACGTCAATGAACTCCATTTCCTCCTAAATGTATCTTTGCATACAACTATGATACTTCAGCACCAAATGTTTCTCTGAATATTTGATACCCAACTTGGTGCATAGGGTATGGAACAGATTCGTCATCTCATGCACATCTTGATCTCTTTGCTGCTACAGCATAGTCCATTGTATGTACTTGTCCTCATAGCTCCCCACGGGATAATATTATCCCTTTATGGCATCTCAAAATGAATTCCAAGTGGGTACTGTTAGGGTTAACCTTGACTTGAGATTGAGTCAAAGTTGGTTTAGGTCTAGCACATGGTTTGTTGTAGCCCATGGTATTGCATGTGATTAAGCCTTTATAAGGCTTGAGGAGGCTCCATTGTAAAGTGGTCTGGAGGTGAGCGGTGGCTAGCTCACTTGGCCCGGATGGCCAGTTTTGGCCATGTAATGAAGATCTTCATTGGTGCTGGTTTTCCCTGCATGGGGTTTCCAGGGTATATTTTGTGTCTATATGTGGTTGCTTGTGATAATTTTTATTTCTCATTCATATTGTTATTTAATGATTCTCGTTTTAACCTAACAACTAGTATCAGAGCCATGGTTTGGCTTGGTTATGCTCGTTGGTGTTTCTATGTCGAACAAAATTGTGGGGTGCATGTTCGGTGGTACCCGACACCCTAGCAGTAATTTTTTGGTCCATGTGAAACTTAGCCATAGGAAAGTTTGGATTTATCTGGATGCTAAAAGCACAAGGTATCCCTCTTATGCACAAAGAAGGAATGAACCACTAGGTAGGTATGAGGGTGGCAGGTGTACTCGTAGCCTAGCTTAATGTGGATCGGAGAGGTTGAATCTTTGATTGCGAGAGAAATGTGAGATGGTTTAATCTCGGTTTTGGGACCAAGATTGATGATCCATTTATGTGAAGATAATTCCTAGAGAACTGGTGGTTACAGCGGTCGATGACCCATGTAATCCGGTGGATGGATTTTTCTTTATATGGACATCAATGACAGAGTTTGGATGTAGGTACAAAGGGACCATGGCAAAAGACGAGCAAGGAAGCGAGCATGGAAAGCGAGAGGATGAAGTAACGGATGGTGATGGTGTAGTAACCATGAAGGCACATGAAAAAAAAAGAAAAAAATGTAATGGAGCGGTTTGCATGTAAATGGGCATATGGATGTAAGACCTGGTAAGGCATGCATACCCCTAGTAACTCATCGGTAAAGTCGGGAGATAGATCTAGGTGATAGGGGGTGTATGTAAGATCCCTCGATAAATATTTGAGGGGAGTTGGTGATTACTCCAAGTCAATTTTAAAGGGGGGATTGTTAGGGTTAACCTTGACTTGAGATCAAGTCAAAGTTGGTTTAGGTCTAGCACATGGTTCGGGCACATGGTTTGTTGTAGCCCATGGTATTGTCCCATGGTATTGCATGTGATTAAGCCTTTATAAGGCTTGAGGAGGCTCCATTGTAAAGCGGTCTGGAGGTGAGCGGTGGCTAGCTCACTTGGCCCGGATGGCCGGTTTTGGCCATGTAATGAAAATCTTCATTGGTGTCGGTTTTCCCCGCATGGGGTTTCCAGGGTATATTGTGTGTCTATATGTGGTTGCTTATGATAATGTTTATTTCTCGTTCATATTGTTATTTAATGTTTCTCATTTTAACCTAACAGGTATGGTCAAGAACAAAGAGGGTTCCTCCTCATCCTTTCTCTCACAGTAGGTTTCCCACCAGTCCTTGACATGGGGAGTAGCTTTGAGTAGTGAAAAAGTAATCTTTTCCCAGTTGGAAAAGTCCTGAACCGAGAAATATCCTTCTAATAGATTTAACCATCTATATATGGAATCTGTATCTACTTGGCCATCAAATATGGGAATGTCGAAGTTTACTTGTACCTTAAAAAGGGTTGTGCCTCCAGAGTGGCTGCTAGATGCAGATGCGCTACCAGTGGGAAGTCGTTGAAGGATCTGGGTGAAGTTATCTATCATCATGTTCTTTTGTTTTTTAAGGGTCTCCTTGAGCAACATTTTGATAGGATTTTCTGTGCCCTTGTATTTATTTTCTTCCCCCATGGGAGTCCATCGGGATTTGCAAGGCTAATCTTGCAAAGGTTCAACTAGATCAAGCCCTACCTCTTTATACCCCGCCCTCGTTGGGGACATGCAAAGAAGGATCGAGAAAGAGCAGATTGCTCTGATACCACTGATCCGGATTTATGCAAGAATGCAACAGAATACAAAAATAACCATAGAAACAAATATGCAATGGAAATAACAATTCATTTCATTAATCAAAGAACTGACATACAGAATGGAAATAAACTAGCTAGAGTGCTGGTAGCTTATCTCTGAGAAGAGATGTGGCTGCTACATGCCTCTCATCTATGTGTTACAATGAGGCTCGAAGGCCTATATATTATTGAGAAACAATGGAAACCCTACACATCCAAAAACCTAACCCTAGGAGGTGAAACACCAAAATGTGGGCCCCGTTGGGTAACTTGGTACATCAATTTCCCGGGGTCGTAACTTTGGCATACTGCCTCCGTTTGACGCACATGATACATCATTAGAAACATCTCTTCAAGGACTACATCAATAAATGATAAATATTGAGTCCGAAATGGACTCCTTTTCTCGACCATTCGATGCCGAAAAAATGTTGTTTAGGGCCTCAAAATGGCTCCTAAAGTTTAGGACCCGAAAAATGCCAAAAATAGTAAATTGTTCTACGATTAAGGAAACTGGAAAACTAAAAGAAACAATGGTGGGGGTCCAAGTTGAATAGGTGGGTGGCCACCAATATCCTCTTGGATCATCTGGACCATAGTATATAGCATGAAGGATAATGAAATATGTCTTAGGTGAATGAGTATGGAACTAAGGTGTATTAGTTCTCTAACAAAAGGTCCCAGCTTCAAGAGATACACAACTATTCTTTGTATTTTTTGTAAGTATTTTTATGTTGCGTTGTTAATTCAATATGGTATTGATTACTATAAGGTGATTTGAAGTGTGTGGTTTGGTTTATAGAAATTCTGAGATTGATTTTATCATAGAATAGATAAAATCATGTAATTCATTTAATTAATCAATTTGGGTTTGCAATAGGAGATTATGCACACTAATTAGCTTTGAATCTAGTTAGTATATCATAGGATTAATCTTGGGCTAGTTTAGATTTCTTTTCATATTTTAGTTTCAAGCATTTGAATTGGATTTAATTCTATTCATAATCAAGGGATTTGACAATATCATAGCACTGCATTACTAAGTAAACTGCTTATCTGCGGGATATTAGCGGTGCATGTACTTCGTCGAGACGAATTACCACTAGATTAGTTGGAATTTTCAATTCAATAGATATGAATTATTCATTTCAAAGTTATAAGTTTTCCCATTTGATCAACAAATCTCTGTGTTGATAAGCAGTACTCCTGGAAAAATATTATCAATACCCGAACAATTTCCAAGGATCACTTGAATGGAATGCATATTGTACTTTTATTTGCATTTTAAATTCTATTGTGTGAATGAATATTTTCATATATCATTAAGTTTGGTTTCAGTTTTAGTTAGAAAATAGAGTTAACTTCTTAATAAACTAGCTCTCCACATATAGTGTCCATATGTCACAAGTTTACATCCTATATTGACAATTCAATCTTAGGAAATTATTAACCATATAATTTCACTAACAAGGGGTGGGAGAGGGATAGAGAGACGGAGAGGGGGAGAGGGAGAGAGAGGGAGAGGATAGAGAGGTAGAGGGAGAAGGAAAGGGAGAGCGAGGAAGAGAGAGAGAGAAAGGTGGGAGGGAGGGAAAGGGAGAGGGAGGGGGAAGAGATAGAGATAGATAGAGAGTCGGGGTGTGGGGAGGGGGAGGGAGGGAAGGAGGCAAAGGGGGAGAGAGAGATAAAGAGGTGGGGGAGGGAGGTAGGGGAATAGGTGGGAGAGAGAGAGATAAGGGGGGGAGGGAGGGAGGGGGAGAGAGGGATAGGGGGGGGGGGAGAGGGAGAGAGGGAGAGAGAGAGAGAGAGAGAGAGAGAGAGAGAGAGAGAGAGAGAGTTTTAAGGAACCATACTTATTTAAAAGTGTATAACCATTGGTGAATCTTACCAATTCTTAAAAAGTCAAGCATAAAATATTTGACGATGTTTTTCTTAAAATATTTCAATTTCAAAGGATTTTATATAGTTTATATAATAATATGGTGATTTTTAGAACGAAAAATTTCACTTCGTAAAAATTGGGCAAAATGGGGCTTCAAAAAATGGAAATTGGAAAATCTTTTTTTTTCAAAAAAAACATGGAAAAATAGCCCAATTGACTAAATTTTTAGAGAGAGAGAAAGAGAGGTTGGGGAGGGAGAGA
>LPNX010574687.1:807886-830585 GCA_001517045.1 Pseudotsuga menziesii | reverse complement strand
ATGGATGGGGAGGGGGAGAGATAGGGAAGGGGGAGGGAGGGGGAGAGAGGGAGTAGGAGGGAGGGGGACAGGGAATGAGAGAGAGTGGGTGAGAGGGAGGGAGAAGGGGAGGGAAGGAGAGGGAGGGATAGGAGATGGAAGGGGTAGGGAAGAAGAGGGAGGGTGAGGAGAGGGAAGGGAGTGAGGGAGAGAGAGTGTTAGATTTTTAACATTAATCTAGCATTATTAGGATATTTAACTGAGAGAATAACAAGCACAGCAATCAAACACAAGAAACAATTAACACAGTGTTTTTCCTCGGGGAAACCATAAATGGAGAAAACCATGCAACTTCCTCAGAGATAGAATCAACACCAAATAGCAAAGCCCCAAAACAGTAAGATGATCTCCCAACAGCAGTAGCTTCTTTCTTCCTAGCCCCAGTGTCTTCTTCTTCCTCAGCTATGCGCTACAACTGAGTGTGAGTGAGTGTGTGATAAATAGAGAGTCTAGCTCTCTTTTTATACTAATTCTTGACTTGACTAAACCCTACTAGGTCCGAATTCTCTAGGTGAGTCTAATAACCCTAGTGCCCCGGAACTGTGGGGACTTTAACCCTTGAACAATAGGAGGGTTACCCACAATGACTTGAAAAGACTTGTTTACATTATAAAACCTCCTGATCTAAACATTGGGGCATGACATGACTCAATTACATTACAGACACATCCTGGAATAAACAACAGGGTACAATACATAAGATATATAAGTGAATACATTCCAAAGTTACAAATACATCAACACTCCCCCTTAACTAGGAAGGTATTCGTTCAACACAAATTTCAGCACTGGTCTTCTTCTATGTATCGACTGGATCATCTCATCATCTTCATCTTCAAGTTGTCTTCATCTTCAATTATTCTTTGTCTTCAAGTCACCTTTGTCTTCAAGTCTTCTTCATCACGGGATCTAAATCATCATGACTACTAGATCATCACTTTGGATCATCATCATTGTATCATCATCAACTCTGGATCATCACTTCATTTGGATCATCATCAAGTCTGGATCATCATCACATCTGGATCATCACTTGATCTAGATCATCATCAAGTCTGGATCATCATCACATCTGGATCATCATCAAGTCTAGATCATCATTATCGGTGCTATCTCAAAATGGTGCTATCTCTCAATTCTTCTCATCACAGGAATCTCTATAGAGCCAGCCCTTTTTCATGCTGGTTGTAGGCCTACCCTTCATGTAGGTCTTCAGCGCTTATATCTGACCCTAAGTCAAAATGGCCCACCCAGCTCTTACATCTAACCTCATCTTGTCAAAAAGGCACGACCAGCACTCACATCTGACCTCATGTTATCAGAAAGGCCCAGCACTCACATCTGACCATGTGTAAACACATTGCGCCAAAATGGCTCAGCACTTATCTCCAACCATGTGCGAACACACCGCATTGAAAGGGATCTGCACTTACATCCGACCATGTTCGAAAACACAGCATCGAAAAGGCTCAGCACTTACATTCGACCATGTTCAAAAACACTGCATCGAAAGGGATTTGCACTTACATTCGACCATGTTTGAAAACACCACATTGAAAGGGCTCTCAGTCCCAAACTGAGGATTCCTGGTAACTGACCAGGTGCCACCATTCTCCCAGAGAATGCCATCAGCCCTGATATCTAATCAAGTGGGAACACATCCCTCAATCACATTAGAATGGCCATGCACTCACATCTAATCATGTAAGACTACATCCCATAGTCATATCAGAATGGCCCTCAGTCCCAGACTAAGTATTCCTAGTAACTGACCAGGTGCCTCCATTCCAAGAATGGAATTCAGCACTTATATCTGATCATGTAGGAAGCAATCCTACAGTCACATCAGAATGGCTCAGCACTCACATCTGACATGGAAGGAACCAATCCTCTCACCATGACAGAATGGCTTAGCCCTTACATATGACCATGGAAGCAACCTAATCCTCTCACCATGTGAGAATGGCTCTAGGTCTTATCATTTCCCTTTGGAGGTAACCTCGATCTAGAGAACACCAAGCATCTCCCTGAAGTACTCAAACTTCACTCTAGCCAATGGCTTCGTCAATACATCAGCTATCTGTTCATCCATCGCAACATAATAGAGCTTCACTGCTCCTCTCTGCACCATATCCCTGATATAGTGATACTTGATCTTGATATGCTTCGACTTGTAATGGAACACTAGGTTCTCTGAGAACTTCACACAACTCTGGTTGTCGCAATATATACAATTAGCATCCAACTGGAGATCAAATAAATCAGACAGTAGCTTCCTTATCCATACTGCCTCACAACTAGTTGAACAAGCTGCGACATACTCTGCTTCAGCTGTACTCAGTGCCACACAGGATTGCTTCCTACTAAACCAAGAGATCACACCTTATCCAATACTAAAGCAACATCCTGAAGTGATCTTCCTATCGATGGCACTTCCTTCCAAATCTGAATCAACATAACCCTCTAGGTTAATATTCTGATTTTCCTTGTACTTGAGCCCATAATCTACTGTACCTTTCAAGTATCTCAGAATATGATTTGAAGCAATCAAGTGAACATGTCTCAGATCTGTCAGGAATTGGCTCAAGGTGTTCACAGCAAAGCAAATATCTAGTCTTGTGTTTGTTAGGTACATCAAGGACCCAATCATCTGAGGATATGTCGTAGCATCAACCGCTTCTAATGAAGCATCACTCAACAGCTTTAGGTTCGATGCCATAGGTGTGGTTATGGCCTTGCAGTCCATCATCCTGAATCTCTTCAGGATCTCTACTGCATACTTCCCTTATCCAAGGAATATTCCATCCACATTCTGCCACACCTCCATGCCTAAGAAATAGTGCATCATACCCAATTATTTCATTTCAAACTCTGTAGCAAGTTTCCTCTTCGTATCAGCAATCAACCCATCCATACCTGTTACAAACAGATCATCCACATACAGTAGGAGTATCACTGGGTTGCCATATTCAACCTTATAGTAAAGGTTGGAATCTGCTTTACTCTTGGTAAATCCCAAACTGGATAGGAAACCATCAATTATGTCGTACCATGTCCTGGGTGCCTGTTTCAAACTGTACAGGGCTTTCTTCAATCTGCACACATGAGATTCCCTGTCATGTGTCTCAAAACTGAGTGGCTGCTCCACATACACTTCCTCTTCTACTACACCATTCAAGAAATCAGTATTGACATCTATCTGGTGTATCTTCCACTTCATCACTATAGCCAAAGCAAGTACTGATCTGATGGAGTGCATCTGGCTTCAGGTGCAAAGGTTTCTTCATAATCTATGCCTTCTTTCTAAGAGAAACCACAAGCCACGATTCTTGCTCTATATTTCTCTATTACCATCTGCAGCATGTTTGATCTTGTAGATCCATGTGGAAGTTACAATGGACTTCCCTTCTGGTCTTGGGACAACATCCCAAACATCATTCTTCATGATCGATTGATACTCTTTGATCATAACATCCTTCCATTCTTTATGTTTTGTCGCTTCTTCATAGTTGGAAGGTTCTTTATCAATAATGTCACATAGCACGGCTGCATAACTGGAGCAGGACCTAGTTCTCTTTCTTCCTCTAGGTGTTTCCTCTGAAGCTCCATATCTTTCTGCACCTTGGATAATTTCACGTACCCAAGCAGGTTTCCTCTTATGAGGATTCTTCTCCTGAGGTGGATCTATAGGTTCTTGAGGTTCTTCTAATTCTCGATATTCTTCTTGAATTTCTTCGTTCATGGTTCTATCATGAATTCTGGGTGCTCTTGTTTCTTCAGGTTCTTCAGCCAGTCTCTTCCTGGATTTGATGTGGGTTGAATCTTCGTCAAATGTTACATCTCTGCTAATGTCAATCTTCTTGAACCCTAGGAAGTATATTATGTAAGCCTTTGAGCTTTCAGAGTATCCCACAAATATACCCTTCTTTCCTAAAGGATCTAACTTCGTCCTCTTCTCTTTCGAAATGTGTATTCTGAGATGGCTAACTTCTGGTTTCTTGCCAGAGAAGACTTCTTCAGGAGTCTTGTTCTCGAGTACTCTGTGAGGAGTACGGTTCTATACATACACCATTGTTCTGGCCGCTTCTGCCCATAGATGCATATGAAGATCTTGATCATGAAGCATAGCTCTTGCAGCTTCCATGATAGTTATATTCTTCCTTTCTGCAATCCCATTCTGTTGTGGATTTGGAGTGGATAACTCCCTCTTTATCCATGAGTCTTTGCATAGCTCTTTGAATTCATTCGATGTGAATTCTCTGCCATTATCTGATCAAAAGGTCTTGATCTTCTTTTCAGTGTGGTTCTTGATCAAGGCTTTGAATTCCTTGAACTTGCTGAAAACTTCATCTTTGTTCTTCATGAAGTAAATCCATGTCTTCCTAGAAAAATCATCAATAAAAGAAACATAGTAAACATACCTGCTTAGTGAACTGGATGACATTGGACCGCATACATCAGAGTGGATGATTTCCAATATTCCTTTTGTCTTGCTTCTTCTACTTGGAAATGTCTTCTTTGTGTTCTTCCCTTTCACACATCCTTTGCATACACCTTCATGTTCTGGGAGACCTTCAACAACTTTGCTTGCAAGTGGTAGTGCTCTGTAATGCACATGTGCAAGCCTTCTATGCCAAAGCTCATTTGGTTCTACTGAGTCATGAACCAAAGCTTGTTCTGGATGGCCCTTCAATTTGTATAAACCTCCTTTTTGTTCCCCAATCACTACTACATCATCAATAGTCTTTCCTTTTGGCCACATGATGGCTTGACCATCTATAAATGCAACCCTCATTCCTTTTGCATCTAATGCAGATGTGGAGAGGAGATTCTTCTTTAGTCCTGGTATAAAAAATACTTCCTTCATTGTCATAGACTTTCCAGAGTCTAGCGTATAGGAGGATTCCCCACTACCTTTTATTGGATACTGGTAGTCATCTCCAAGTTTCACCTTGTGAGGTGATTCATGTTCAGATAATTTCACAAAGGATTCCTTGAATCCTATCATATGTTTGGAAGCACCACTGGTTATAATCCAATCATTTCTGCCATGTGTGATAGTTCCCGTGAGAGCAAAAATCAGAACATATTCTTCATCACTAGAATAATCGTCACTGAATTGTCTACTTCTCTTTGTGGAAGGTTCATCATCCTCCGCAGCATGGGCATGATGTCTTCTCTTGTTTCCCTTCTTCCTATGAGAGCTAATTTTGTTTCTAGGACAATCTCTAGCAAAGTGTCCTCTTTCATCACATGTATGGCAAATGTACTTAGACATATCTCTAGGATTTCTAGAGTTATTCCTTTGATGAGAGTACTTACTTCTGTGGTGGCTAGCTCTGGATTTCTTGGATTGTACTGTGAGAGCTTGATCTTCACTTCCCATCTTTTCTTCTCGAGCTGTTATCCAAGCTTCTTCTTGTGAACATTCTTCCCAAATTTTGTTGAACTTGATTAACTTCTTTCTGGCACAGATTCCTTGAATAAAGGAGTCCCATGATTTAGCGAGACCATTCAAGGTGGTCATTACAATCTCTACATTTTCCATTTCTTCATCTACTGCTTCCAGTTGTTCCTTGATCTAAGAAGCCCTTTTAAAGTAATACTGGATGGTTTCTACATTCTGGATCTTTACATTCTTCTGCTGGTTTCTCAGAGTCATCTTCTGGTTTATGTTCTTCCCTTCAAACAATTTGGTTAGGGCATCAAACATAAAGTGATTTTGATGTTCGACCCCTACCTGGGCAGGACACTCACAGAATAACCTATGCAAGTACCCCTTGCAATACCTAGGTAAGGAAACTAAGGTAACCCTAATATAACCAATGCTCAGGAAGACAGTCATAGGTGGGATCTACCGTATGGGTAGGGTAAAAAACCCCAAATCTTGAAAGAACCAAAGGTACCTCAAACACCCCTAGATACAAATAATATCTTGAAAGTATATCCGGCGATGCACAGAGAGTGGCAAGTGGCTATCCACACCACAAACATGTACAATGCCTCGTTCTTAACTCTTGTGTAAGAAGAGCCTCCTAAGAACACTAATTATACCAAGTGATCTCACTCTCTCACCTGGACAAACACCTACTTGTTTTGTTTAGTAGTCTTGGATAAATTTACTCACAAAAACCTATTCCAAGACTCTAAAGCCTAAGCTTGTTGATGCACCACTATCAAATAAAAAGTGCAATTCATTTTAAATTAAGTGTTGATTTTAAGGTTGTGATTACTCAAAGGAAATGGTCATGAAAATAGTGATGTAATGAATCGGCAGTAAAGTAAATATGCACACCTAACCAATGACGCCAAGTGAAATTCATGTTGAATGAAAAAAGGGTATGCCACTATATGAAATGCATAAATTTTCATTCAAATGTCAATGAAAATTTCCCTATATGAAATCCTAACTACTGTACAACTAAGGAAAACCTAAATGCAAGTACTAATCCGTGCACATGCATCATGCATAAATATGCAAAAACAAAATATTTTTGTAATAAATGGTATGCAAATGCAATAAAAAAGACTGTATAACTCTCTGACCCTGCAACAAGTACCAAACATAAGCCAAGCAAGACACTAAGACAAGAAGGTCTAATGCACTAATCTCAAAACAAAAAGAGAGAAGGATGACAATAACAACTTTGACCTAAAAAGAAAATAAAAAAGGTCTATGGCTAGAAATAGAGGCAATAGATAGACCTCAAAAGCATCCAAGAAGACTCAACAACATTTAAAACCCACCCAACATCTCTCAAACATCAAATTCACACTCATAAGAGGGGCATACCTATTTGCAGGAAACCCTTCTATATACACAATTGTTTGAGGAAAATCCGAGTGTATATGTGATTGTAAAGAAAAAACCCACGTACAACAAGAGGAATGGGGTAAAATGATAAGATAAGACTTAAATTACTTCAACATGACACTAATGGGATAACATAATTATAGACCCGACACAGAAACAAAGAGAAACATAGAGCAATTCAAGCACATTATCCACCGAAACCCCAAAGAAAAATAAGGAACCTCCCCAGCAGAGTCGCCAATTTTGTTACAAAGAGAAACTTCCTATGGCTTGGGGTAGACCACACCAGACTGAATGACACCAGAAATCAATCCACTTGAATATGTAAGAGAAAAAAATGATGCTAGCACTAAGGGATACAAAACATACCTTATTCCGGATAGTTGTAGTAGATCCCCATTGAGATTTTCCAATACACTTGTGCCTACAATTCACCCTCAACAACAACGAGCAAGGAAAACATGATATATGTTAAATTCTCATGCCTACTCTAGAAAATATAAATCTAACATGTATAATCAAATACAATTACATACATGGATCAAAATATTCATAGTCATACACATGTAATGGATGAGAAATGGATATTTCTATTAATAATGAACATAGATAACAGTGACAAACTATGTCAGCACCTCATCGAAAGAAAGAAACCTAGTCCTCCACCACTTCAATCCTCCATCTCAATGGCAAGCTTACAAAGTAATTGAAATCTTAGGAATAGCAGTAATGTGTGCTCAAAAGGAAAAAAGGATGCAAACTCAAGCATAAGATAATGAGGCAACAATGAACTATAGTTTCCTTTCTTTCTAAAGTTCTCATGTTCTAATTCATCCAAGAGGCTCAATATATAGCCCTTCAATAGGCAATGAAGGGTCGATTCGGAGTGTTTCCAGGCATATGGAAGGCCAAGAGTCAAGGTATTTGGGACTCATTGAGGAAAACTCCAAATATTTTACTTTTTATGCACATTTCTCGATGTACGCGGGCTATAGTGGAGAAACCCACGTGTACACGCGTGTTTTCAGCTAAGACTTGCGTATGTTAATAAA
Organism: Pseudotsuga menziesii; assembly: GCA_001517045.1. Classification (NCBI taxonomy): domain Eukaryota; kingdom Viridiplantae; phylum Streptophyta; class Pinopsida; order Pinales; family Pinaceae; genus Pseudotsuga; species Pseudotsuga menziesii. The sequence continues at coordinate 822,680 of LPNX010574687.1, read as the reverse complement.
CAAGTGTATTTTAAGGGATTTCTTGGATCACCAAAGTATAATTCGAGTAAGGGGGGGTCCAAAGAGTCTGCAGAGGGACATGGGAGGCCATAAACATGTGATCTAACAAGTGTGGTAAAATAAGATATAATAGGGCCTACTATTTAATAAAAGAACTATATCACATGCTCAACAAACTTCCTAATTCTAGGAATATATATTTGCATATAAAATATGTTAAAAAACAAACATATCTAATTTGTGAGAGCAATAATTCCAAATACTTATATTTTATTGCTTTGTGGGTGGGATACCACTACCTCCTTGTTGGAATCATGGGATTCGTTTGATCTTCATATTCTTGTTGGAATCCCTTCACAATCTAGATCTTCATCGCTATTGATAATCACACCATGGGGAGTACTAGAAGGAGAACTATGTACGATCATCATTCCTTGACATCTTATGAGAAGTGTGCTCATCAATATCTACAGTTGAGGTTTCATGATTCGTTTTAGTTGGACCATGACATTGACTAGCATAGTATCCATATTTATGACATTTGAAGCACTTAATGTGTGAAATATCCTTCTTCTTATTTTGTTCTAGAATAGGGATAGATCTTCCACCTTAATATTTCTTGTCACGAAAATTTATTCCTTACCTTTTCCTTTCTTGACATGAGATGTAAGGGCTTGAATTTATTCATGTTGAGTGCCATGCATTCTATCTCTTACTACAAGTTTTGTCTCTTCTTGCATGCAAACTGCCCATATACGATCAAACTTGGGAAACTTGGGTTTCACACTGCGACTCTGAATGAATGGTTACCAAGATGGAGGGAGACAATTATGAGTGTTCATGACATGTTCTCTACCATAAAGTGGATCTCCAATGGTGCTTAGTTCATCTCTTAACTCTGATATCCTCATAAAGTAAGAAGAAACTGGTTCTAACCTTGGCATCTTGAGATTTGATACTTGATTTATCAAAGAAAGGGAATGATTGATATTTCTATATTCAGATAAATTTATAAAGGATCTAAACATCTTCTTAATATTATTATTTGGAGATATATGAGGAACCAAATGGTATTTTAGTGAATATACCAATATTTTCCTTTCCATGGCATCATTCTTCCTCCAATGAGTGGTCTCGACTTCTTCTTCTGATTATGGAACCTTCTCATTCACAAAATTCAAAAGATTATTTTCTTCTAAGATAAGACTAACCCTATACTTCCATGAGATTAATTTGGAAGTCCCATCAAGTCTATCTTAAAACTTCATGCCAATCATCTTTACTACAAAAAATGGACCATAAACCCTAGCAAGAGCTAGGTCAAATTTGAAGTGTGGATACTAGTAAAACTAAATCCATGGATAATTGTGCCCTATCAAGGGAAGTTGGAGAAATATAAGAACAAGCCAAAATTATGGACAAAAGGGCTTGATCTAGGAAGGCCTAGTTCTTGACCTCGACAGTATTAGGTCAAAAAATCAAACTTCACCAAACTGGATTTATCCTCCACAGAAAGATGCGCGCTCTTAGGGAGTGTTGGTCAATGCTCCTTTCAAGGTAAATTAAGGTTGAAAACACTCCAAAGTATGGAGGCCTACTTTCTGGAACTCGCTTCTTTTAGCATTGCTATGATACCACATTAGAATTTGTGGATCACTAAAAACAAGTTATATAACTTGACGATAACTTTATATTCAAAACAAGAACTCTATCCATAAAAACTCATATTTTTTAGTCAAAACCACCAAAAAACAACCCTGCATTGAAAAAAGATGCTACCAATAGCAACAATTTTTGTTCGTAGCTAAAATTATAACTTTTTTGAAACCTTGGGTTGCATGGCTATAATCAAAACCTTAAAATAGACCCTAAATAAAAAATGGTAGCACACATATTTCACCCATTTTTCTTTCTGGGATAAAATTACAAGTTATTTGACATTGTCACCTTAACAACCAATGCCTTTGCAATACGAATGCCAAAATCAACCACCAAATCGAAAAGAGGTGTTACTAATGACACATTTTTTCTTTTCCATGTTACATTTGAAGAGGTTTCGAATCCATGCCATTAAAATACTTAAATTTAAAAAAAAATATCTGTAAAAGTGAAAAAATATTCAAGGAAAACTGAAAAATTTTAACCGAAAGAAACTAATAATAACCAAAATTGAAAAATAAATTACATTTTGAACATATTTCAAAATGGTCATTTATGGTGGTCTGAGATGTCATTCATGGATAATGCCTAATATTCATCAATTAACCATGTTTAATCCTTAGATCTCCCTACCTAGTGCTCAGAAATTCCTATGGTACCCATATCCTCACTTGGAGGCCAAAGATACCCTTAAGAGGATAAAGTGTCATAATTTTCCTTCGATGCCTAGAATATTCATTTAGGACCTGAGCTTGAGTTTATTTCCTCATTTTTGAAGGCCACATGACTTAACCATGTTGCTAAAAACCTTATAATGGGGCTTGTATCCCCTCTTAGAGGGTAAAGATCCAAAAGTAAGGTCATGTGTGGTAGTTAGAGGTTGTTTTCATGTTCCTTAAGTATTAAAAACTATATTTAGGGACTAAGGCTTTAGTTTTCTCCCTTAAACATGGTCAAGGTACTATGAACACTATTGAGTGCTCAAAACATCATAATGATGTTGATTGTACAACATTAGGAGTCATTCTCAGAGACTTGTATTGTATCAAGTTAGGGACTTGTGTGGTATCAAGTCCTGACATTGTGTTGTATCAAGTCATATCTATTTCCTGATATATTGAGGTGGGATGCATGTACTGTAATCTTTTGTTGTATCAATATTGGAATCTTATGTTGTATCAAGATTGGAGTCTTATGTTGTATCAATATTGGTCTTGTGTTGTATCAAGACTATGGGCTTGCATTGTATAAAGTATAGAATTGTGTTATAACAAGTCAATGATTATCATAGATGGTACCCTATGAGAATGGATCTCCAATTATGGAAATGGACTTGTGTTGTATCAAGTCATGTGGTTATACTATGTGATATATTTCTATTCATGGTCATTGAGAGCTATAAGCCTCCTTTAGGGATTAGCTACCCCTAGAGTGAATTAATTTAGCATATGACTATATGTCCCAGGGTAATATATATGATCATCATTATGTATGGAATAATTCTTCTGAGTATGATTTGATAAAATGGATAAATAATACACATATGGACCATGCATTAATTATTTAATGATAATGAGATAAATCATATAGAAATAGAATTTGAATTGCCCATGTAAATGTCTGACTGAACTCAAGTTATAAAGCTTCAACAAAACATGGATGTCTCAATCAAAGTATTAGTTGAACCATTAATGAATGAAATCATTTAAGTAAATAAGAGCTTATTGTTCATTAATCAACATGCATTAGTTAACTAAAGATATCCATGCAAAAGATAATAATAGAAATTGTGCATGGATGGAACTAAGAGTGAAGCACTGATGACACTTAAGTTAGCATGTGAAAGTGATCAGTAGTCAGTTAAAGCTTGAGTTCAATTCAGATTCAGTTCAAGTCAGTTAACATTTAGTTCAACTAAGTTAACATTCAGTTGAAGTCAATTAACATTCAGTTCAAGTCAGTTAACATTTAGTACAAGCCATTTAACATTCAATTCAAGTAAGTTAACATTCAGTTCAAGTCATTTAACATTAAGCTCAAGTAAGTTAACCTTCATTTCAAGTCAGTTAACATTCATTTCAAGTCAATTCACTTTTAGTTTAAGACAATGAACATTGATTTAAATCTAATTGAGGAAAGTAAGGATGCTAATGTTTGCATGGAGAGAGTTCTAGCTATCTCCTCCTTGTGAATGTACTATGTGGTGCTGTCAGTATGTTTACTGAGCCTCCTATGCACTACCTTCTGCATGCTAGGAATTTTGGCTTGTTATTAATATGCTAGGCATATGGCAAGTTCAATACAGTTGTTTTTGTAGTGTTGCATTAGATATCTCTTCTTTACTTCTTAGGTGATATCTCTTATAAAGAAATATGCTTATGTGTTGTAAACCATTCTATGCAAATCTATCTATCATACTCAAAAAATTGTTGGGTTTTTCATCCTTTGTGCTTGGAGGGTTTTCCCAGTGTATATCTTGTCTCTCAGGGTTGATTCAATTTTATGGCTGATTTATGGAGCTGATTTATGTGGCTTATATATTTATGAGATTTACATGTGGATGATATATTTATGAGATTCATATGTGGCTGATATATTCATATGTGGTTGATTTATGAGATACATATGTGCTGAAAGTGATTGATAAAAGTTTTAAATATCAAGCTTATCCTATTTTTCTCAAACATCAGCATGGTATCAAATCATAGGGCGTGAAATAGATTAGGTTGCGCAACAAGCTAAGCCTACATAGATATTGAATATTTGAGCAAAATATTGCAGCCATGACATTGATATTCGTTTGGTCGGAATACCGCCTTGTAGGTACTTCTAACTTCAATACATGGAAGGAAAGGGTGTTGAATATTCTTGAAGAGAATAATCTTAATAACTATGTATCCATAGTGGAAGACGATCCTACCACCAATGAAGGGGAAATCAACTACAAGAAGAATCAAGCAAATTCCAAGAATATCACCTTTGATTTCGTTAAGGAGTATCTCATATCCATGATCATTATGTTGAAGACGGAAATGGAGTTTTTTTATACGCTCACCAATATTTTCAAGAAAAAAGGCCCTGAGTCAAGCAAAGGGGAACATCCAAAGAAATGTTGTGTACACTAAAGAGGAGAATTTTGTACCGACAGCAAGGATGAAGAAAGGGAGAAATCCTTTCATTACAAATAAGCTCTTCCATTCAAGTGAATAAATAATGACTCTGGTTTTCTTCGCAAGGGAGCAAAGGTCAAGAGGGATCCCACAAAAATGAAGAAAATATAAATACTTTATATTTTGATTGTTATATGCTGTTATAAATCATATCTAAAGTTTTTTTTAATATGTTTCCTGAATATCATATAGATATCTATATTCCTGGAATTTGGATTGTGTTGAGCATATACATTATTGTTTGTCTTTTATTAGCATATTGTCGATCTCATGAGTCCATATTGTATGATATAATATAGGACTGATATAAGACTTATGTAGGACTGATATATACTTATATAGTATTGATATACGACTTATATAGGAATGATATATACTTATATAGTACTGATATAAAGCTGATTTTTTTTTCATAAGACATGATATAGAGGGATGCATTCTTGCTTCATGAACCGTGAATATAGGACTGCATGATTGCTCAGGATATATTAAATAGAGGGATTCATGCTTGTTTCATGATATATGAATATGGGGATGCACATTTCCTTCATAAAATAAGACTATTTGAACTTATATAGGACTGATATAGGGTTTCAAAACATCACATAATATATGAATGGGGTTATGTCAAAACATTGATTTAGTCTATGTACATAACTATGAGAACCATTATCAGTATGTTGAAAGTTTTCATGTGATTACATTTCTTGGTTACATATTGTTATTAATCATTTGAATAAATTTTCACATAGGAAAAAAAATATGCCATGAACTACAAGAAGAGAATGATGTGGACTCATTCAGACGGTTGATCCTGAATGTCATATCCCCATTCCAACAGGTCTACTAGTTGACAATGTTTCACCCACCTACTAGTTCCCTAGGTTGGGGGAGGAGGCATTAAATATTGCAATAAGGGATCTATGGGGTCCATACCTAGGGTCCATATCCTTTTACAGTTGATAAAGCGGAGATTTCCAAAACTATCACAAATCATTTCCTCCATTTCCAGTTGATAAAGCACAGCTTTCCAGAACCGCGATAGATTATTTCCTCAAAGCAAAAAAACTATTTTTTGACCATATCTTCTTTGATTTAGTTATATTTAAATTGAAACTTCACTGTAACCCCCATCATCCCATTCTGCATATTCCTTCCTTGGGGACCCTATCCCTAATTCCACTTCCTGAAGCCTGAAATTTCACATTTGTCTATTTTTAGGGTTTTTCATAACTTTTCTAATTCTCACCCAATCGCCTTCAAATTTTTCCACGGTCTTTGTTTTCCATTTTTGCTTCATTGTCCCTCTTTGACAAATTTTCGAGTTCCTTTATCCTGCCTCTGAAATTCACATTTTTCTGCTTCCTGTCCCTAAGAAAGTGTCCAAAACCCTCTAAAATCTCAATTACCCCCCCAAGTTTTTCCCAAATCAAAATTTTCCTTTTCTAAACCCCTTTCTGCTTTTTTTTCTTCTGTCCATTACAAAAAAAAAAACTGCTTATGGTTTTCACCCGAGCCAGAGCAAATAAAAAAATGGAAGAAGAACTTGCCGCCATCAAGTCCAAACTTGAAGATCTAGATAAAAATTTTCTTAGCCTCCATCTTCAACATTCACCCATGAATAGCCACTGACAGCCTAAGTCTTCTGCAGACATCGGGTTCTCTTCCTCTAGCAAATTCCATGGGCCGAAGCTGGATTTTCCTTGCGTTAATGGTGATGATCCGACTGGATGGAATTATAGGGAAGAACACTATTTCAATCTGCATAACACTTTTGATGTCAATAAAGTCCCACTTGCATCCTTTCATTTGGAACATGAAACCCTTCAATGGTTCCATTGGTACACCAAGGCTCATACAGAGCCAAACGGGACATATTTTTTCCAACTCCTTTTGCAACGATCTGGGCCCCAGTGCTTTTGATGACTTCACAGGAGCACTCACCAAACTTCACCAAAATGGAACTGTGAGGGAGTATCACACAAAATTTGAGAAACTATCCAATCACACTGAAGGATTTCCTGATGCATTCTACCTGAGTTGTTTTCTCAATGGTCTGAAGGATGCAGTACGATCTGAGGTTAAAATGTTCTTCCCCAACACAATGATGGAAGCCATAGGGTTGGGCTAAGGTAGAAGAGGACAAGATCAGGGCTAAACAACACTCCAAATCCACTCTTGTTCCATTCAGAACTATGGTTCCCCAAAGAACCCAAATCCCGCCAGCTCCTAGAACCACTCCTATCAAGCATTTGCCTGAAGCGAAGATGCAAGAATGTCAGGAAAAAGGGATTTGTTATAATTTTGATAAGAAATTCACTTGGGGACATAGATGTGCCGAGAAAAAGGTCTATCTCTTGGATGTGGATTCTTCACATGCACTTGACATTTTTACGATGCTCAGGATCCAGTAGATGTTGAGGGTGACATTCAGCAACTGTCTATTGACCTACCTACTCCAGACGACTAGCCAGAGATATTTCTCCATGCCTTAGCTAGAGTAACCACCCCACAAACCATGCGGGTCAAAGGTTTCTTCAAAAAACTCCCTCTTACAATACTCATTGATTCTAGTAGCACTCACAACTTCATTTACCCGAGGATCACCAAACAGGCTGATTGTTTTGTCCATCCTTGCTCCAGCTTTGAAGTCATGATTTCCAATGGGGGCACCTTACCTTGCAAACAGAAGTGTCGTAATGTGCGCATCTCTATGGGGGATTATAATTTGTGCTCTGACACGTTTTCCTTACCCTTAGGCAGATGTGATGTGGTTTTGGGTGCTCAATGGTTACACACATTTGGACCCATTTTATGGGATATTGCTAAACTTTGGATGCAATTTTCAATCAATGGTGAAAAACACACATTGTGGGCTTACAAATAGGTCTCTAAGCATCATCAGTTGTCATTGCATGGAAAATATTCTTAAGAAGACTTCACATGGTGTCATCCCTCAGCTCCATTTTATTCAGATGCAACCTTCAGCAGTCTCAACTACTCCATTGGATCTACAATTTTTTTTGGATTGATATGCATGTGTGTTTGCAGAGCCAGTGGGATTTCCACCTTCTAGACTAGAGGACCATTGTATTTTTATCCTTCCTAGGAGCGTCCCTCCCAACATCAGGCCCCATCGCTACCCGTTTCACCACAAGACAGAGATTGAGATGCTTGTTTGTGACTTACTGAAGCAAGGTGTTATTCACCTTGGCACTAGTTCCTTCTCTTCACCAGTTCATCTTGTCTGGAAAAAATATGGGTCATGGAAAAGTTTCCAATTCCCATTATTTATGAGCTTCTCGATGGGCTCCATGGTGCTCATTTTTTCTCCAAGTTGGATCTTTGTTTTGGGTATCACCAAATTCGGGTTCATTAGGATGATATCCCTAAAATATCTTTTCGCACACATGATGGCCACTATGAATTTTTGGTCATACCATTTGGCCTCACAAATTCTCCTTCCATGTTCCAGGAATTGATGAATAAAATATTCTGGCCCTACTTACGAAACTTTATTCTGGTCTTCTTTGATGATATCCTCATCTATAGTAAAACATGGGTTTGTTCATATCCAACATCTGGATCTTGTACTGCAACTTTTCTTTGATCATCATCTCTGTGCCAAACAGTCTAAATGTGTTTTTGGGCAGAATCAAGTAGATTATCTCGGACATATTGCTTCATCTAAAGGGGTTCGTGTCAATCTTGAGAAAATAGATGCCATGAAAAATTGGCTGCATCCTCAGACCCTGAAGATCCTTCATGGGTTTTTGGTACTTACTGGCTACTACCGCAAGCTTGTCAAGGATTATGGGAATATTGCAGTGCCATTAAAAAATCTATTGAAAAAGGATGCTTTTGCATGGGCACTTGCTGCTGAGTGTGCTTTTCAAAACTGAAACAAGCTATGTGTACCACACTTGTTCTAGCTATGGCTGATTTTTCCAATCCCTTCATTATTGATATTGATGCTTGTGAAAATTAACTTGGTCATGTCCTCCTCCAAAATGAACATCCCATTACGTTCACCAGCAAATCCATGTCTTGTAAGAATTTAGTCGCCTATACATATGAGAAGGAAATGATGGATATTTTGCATGTCGTATAGAAGGGGCATCCATACCTCTTAGGGAATCATTTTTGCATCAAGACTGATCACCAGAGTCTGAAATATTTCCTGGAACAACGAGTCTCATCCCCAACACAATAGAAATGGGTTAGAAAAATCAAGATTTATGACTATGACACTACTACATTTTGATCCAAAATCCGACGGTTACTTCCGACGGTGCGTGGATTTCTCTTTTTAAACTTACCAAAAATCACAAGGATACATTTTTTTTTTGTTAATATGGCCACAAGCGTCACTTAAGCGACGTCTATTCTCATAAGCGTCGCTTAAGCGATGGCACATTGGTATAAGCGTTGATTAAGCAACGACTCCTTTTTAGGATTTAAAAAAAAAACTATGTTTAGTGTTTTTCCAATTTTTATAATGTTTTGCATAAAAGTACAGGAATTTAATAAAGAGAATCGATTAGGAAAAAAATCCAAGGGAACCCAATTCTACATGACTACCTAGTTAAAATGATGAACTACTCAACCATAGGGTTGAGGCATATTGAATTTGATTTGTCTAACATTGACTAGGCCTTATATTCATTTTCTGCGCATGTGCTATGAGCCATGTTCTTGTTTTGTATACTCTTGTTTTGTATACTGATATTTCCACAACTAGGAATTCTCTGCTGCCTTAAGAAAAGCATAAAACCGAAGAATTATTACTATTACTATGCATTTGTGAGTGAAACTATAGTTCCTAAGTAAACATATTCGAGGTAAACAACTGAAGTGCCACTCCCATCGGAGCTTGGAATATAGAATATACACATTTCTAGACACAAGGTAATGCATATTGCGCTAAGGATTGTTTTTATCTCTTCCTCTACAAGTGGACATTTTATGTATAATCATGTGTTGAACCTAGATAAAAATTATCATAAGTTCATTACAGGGTTAAGCGAATACTTTATTCAAGAGAGACTAGTGATATTTGTTTGATACAAGCTATGTTGATATCGTGATGCCCTTTTGAAACTTATGTTTTTAATACTCCTTATACTCCAAGTGGCATTTATTCTAGATATTGTAAAATGGATAATGGGTTGAATGAATTGTTGGATCGGATCGCCCGCTTGAACAGGTTAGTCCCAGTGAAAGTATCATTCTCAGGAAGTAGTAGTACGAGGGATGGATGCTTACCAGCCTAGGGTCGTCTCTCTCACGCTAGTCAGCTAGTTTCAATTTCATTCAGGCAGGTTAGGCTATTCTAGTTTTAGGTGTATCAATGAGGGTCAACAAGACAAGCCAAGACCCGTACGCCAGGTTGTTCTCTCAGATTCATTCTGCAAAAAACCCCAGTGGGGGGTGGAAAGCACCTTTGCTACATGACATATGTGCGACAACAAGGATGCTGCTTGTTGAGGGGCGATTTGAAATGCAACTGAGGGTTTGGAGACCTGGAGTTCTTGTCGAGCTGGGTGAGGGGTTTTCTTGGTACTGAAGATGGAGTTATGTGGCAATGACATCTCCATTGCCGTACTCTCCGGGCATTAAACTCACCAAGGTCCAGTATCCTCAATCTGCCTATAATCTTCTTTCTTTTCCTAATGATATTTTTTCATTTTTTTTTTCAATCTGCCAATGTTTTGGGATCATTTTCAATTGAATCATAATCATACTCGTAATGAGGTAGATAACGTTGTCGGTTTTTTAATAGATTATTGTGGGTATCCTCTGCATTGGCCAAGTTTTGATGGTTTGATTGAATATTGAAGACTGCAGTTGTGAATCAAACTATGCGGTTAAGTATTTATTGTTGAGATATTAGGATTTCTGATTGAGTAGAAAAGATTGCAAAGAGGTTTTAATGTACAAGTGTTGAATTGGGGTTTTCTAGAATTGGGGTTTGATTCTTTTTTTTTTTCTCTCTTGATTCATTTAGAAGACATACCACATACCAGCAAACATTTTTGCGCAGTGTAAAATGGGTTGCACAACAAGAGACAAATCTATAAGAAATAAGAGAAGGCTTCGTTCAATTCCTCCTGCTATGCCTGTTAAAATTGAAGAGAACCTATGCGATGATAGAAGAAATGGTGTAGTTGTAGAACCTTCTTCTATTGCTTTTAAACCTATAAGATTGCTAGAGGGTGGTGGTGGGTTTGCTGGAGAAAAACCAAAAGAAAGGGAGAAGGATTCCGAGGAACAACCTGAAGAGGTGGATTGGGGTTATTGCAAAGAAGATCAATTAGAGGACCTTTTATTAAAGAATCTCGAGTATGTCTTGTTGTGGCATAGGCAAATCCTTTATAGACTTTGGTGTTTCCTTTTTTCTCAACATATCTGATTTCTAGAGTTCCATCTTCAGAGGACATCGATATTTTTCCAAGAAAAGTCCATTCTTTAATGAGAAATATTTGTTCGATTGCCCCATCGATCTTCTCTCCTTTGGATTTTTCCTCCTGTTGCTTGATTTTCTGTTCCCTTTTATTCTTCAAAGTTGTTGCAGGAAAAAATCACTATGATACTATCTTTCTTTTCTATTTAAGGATTTTAGAAGCCAATTGATACTGACATCTAGCAGTGGACGCTCAAGCAAGTTACATGCAGAAAGGGAAGTTCTTCACTGCACAAACGACAGTCATTGGCGTGCATGCAAAGGATTTGGTCTAATCACAATGCTCTCAAGCTGCCAGTTGGCGTGGATGCAAGCAAAGGATTTGGACAAATCACAACTAGTGATTGCATGCATTGATGGTAAAGAATATGTAACATTATATTTTCGTTCTGATTGAGAAGAATATCTACCCTTAATTTTCAAGTAATTGACATTCCATCAACAGATATATCATATTTGCAAGGCACAACCCACGACCCTGAACATGTATTATATGTAATGTAGAGTCCTTACACTGCCATTTTGAAGTAGCTTTTTTACTTCTGCCTTTTAACCTATGTTGCATTGAGTTTGTAGGATGGGGTGGTGTGGGGATGAAGGGATGGGAACATAGATTGTAGGTTCACATGATTCTGCTCGTGTTCATGGGTTCACTTCTCTTTATGTGATATTTTTGCTCAAGGTTTACACTGGATTGGGATTTGCTGAAGTGTCAACAGTAGATCCACGATCTCTTTTCAAACATTTCTTCATATAGTCAAAACACTTAAGATCAAGCTAAATCAAAGTCAACTGATAATCTACTTCTTCATATAGCATGAGGATCATTAAATCAAAGTCAACTGATAGTCTGCTACACTAAAGAACAAAGAGAGACATTTGAGAAGATTCACAAAACATAGTAAAAACAGTTGAATAAAGGAAATAACTGCTTAACAAATACAGCCATAGCTTGATAATAGATAACCACACATAGAAGTATTCTACAAGAGTGCAATCTTCAATATTTAATGAGCTAAAACTACATTTAAATTTTATAATTATTGAGAGGGTGCTGGATTGGTCTTATAATAATTAATGAGCAGTAGCATTCTCATCATCACTTGGTGCTCGATTGGTCTTATGTTTACGTTTTGGACTGTCTTCCTTTTCTTCAGCTGCCTCTTTAATGTAATATTTTCTTTACAAGCCATGGTAGATGAATATGATTTGATTCTTCTGGAATAGGGATGCCAGTATTAGTCCTTATTCCAACCATGCATAGAAAGGTCACAAAACAGTACCTTGAGTCTACTCACCTCCAAGAATAGAGTATCCTCACATCAAATTCTCTGAGACAGAGAATATATCGAATCACATGGACACCTCCAATGATGAGGTTCTGTGAATCTGTCCTACAATTCCTTGTGCCTTAGCCTAGAAAGACTGGACTGATTGAAGAAGCAAGCAATGAGAGACATAATTATTATATGTAAAATAAAATATTAAAATTTCTATTCTCCTTCACCTTGCCCAGATTACTGTCCATGGAGGCCAATTTGAGCGCCATGTTTTGTTGAATCTCATATCCATTGGGATCTGTGATGGAGGCCATTTCCCCACTGACATTTGACTGAAATCTCAAAGACACTATAATTCAACCTTTAAGATGTATACTGCTGAATTTAAGATGCATACTGCTGAAGTTTTCCCATATCGGAGTTTTCAATCTCATTTTTTTCTGTATTGTACTGGATTCGAATTTGAATTCAAACTGGTAAGTATGTTAGAATGGCCATATTATAATGGTCATAGAATATACATAGTACAATGGTTATGTTGTAATGGTAATAGGGTGATAGTGGTCAAGTAGAGTTGCTAATAAATACTTGGAATGAAAGTATGTTTTTGATTTAATATGTTGTTTCCGTTCTCAAGATCCTTAATGACTTCGATATATTTATATCATTATAGAAAAGGTCTTTGACTGTCTTACGTGTTTAGAGGAGATATATGAATCCCTGTTGTTCCTCTACATCATCTTCACAAACATTTGCTCATAACAAGTCAGAGGAGTTGATATTATTTCATTGAATTCCAAAGATAAACTGGCCAATTGCTTAGTAAATTTGTTTCAGCATAAAGGGGTCTATTGACATGTCATGGAACTACACTAGTTCTATTTTATGGGGGAAACTTACTCTATGTTATGCATCTCTACTATCATCTATGTTGTTCCCTGGAATACTTTGAACTATATGGGACAAAATGCTTGTTTTCTTTCATGTGTATTGTTTATTCTTTTAATTTTTTGACAAATGTTAACCACTTGACCTGATTCTTGTTTCATATTTTCCAGTGATGGTGAAACTTTCATTTCAGCTGATGACCTAAGAATTAATTTATGGAACATGGAAATAAGCAATGAAAGTTACAACATTATAGATATCAAACCTGCCAACATGGAGGATCTTACTGGTAATTTCTTTCTGTCCTAAATGTAGATGTGCTTTATTGTGATATGATAAGAATATGATAGAACCCTCTCAATAATTATAAAAGTTAAATGTAGTTTTAGCTCATTAAATATTGAAGATTGCACTCTTGTAGAATACTTCTATATGTGTGGTTATCTATTATCAAGCTATGGCTATATTTGTTAAGTAGTTATTTCCTTTATTCAACTGTTTTTACTATGTTTTGTGAATCTTCTCAAATGTCTCTCTTTGTTCTTTAGTGTAGCAGACTATCAGTTGATTTTGATTTAATGATCCTCATGCTATATGAAGAAGCAGATTATCAGTTGACTTTGATTTAGCTTGATCTTAAGTGTTTTGACTATATGAAGAAATGTTTGAAAAGAGATCGTGGATCTACTATTGACACTTCAACAAATCCCAATCCAGTGTAAACCTTGAGAAAAAATATCACATAAAGAGAAGTGAACCCATGAACACGAGGAGAACCAGGATGGGAAGGTTGTAGAGTGGAGAATCATGTGCCGAAGAATCAACATCAGTCTTGAAATTAGCAAAGACCGGCAAACCAATTGTGTGCTGTTAAGTTCCACTGGAGGATAACTTACATTGCTGAGGGTAGAAAAAATATTCTCTGCCATTTTGATTTTTTCAAATGCATTTGAAGAATGAAAAGCCATGAGAAGAACTTCCAAATGAAATAGGGATGGAAGACTTGCAAAAACTTCTTGGATATTTAAGCACCCTGAATATGTAGCTTTCACTTTCTCAACAATAAAACCAGTGTAGCCTTTGCAGATTAACTACAACTTCGCATGGATGTAGGTTCATCTACCTTGCAATTTATGTGGTAGGTTCTGATGACTGCAACAGACAAGAAAAGATCTTGATCTTTGAAAAGTTACTAAAACCCCATATCCATTTTGGTTGTTCTCTAGAAATGTTGATTGAGACAAAGATGTCAGGGATTAAGGTACTTTTCTTCACATGGTTTAGACATTGCTAATTTCCTATTTCTATATTCCAGTTTTTCTACATTACATCTT
>LPNX010574687.1:634785-807726 GCA_001517045.1 Pseudotsuga menziesii | reverse complement strand
TGTATGGTTAAAATATGTGGAGTAAACAACCTTCGGAACCCATGAAGGACATTTTGTCATTTTCAGTTTAATGTGATGTCATTAGACTTGAGCAATGCACTGACAACATTGAATGAAATATAATATATTCCAACTGTGCTTGAGGAACTTTATGCTCGTCTTCTTTAATGAGATCCTTATCTATAGTGAAATGTGGAAAGGGCACCTTAGGCATGTGGAGAAATTTTTTTAGGACATTGGAATAAAATCAAATTTACACTAATATGTCAAAATGGGCATTTGGGAGAAGAGAATTTGAATATTTGGGGCATATTATCTCTGAATAAGGAATTAGGGTGGACCCAAACAAGATTAAGGCTATCATTGAATGGCCTAGACCAAAAAAAATATCAAAACTCAGGATTTCTAGGATTAGCAAGATACTACTGAAGTTTCATAAACAACTATGCCCATATTGCAGCTCCTGCATCAAATCTACTCAAGAAGGTCTCTTCTCAATGGAGTAAAGAGGTAGATGAATGCTTTGAAATACTAAAAATGGTAGTAATCCTAAAGCCAATGCTAGCCACACCTGGTTTTTCTAAACCTTTTGTAGCTGAGTGTGATGTCTTAGAATTTGGAATTGTAGTTGTATTAATGCACGATGGAAAACTAATAGCTTTCGAAAGTAAGAAGCTTAAAAAAAGGGAATCCCTAAAATCCTCTTATCACAAGGAAATGTGAACTATCAAGCATGACTTAGCAAAATGATTATAGTATCTATTGAGAAGTAAGTTCTTAGTGCAACTGCATACAAATCACAACAGCATCAATAAACCGTCCTTCTCATACCAAGCCCACAGGACTTGCTTGAATCCATAGAGAGATTTCTTCAATTGACATACAAGATTAGAGTCGCCCTAAATAAACATGGGAGGTTGTTTCATATAAATATCTTCCTGTAGATCCATGCAAGAAGGAAGACTTAACATCCATTTGATGGACCTCTCATCTCTGTGAAGCTGTAAGTTGTGATAGAGCAAGGTGAATGGAATCCATCTAAGGATGTCATGCAGGAACCCAGTCATGGTCAAGAAATCACTAAGCCATCTCCAATGTGCAAGTCCACAGATCATCCAGGTGCCAATCTTACACCATGTACCCCATTACCCCTCAAAATGCATTTTGCATTTTGAGCATTTTTTAGGCATCCTTCCCAGCTGTAGGGTGCATTTGCTTCCAGTAGATTGAGGATGGTATGTTTGGAGGGTCTACAGTTAGAAGGCTGTAAATATATGTTCAGAAACAGTCCAACATATGGCCAACCATTGATCTCACCAGAAAATGGCCAAAATCATGATTGAACCAAGCAGATTGGAGATACTGGGACTACTGGGAAAATTCAGTTAATAATCCAAGAAGAAATTCTGAGATGCAGACTGGCAGTTTGATGAGAACTGTAAGGTGTTCCAGCAGTAAATAAAGAATTTTTTGGGCATTTTTGTTATGGTTACAGTTTTTCTTGTAGTTCCACGTGGATTTATCTATGGTTGTGGCAACTTGATTTTTTCATCAGACATGATCTTCACACTAGTGTTTGTACTAACGTATCAAAAATATGGAACAAAAAAGGTAAAGTCTCTTAATTTCTTTACGCCTTGTATCCATTATCAAGCCTTTTTAATTAGTTTTCTTAATCCTTACTGGTTGGTTATGGTTACAATGATTCAGCTCTACCTTTCATGCATCCAGTCTTTTTTTGATGTATTTATGTAGAATAGTTTTGGTTTCAAATGGAGATTTGTTTTAGGGTATGTGCTTAATGAAGGAAACAATAAAGAGCTAGGATTTTACAGCATTTGTGTCTTATTAGCAGTGGTCTGTACTGCAGTATATGTTCTTATATAGTATATAAGCTATTAATCAGTGAATGTTGCCTTGCATGTGGATGCTTCTCCTGTAACATGTGCAGGTGGATTAAACAGATAGCTTGGTTGGTGGCTGTTATACAGAGCCTTCTGATTATAGCTTCTCGTAAGCACTACACAGTGGATGTTGTTGTTGCCTGGTAAGCCAGTTGATTTGAACATATGTTTTATTTTGGACATGATTTAGTGCCCCTTGTGTTTGCTTGTTGGTTCCAAATTAAGAATGTATTTTTGCATGTTGCCTAAATGGATTATGTTTTGAAGTAGATTTAACAAGCCTTTTGTAGAACTTTGGTATTAGTGTTCAATATATTACATTCTTTCAACCATGTTGAGGTTCTGCAGGTATACTGTGAATTTGGTGGTATATTTTGTGGATCGACAGCTGCCTGAAGGTTTACTTTTGGAATTTTTAGTCATCTGTTTTTTATCGAGTGCATATGTCTGGTGCCTCTTCTTAGTAAGCATTGCCTAATGGAATAGTTGAACTACATATGTTTTCTATGATTGCAGAAGGAACAGAACGTTCAGGTCCTGGGGGTTCAGTACCCTTATTTCCTATAAATGGTAAAGACAAGGACAACAGAACTAAAGAAGAACACCATAAGCTCATGAATGGCAATTCAGGGGACTCACCTGACTGGGTATGTGATCGAACTTGTTGGCTTCCATTAAATTCTTTACTTGTGCATTATTCCTTGTTTCAGAATTCTTATTTCTTCACGTAGCGTGATGACTTCTTGGTGGCTACCATTAAATTCTATACTCTGGCATTATTCCCTGTTTCATATAGCTAGATAAGTTTCGCATTATTTTGTAAATATGTTACCCTCAAAATGTGTTGTGGAAATTGTTTGCCTTAATTTTATATTTAACCATAGGATTTGTTGACATCTTTTAAATAACATTTTTGAACATGCCCATTACAGAGACATAGGTCCCAGGTGAACGGGAAGATACAAGAGGATGGAAACCCCATTCTTACTGAACTTGTTATGAACGGAACTTGATCTATTTGAGCATTGAAGTGGGCCTGTCTTGTTTTGAGTTAGAAAATGTGCAATCAGAGCTGTAATGTGATAGTTTTCATAAAGGTTATAATATAGTGTCAATACGCTAAGGTGTAATCATATAATCTTGGCAACCTACAGAGGGAACATGAACATACTTTATTCTGCACATGATACTGTTTCAGGGATTTTTTTTTTTTTTTAAAATTCAAAACCGTCACTTAAGCGACGCCTGTAGGTGTCGCTTAACCGACGCTTAATGGATATGCACGTCACTTAACCGATAGGTATTTATGTCACTTCAACGATGCTTATTGGTTATCACCGTCGCTTAACCGACGGTTTCCCATGTCGCTTCACCGACGCTTAGTTCTTACCTCCGTCGCTTAACCGATAGCCTTTCTGTGGCTTAACCGACGGCATGAAAGTTATTTTCTCAAAAAAATTTCACTACCGTCGAAGATATGCTGTCGCTTAACTGACGCTTTACATTTAACCGACGGTTACTTAGGTGTCACTTAACCGACGCTTTACATTTAACCAACGGTTACTTAGGTGTCGCTTAACCGACGATTACTTAGGTGTCGGATAACCGACGACAAGTTTTCGACGCTTAAAAAAAAGTCAAAGTGTCGTACATGCGACAGGAAAGTGTCGAAAATCCAACATGACGGCCGTCGAATTTTTGGTCGAAATGTAGTAGTGTGAGATCACTTACAAGAAGGGTAAGGACAATCTTGTGGCGGATGTTCTTTCCTGCACATTTGATGACCATGTGTCTCTTTTAGCTATTTCTATGCCTATTCCAAATTGGTTATGATCTATTTGGCAAGGCTATGTCAATCACTCTTCCTTATCTAAAATCATCCAACACTTGGCCAGTAATCCTTTTATTGTAGCGCATTACTCTTGGGATGGTTCGTCTTTGAGATACAAGGGTCATTTGGTGCTTCCCCAGAGAACAGATCTTCACCAGACTGTCTTCTATGAACTCACTTCTCCATCGGCAGGGCACTCTGGGTTCCTCAAAATGTATGATTGGCAATGACGTAACTTCCTTTGGAAGGGGATTAAATGATAAATTCAATAGATGGTTGCCAAATGTGATACCTGCTAATGCCACAAGGGTGAAACTACACTCCTCCCCGGCTTGCTCGAACCCTTTCCCATCCCTACAAGGATTTGGACGTATATTTCAATGGATTTCATTGAAGGGCTCCCTAAATATGGAGGGAAGACCATAATATTGGTTGTGGTTGATCGACTATCCAAATATAGTCATTTCAGTGCTCTCATCCATCCATATATCGCCTCCTCAATCACCCAAATTTTCATGGACCAGATTTTCCATCTTCATGGAATCCCTTGTTCCATTGTCTCAGACCACAACACAAATTTCACAAGTCATTTTTGGACTGAAATATTTCACCTCACTGGAACCAAACTAAATATGAATTCCGGATATCACCCACAAACAGATGGTTAGAATGAAGTCACCAATAAATGTTTGGAAACTTATCTTCGTTGCTTCATCTTTGAACAACAACATCAATGGGAAAAGTGGCTCCCTCTCGCTCAATGGTGGTACAATACTTCCTATCATACTACATCTAAAATGACTCCATATGAATCCATTTATGGTCAGACATCTCCAATGCTCCTTCCATACACCCCCAACAGTTCACCCGTTCAGGAAGTTGACATGGTTCTTCAAAACCGTGATCAGATTCTTCACATTCTACAAGAGAATATTCACATGGCAAGAAATCGCATGAAACAACAAGCTGATCAACACCATTCTAAGTGCACCTTTCAAGTCAGTGATATGGTTTTTCTTCATCTGCAACCTTACAAGCAATCCTCCCTGAAACTCAAAGTGCATCAGAAGATGGTACCAAAGTTCTATGGGCCATATAAAGTTCTTCAGAAGATTGGGTCTGTTGCTTATAAATTGGAATTTCCTCCTTCTTCTCGCATTCACCCATTCTTTCATGTTTCTTGTCTCAAGAAAGTGATTGGCACCAACATCAGAGCACAAACTATTTTATCAGATCTGGATAAGGAAGGATCCATCATTTTGGAGTCAGAGGCCATCCTCAATCAACACACTCGTCAGCTTCACTCTCGGTCCATCAAAAAGGTCTTAATTCAGTGGCTTGACATGCAACCAGAGGATGCTACATGGGAACCACTTCTTTAGATTCACCAACAGTTTCCACATATAAAGCTTTGAGGACAAAGCTTTTCTAAGAGGGAGGGGATGTTAAGAACCTGTGTCAACCCTCCTCTTTATTTTGTTAGTATATTTTGTCGAATGCATATGCTTTGTAAGTCATCCCATTAGTATGCTGTATTATCCCACATTCATGGGGAGTAAGTAATAGTTGTTAAGTCGTCTAGTTAATATGTTGCATTATCCCACATTCATAGGGAGTAATAGCTGTTTAGATTTGACTTAGTATATAAGTATGTGTTGAGGCTAATGAAATCATCGAAGAGTTATTTTGTATTGAGATTTATCAAAGGAGGTTTCCCCCTCAAAGTGGCCTGTGATTAATAAAATATCTTCTGTGATCCATTATTTCTGTTATATCATGCATTCTCATTGTTTATTGCAGGAGGTTCTCCACAAAACAATCATCAATAAAAGTAAGGAAATACCTGGAACCCTTAATTGATGTTGTAGGCATTGGTCCTGAAACATCACTATGTATTAGCTCAAGTATAGAGGCATCTCTATGTGAGTTCCCAACTTCATACCTCTTCTCTGGATGCTTACCTACCAAGCAACCATGACATACTCCATCTTATGTTTGGAGGAGAGGCAAGCCTTCAACCATTTTGTCATTATGGAGTTGTTGGAGATATTTGAAATTGAGATGCCCAAATCTCTCATGCCATATCTTGCCGGTGTTGTTAGCATGATAAATTAGATTTGTAGGTTGTGAAACATGTAAAAAATGAGAGAAATCATAATCCTTTGTGGCATGATTAGAAATCCCTTTCGTTATGAGCTTTCCAGTAGAATTTTCTATGATTTCAACTGAGTCAGAGTCGAATATAACCCTCTTGGGAGAGTCTGTATGGGTCATCTGATAAACAAAAAACAAATTTATTGCAAGAGAGGGGACATAGAGAACATTCTTGAACTCACCATGCTGGATTTTAATTGAACCTCTCTCGATAGCTGGGATTTGGGAGTCATTTCCCATGTGAATTCTAGGTTCTCCCCATAGAGTGAGAGTGGAGAAGGATTCCTTGGAGGAAACCATATGGTTGGATGCTCCATAATCAATCAAGTAAGCTTTTGACTGAGTAAGGACTGCCTTCAAGGCATGGCATCTCTCATGATATTCTGTCATGGTCTAGCATCAAACTTCTTTGCTCCTTGTGGAAGGGAAATATTGTTCTGTTCAAGGATGGATGACGGTTGGTCGATTTGCTTCTTCATGCAATGTATTTCAGGATGAAATCCTCTTATACAATAAGGACACTTAGTCTTTTCAAAAAATTTCTTTTTTGTGGATCCCAAGGCTCCTTTGGAAGACTTCTGACTCTTTTTGGCTTCAAATTAGAGGATTTAGGCTCCTTCCCCTTGTGCTTCCCTTTAGCTTATGCATTGGTTGAGTTTGGCATTGAAAGAGCTTTATTCTTGGAAGTTTGAAGCACTCCCATTTGAACCAACTTATCCCGCTCTTGTATTAAAGACTCGGCAAAGCCATCTAGAGAAGGAATATTCTAATTGACCGGGATGGAATCTCTTTCAAAATGGAAGGTAGAGATGAATACATAGTATGCTGAGCCAATCTTGCTCAGTACTGATAGAGCCAACTACTCATCTTTCCTCTCTATTCCGCATTGCTTACAATAGAAAAATTATAATGATTGCATGTCAACCCTTTTTCTTGTTACAAATGAAAGGAATATTCTCTTTATTTATATGGATAAAGTTAACCTCTTTAATTTTAGGGCCTACCTTACTAAAAGATAAAATATTTCAAAATTAGGGGTTGTCACCCACAATTCGGGGACTAAACACCAAAGAGACATATAATAATGATAAATTGATGCAAATGGATTCAACTAAGTGGGATGTTGATCATAAAGGAGAATTTCATGCCCCAACTAACCCTAACAAAGTTTCTTTTCCCTCAAAATCCTCATTTTATCAAGGTAATACCTTCTTCAAATGACGGCATCATCATCATTTTTTGTCTAAGAGGCCAAGAGAGAGGTAATACATCAAAATAGATGTCCAATATGGAATGAATGAGGTGTGATAATATGGGTATGACAACCCTTACAAGAATAATAACCTCTACAAAGAATAAAACATTAGTGTGACTAATATCCCTTACATCATTTACAACACTTAAGCACAACACATTATGATCAAAACATCACAATACATTATCTATATTGCATAGTTCTATTTGTCTCTATATCTCTCAATATCAATACAACCCATAGGGTAATTCTTTTATATTCTCTAGATTAAAAAAGCTTCCTTGAATTGAGGGAGATCTACTTCACGAGTAAGGATTGTTACTTCTAACCATTTTATGAAAGAACACAATGTTATGTTGATTAGTTGATTTTTCTAGTTTAGTTGACCATCCAATTGACTACCCCACCTTCAGTGAAAAAAAATTCCATGATTCGACTTGAATAGTTCATGCTTATGGGTATTGCCTGTATTTTAAACATAGATGTAGTTCTTAGTATCTAGGTTTATGTTATGCAACCAAGTTCCATATATAACATAAAAAGAACATAAATAGACAATAAGAGAGTAATCCACGCCTAAAAAATGAATAATAGATATAAATATCAATCCTATTTGAGTGAGGAACCTCCTTACACAATGTACTGAGTACACAAGACAATATAAGATAATATGATGACTAAAATGAGAATATCTCCTTCCTATATATAGGATACAAAGGTGTACAATAACAACTAATAAACCCATTAATAGACCCAAGCCTACATAAATAATATGTAATGCACCACAATATAGGGAGTAATGCGCCAAACTATATGGTGTTATGTATCATCATTAAGGGATTAACATGCCCCTCCCATTCAAAAAGTGTTGTCCCCAACGTTGAAGTAGTTCTGGATGTTGTTGTATAAAGGACTCATCTTCCCATGTTGAATCTTCCATGGGTAAGTTCTTCGATTTAATGAGATACTTGAAATTGATCGATTTCGAAGCTATCTAGTTTGTATTTCAGTAATTTATTTAGGCTCTAAGATGATATTTCCTTCCTCATCAAGTTTTGATAATATCATTTGAACTGGTAGCTTGTCACTGATTACCTTCTTTAAACAAGAAACATGGAAAACTAGATGGACTTGTGAAGATGAAGGTAATTCCAATTTGTAGGCCATACTACCAATCTTTTGTAACACCTTGTAGGGACTGTAGTATTTAGGTGATAATTTATTATCCTTTTTGGTGTTCTTTAGGGACATTTGTTTGTATGGTTGTAGTAGTAAAAACACCCAATCCCCAACATTAAAGATCCATTCAATACGTTGTTGATATTCTTGTTGTTTCATTCGATCTTGTGCTAGATTCAGGTTGTCCTTTAAGAGTTGAATAACTTGTTGTTGATGCTCCATGTGGTCTTCCACTACTTGAACCTTAGAGTCTCTTAGTGAATATGTGATGGATGGTGGATGGTAGCCATACAACACCATAAATGGGGTCATTTTTTATTATGTATGAAAGGAAGTATTATACCACCATTATGATAAGGGTAACCACTTGACCCATTCTATTTGTTTATCAACTGTAAAACATCAAAGATACCCTTCCAAACATTTGTTTACTATCTCTATTTGTCCATTAGATTGAGGGTGATAATATGAGCTATGATCCAGTTGAGTACCCAAACAAGAAAATAATTCGGTTCAAAAATTTCCAGTGAAAATGGGATACCTATCACTTACTATAATATTTTGAGTACCATGTACTTTTTGTATTGTCTCCATAAAAGAATCGGTGACTGTGCTTGCTTTGAAGGGGTGAGATAGTGCACAGAAGTGTGCATATTTAGTAAGTCTGTCAACAACCACCACATTGACACTCTTTCCTTCAGAATTTGGTAAAATCGTGATAAAATCCATTGAGACCTTTGTCCACCTTTGGCTTGGAATGGAAAGTGGTTGTAGGAGACCAGGGGTATTAATTGTTTCCACTTTATTTTGTTGGAAAACCAAACATTCTGCCACAAAGTTTTGAACATCAGTTTTAAGACCATCCCAAAAAAATCTTTCTTTACCCTGTGGTATGGTTTTAAGAAACCTGAGTGCCTTCCTATCAAAGAAGAGTGGAATTCAGAAAGTACATTTTGCTTAAGCTGGGAACTCTTACCAAGATATAAGCTATCCTTGTACCATAGCAAGTCATATTTCCACATAAATATATTAGAGGAACTGGGATCCTGCTGCAACTTTTAAATAAATGTCCATATTTTTTCGTCATTTTTCCATTCGTCCATGGCTTCGGCTATCCAATCTGGTTGGATGATCGAAGGAGCATAGAGTAATGCTTCAACATCCCAATGTTTCATACAGAGTGCATCTAAGACAACATTTTTCTTCCCCTTTTTGTAGACAATTTCAAAGTCATATCCCAACATCTTTGTTACCCATTTTTTTTTGCTCTTCTAAAGATAACCTTTGTTCTAAGAAGTATTTAAGGCTATCATGATCAATTTTAACCTTGAAATTTCTTCCTATAAGGTAGGGGCGCTATTGCTTCAAGGCATGTAGTATTTCCAACATTTACTTCTCGTAAATGGGCTTTTAAAAGTTCTTTCCCTTGATTGTATGACTTGTGAAGGCAATAGGGTTTCCTTCTTGCATTAGTACAATTCCAATTCCATTTCCTGAAGAATCACATTCCACAATAAAGGTTTTTGTGAAGTCTGGTGTCGCCAAAACATGAGCTTTATACATGGCCTCTTTGAGTTGTTGAAAGGCTTGAGTTACCTCTAGAGTCCAAGAAAATGCATGTTTCTTCAGTAAAGATGTTAGAGGAGTTGCTATTCTTCCAAATTTCTGAATAAAATTGCAGTAGTACCCTGTCAGACCTAAGAATCCTTGAATTTTCTTCAGGGTTTTGGGAATCGACCAGTCCATCATGGATTTAATTTTTTAGGGTCTACCTTGACACCTTCATGAGATACAATATGAACCAAATGCTCTACCTCCTTTATCCCAAAGAAACATTTTGAGGGTTTTACATACAGTTCTTTCTCCCTTAGTAGTTGTAGTACCCTGTCAACATGTTGAACATGTTCTTCCCAAGACTTTCTATATATTAGTATATCATCAAAGATTACCAACACAAATTTTCTAAGGAAAGGATTTAAAATAGAATTCATCAAACCTTGAAATGTGGAAGGTGCATTTGTTAGACCAAATGGCATGACCAAAAATTCATAGTGACCTTCATGAGTTCTGAATGTTTTTTTGGGGAGGTCTTCATCCTTCATTCGAATATGATGATACCCAGAACAACGATCCAACTTTTTGAAGACAACTGCTCCATGTAATTTGTATAACAATTCATCAATGACGGGAATGTGAAACTTATCTTTAATGGTGATCTTTTTGAGCTCTCTATAATCAGGACATAGACACCAAGATCTATCTAGATTGGGTACCATTACCACTGGTGCAGAGTAAGAAATTTGACTAGGCCTAATTATTCTAGCCTCTAATATTTCAGCCACCATACGTTCAATTTCACTCTTTTGGCTATAGGGATAATAGTAAGGTTTGATGTTAGGAGGAACACTTCCTGGAATTCAGTGGATAACATGATCAAACTCACAAATATGTGGAAGACCTTTGGGAATATCTTAAAATACCTTGGAATGCTTATTAATGACCCTTTGGAGATCTAGGGAGATAGGGAACTTTGACGTTTGAACATTTAATTTGCATAATTGTGTAACTATACCTTGATGTACCTTTTTTAACAACTTTGTCATACCATTAGAGCTTATCACCTTGCTTTGTTTTCTTGTGATACCATTTAACTCATATTCTATACCTTCCCTTGAAAATTTCATGAAAAGTTTTTGAAAATTAAATGCCACCGTTCCCAATGATTGTAACCATTGGACACCCAATACAACATCAACACCACCCATTGGGATAGAAATCATTGGACTATTAAATAAGTATTCCCCCATATCCATATTGATATTATGGAATTTCCCTGAGCAGTTTATACTTCCTTCATCTAGAATCATTACTTGAAATTCCGGTGTTGGATAAACAAAGCAATTAAGAAATTTGACTAATTTACAGTGAATGAAATTATGAGTACTACCATAATCAATCAACAATGGTACCTTCTTCTTTTGATGTATCCTTCTAGCTTGAGAGTTTGAGGAGTGCTAATTCTAGCCAATAGATGACAAGATATGGTGGGAGTAATTTCTTCTGAAGTAGCCTCTTCTATTTCTTCTGAAGTAACCTCTTCTATTTCTTTTGAAGTCACCTCTTCTTGATATGATTCCTCTTCTTTTGGTTCTTCATCTTCACAATCTATGTAGAATAATTTCTTCTCATTGCACTTATGTCCCTTACTATACTTGATGTCACAATTAAATCATAATCCTTCTTCTCTTCTTTCATTTAGTTGTTGGGGTGTCAATCTTTGTGGTGGTTTTGAAGAAGGAACATTATTTTCTCTGTATGTGTTGAAGAAGGCCTTTCTACTAGTCATTGACATATTTTTATTTTCAACCTTCCTTTCCATCATGAAAGCCTTCTCTAGCGATGATGGTTCAAAGAGATGCACCTCATGTTGAATTTTATCTTTCAAGGTTCCAATAAAGAGATATAACAAATTATCTTCTGAAATATTCTTCACTCTGAGACTTAGCTACTGAAATTGCTTGATGTGATATGTAACTGAACCTTTTTGCTTGAGATTTACCGACTGATTGAAGAATGTGTTGCTATTCATATCCCCATAATGTGCAATCATTTCTTCTGTGAATATAGACCAAGAGATAATAGAATCCTTTTTACAGTCACAAATACATTGGTACCATACAAACTTGTCAAGTTCTAAATACAAGGATGCAATAGTTACCTTTTGCATAGTGGGCACTTGGTGTATATCAAAGAATTGCTCCATCTGAAAAATCCACGTGATTGGATCCTCCCCATCAAAATTTCTCATGTAAATATAGGGGATAAATTATTTTCTTGGACCTGAATTGAACCCATGATGTTGTAGTAAATCATCAACTTTTGAGGACTCCAACTTCCTATGCTCCAATTGTTTTTCAATTTTCTCTGGACGTGACTGGAATAAGTCATATTTTTCCTCCTTATCCTCTTCTTGAGTAGATAATTGAGGAATAAAGTTATGTTTGATATCCTTAATAAACTCCTTCAAGTCTTGAATATATTCTTTACTAGCCATCCCTTTGATATCCTCTTTAGTATCCATCTTCTTTTTCCAATTTAGCAAAGTCATCAATTTTCACATTTCCTTTAATCATATCTTCCACCCTGGACACTCTAAAAGAAATGTCTTCCATTTCCTTGTTTGTCGGGGATGAATCCTTTGGGGGTTTGAGCGGAGTGTGATTATTTCCATTTCCTTTTAGTGGAATTTTTAACAATATCACACCCTAGGGTTTACCACAAATATATCCTTCTTCTAAAAGCTATTCAAATGAAAAATGATGTACCTTTTTCAAACCTTGATTGGAAGACTGTTTTAGGGCTGACTTGTGTAACACCCCGGTTTTGACCCTGTTTCATTAAATGTACACGATGGATATATTGTAATTAATCATGGTGTGGAGCTAAAGGCAAAATCCCCACCATCGATTTGGTTGTGTTATGTTTCAGCAATTGGAATCGTTTTCGATGGTATATCGTGATATACGGCACATATTAGTTTTGGCATCATGTAAATATGCATTTTAATTAAATAAACCCCAACCTGCTATGTCAATGCAACCATATTAAAAAGGGCATGATTTTCCTAAGGATAGAGGGGGGGGGGGAATTATTGAACCTTGAAACAATGGGGAAAAATCCATGTGTCAACTACCCATTTAAAACTTCTGTTGTTAGTTGGGGGCAGTTATGGTTGGGAAGTGGTAGGTGGCAGGACTTTCAGTCCTTTCCCACACGCACACTCCACCAGTAGGCTCATTTTTTTACATGGGAAGGGAAAACACCAGGGGATTCTTCCACTTTCCCACTCTCCATGGTTTTTCTCATCCTCACGCATAGGATGGGGGGGATTTCCCATTCTCATGCAGAGACATTCTCTCTTCACCTTCTCATGCATAGGATTCTTCATCGTTTTCCTCACATAGGGAGCTGGAGAAACCATTACTATCACCCACGATTTTCCTGTGCATGAGCCATTCAGGCTTGGGGCTGTGTGTATGTGTGTTTCCCTCATCGACTTGTGGTTTGGGGCCTTATGTTTTCCCCTTTCTAGGTTGAGAATCGGATCTTCTTTTCCATTTTCGAATTGTGTGTCTTCCTGTTGTTTCAGTGTTGAAGATCGGGGCAGTTGCTTTCCCAACAATTTTGTTGTTGTGGTTTCACCTGCGCTTTGGGCTGCTATGGGTTATGAGTGAGTCATTTTTGGCCATGATAGGGCCAAGAATGACTCCGGGATCGACTTTCCCTGTCCAAGCTGTAAATTGCTTGTTTTGCTGCGTGTATGCAGTGGTCGGTCTGTGGACTGTGTTGGAGTGGGAATGAGGGCTTGGTTTTCTTGATAAACCTAGTGTGTTTGGGAACCCCACAGATAGAGCTAGAGGGTTGGATTTCTTCTCCACAACCCCTAAATAGCACTGGAAGGGAGGTTAGGGCCTGAGGGACTATGTAGCAGAGAAGGGACTGATTTCCTTGTGTTGGGTGTGTGTGGGTGTCCTAGAAGTCAGGCTAGTTCTAGTGTAGGTGTCCTTAGCTCTTCAATGAGCTCACCAGCTTAGCATTCAACTTTTCCCAGCTCCTTGATGGCCTGATAAATCCAACTGTGTTGGCTTGGATTATTTGTGTATCCTTGGCTATGTGTAAGCCTACTTGTTCCTTATTCCTTGGGGAAATCATGCCCAGCTCGGGGGTGGCAGCTTTGCTGAGAGATTGAAGGAGCACGCTGGTCTATGGTTGGGTGGAACGTTACAGTGACGTAGCTGGTTGCGGAACGAGTTCTTTATAAGATAAGTATTATTGTCTATTTTACTTATGCAATCATATTTGATGTTTAATGAATGATGATGAACATGTTAATTGCTGGAATGTATGGTTTTTTTTCGTTGTATGTTAAACAATTATGCATCTCTGCATGTTTTTACTTCCAAGCATTTTTCTTCAATTTATATGTATGTACATGTTCATGGGTATGGTAGCGTCCTCTTCACTAGTTGGAGGGTCGGGGACACTATAGACTGGTATCATAGCTCATGTTGTAGCATGGGCCTGAATGGGCCATGAAGAATCAGCTAGCAGAGGCAGGTTGCCCTCTG
Source organism: Pseudotsuga menziesii (assembly GCA_001517045.1). Classification (NCBI taxonomy): domain Eukaryota; kingdom Viridiplantae; phylum Streptophyta; class Pinopsida; order Pinales; family Pinaceae; genus Pseudotsuga; species Pseudotsuga menziesii. The sequence goes on along the minus strand of LPNX010574687.1, from coordinate 793,275 downwards.
CCCAGTAGAGAGAAGAGAATATGACAGAAAACTTCAACGAAATTTTCCAAGTGTCAAGACCATTGGCTCGTTAGTAGGCTTAGTCGGAAGCTCATTCGATGCATTGGACAACCTAGACAGAAGCCCGCCCGACAGGGAACTGGCAGAAAGAAAATTTTTGAAATTTGTCAGTGGTTTCGACAAACAGAAACCGAGGGTTTCGGTAGAGAATAGGTGAAGATGGAGCCACAGTGTCGGCGGAGATCACTTGAAGACCACCGAAATGTCGAAGAAAACTAGTCGAAAGATCATCTGATACAGACCATTGGTGACGGTGAAAAAAATAGAGGAAGTCTGAGCTGATACGTCGGCTGGTTCGACAGCTTTGAGCTGCAATGGTGGCAGAGGAAAAGTGATGAAGACATCGATACGTCGACAGGAAAAAGGAAGATGGAGCCAATGTGGGTGAAAGTTGAACAATTTTCTAAGTGTTGGGATGTTTTAGAAGCCTTCAGATGAAGACCGCCGAAACGTCAGCTCTCCTAGATGGATGGATTCCCAATGTCTCCGGTGGAGAACAAGTGAGGACGAAGCCATAGTGTCGGCAGAGATCACCTGAAGACCACCGAAACGTCAGCGAAAATTAGTTGATGGAATAGCCGACATAGTGGCGACAGGAAGAAGATAAAAAGAATTTTTGAAAATTTTAAAGTGTTGAGATCGTCGGATCGTCGAAGGACTTAGTCTGAAGCTCCTCCGATGCAGCATATAGCTTAGTCGAAAAACCTCCAATACAGATCATCGACGACGGCAAGAGTTAGAGGAAGAGAGAGCCAACAAAGCCGTTGGAAGAGAAAGTAGGCGCCGCAACGACGACGGGAGGAAGAGGATGAGAGCGCCGATGTGGAGGAGAAAACATGAAGGAAGTCAAAATGTCGGGAGGATTTAGTTGACCGAGGACCTAATGCGGCGGTGGAAGACAAAGGGAATTTTTTCGAACTTTTTTTCTAAGTACAGAAAAATTTGGAAAAATTTAGAAGATCAGACCACCGACACATTGAAAAGCTTTAGATGATCGGTCCACCGACATGTCGGGAGCCAGAGGAAGATCGGCCTGAAACATCAGAGAAACTTAGTTGATGGGTCCGTCGACACGTTGAAAAATTTTAGTTGATTGGAATTCTGATGAGCATCAAAAAATTTTAGTTGATTGGACTGTTGAAGTGTCAGAAGTTTAGTTGGGAAGAGGTCCAATTGGACAAAAGGAAATTTTGAGTTTTTCAAGTGGGATTTATCAGTGAATTTCAACGGTTTTTTAGTGAGATTTTCAGCAGTTTTTCAGTAGATTTTCAAGGCTGAAAAGGAAGAAAATTTTGTGTTTGGGAAAATTGTTATTTTATGAATTTTCCAAGAGAAGGTAAGTAATTCTTATTTATATCAATGCTATGCAGCTAACAGTTGTGTTACTAACACGTTTGCATAATCATAGGCACCTTCAAGGGTAGTATTCCAGGTAGTGCAGTTTGGTAAGTAAGTGGTGGTTTAGTTATGAGGACCCATGATGGATATGATGCTCAGGATTCCTACGAGCATGCATGAGATGCCATGGGAGAAAATGTCCGTAATGGAAACGATGACATAGAGTCTAATGGAAGGATATTCCAAGAGACACCATCAGATGTTGCATCCACCATGAGGAGCTTGATTAAAGCCCAAGAAGAGCAGCATCAATTGAATGCTGCTATGTTGCAGAGTTTGACAGACTTGCAAAGGAAGATAGACTCTGGATGGGGTACAACAAGACCAGAAGGCAGTAAGAGCAGTACTAGGAGAAGAAAAAGGACTTCTAGTGGATCACCTAACTCCGAAGAATCCAGCGGGGATTCAAGCTCTTCTTCTCGTAAAAGAAAGAGAAGGAGGCACCATAGGGATCGCGTTCAGGATGAATTTAAGAAGGCTAAACCTCCTGCATTTGATGGTGAGGTAAAGACTAGACAAGAGGCTGAAGCTTGGCTTCTTGGGATAAAGAAGTACTTTCAGGTTCAGGATTATTCGGGAAACATGAAGGCAAGAGTTGCCATTTTCAATATGAATGGAAGGACATCTATTTGGTGGGACCACTTCAAGCAAGTAAGGAGGATTAGTGAAAGGAGACTTAAGTGGAAACAATTCAAGAAGTATCTCAAGTAGAAATACCTCTCTTACAGGTATTATGATGACAAGATTAAGGAGTTCCATGAGCTGAGATTGGGACAGCAGACCATGGAAGAGTATGCAAACAAGTTTTTGGAGCTGTTGAGGTATGTCAGGTACATCAGAGATGAAAAAGTGACGGTCTAGCATTTTCTAAGTGTATTGCCTCAGTCTTACAAAGACAGAATTGAGTTTTATGAACCTAGAACTCTTAAAGAAGCAATAAGGAAGGCTAAGTATTGCTATGAGCAAAGAAAAGGTAAACCAGATTACCATAAATCATGGAAGGACAAGAATAATGAGAAGTTTGACCAAAGAAAGAAAGGTTTTAAACCTTCTAACTTCAGGAATTAGTAGAAGCAGCCATCCCAAGCTGTGAGTAAGCCAGTTGGAGTGATAGGAGAGAAGCCTAAGGATCCACAATAGAATAGAGGACCACTTCAATGTTGGAAATGTGGAGGACCCACATGCGCAAAATTTTCCCACTCGAGAATGAGAGTGCAAGGCCAGCTTACAATCTTCAATAAGTAGAAACAGTGGGTCAAGTAGCAAGGGCAGTCCCTAGGATTTATGCAGCACTGGAGGACTACCAGGTGGATCACTAGTCAACTGTGGTGGAAGTTGCAGGTAAGATTGTTGAGCAATCTGTTTCTATTTTTATTGACCCTGGTTCTACTCACAGTTACATTACTCATAGAGTAGTGGAGATTTGTGCTTTTAAGAAAGTAAAGCATAGGAAATCTTGGTTAGTTTAGCTAGCCACTGGAACTAAGAGAAAGGTTAGTGAAGTGGTAGAGAAATGTCCATTGGTCATGAATGGATTGGTCACTTGTGTAGATCTGAATGTTCTACCACTTGGTTCCTATGATGTTCTCATTGGAATGGATTGGTTAGAAGTTCACAGAGTAAAGATTGACTGTTACAATAAGACTTTCGAATGCATGGATGAAGAAGGGAACCCAGTAGTTGTGAAAGGTATTCCAAAGGTGATTTCGGTAAGTTAGGTTTCAGCAATGCAGTTGAAGAAGTTTTGTAGGAAGGGTTTCCAGTTGTATGCAGCTCATATTTTGGAGGCAATAGGGGATGAAACTCCTAGGTTGGAGGACTATCAGGCATTACAGGAATTCAAGGATGTGTTTCCTGATGAGATTCTAGGCCTTCCTCCAAAGAGGGACATTGATTTCACAATTGAACTTGTGCTAGGAGCAGCACCAGTGTCAAAGACACCCTACAGGATGAGTACATCGGAGATGCTAGAGTTGAAGATGCAACTGCAATAGTTGTTGGAAAAGAAGTATATTAGGCCGAGTGTGTCTCCTTGGGGAGCACCAGTTCTGTTTGTAAAGAAGAAAGATGGTACACTCAGGTTGTGTATCGATTACAGACAATTGAACAAGGTTACTATGAAGAATAAATATCCTTTGCTAGGATTGATGACCTCTTTGATCAAATGAGAGGAGAAAAGGTATTTTCCAAGATTGACTTGAGTTCTGGTTACCATCAGGTGAGAATCAAGGATGAATACATTCATAAGACAGCCTTCAAAACAAGGTATGGACATTATGAGTTTGTAGTGGTACCATTTGGTCTCACAAATGCACCAGCTACATTTATGTGCCTTATGAACAGTGTCTTCGACAGGTATTTGGACAAGTTTGTTCTTGTTTTCCTTGATGACATTCTTATTTATTCTAAGAATAAAGAGGAGTTCGAAGAGCATTTGAGGTTGACATTGCAATTGCTGAGGGAGCATCAGCTGTATGCAAAGCCAAGCAAGTGTGACTTCTATAGAGATACAATTCAGTATTTGGGTCACATTATCTCAGAAGAGGGTATATCCGTGGACCCTAAAAAGATTGAAGCGATTATGAATTAGCCTACTCTAAGAAATGTGATAGATGTAAGATCTTTTATGGGACTTGCAGGATACTACAGGAGATTCATAGAGGGATTCTCCAAAGTTGCACATGCCATCACTTCTTTGCAAAAGAAGGGGATAAAGTTTGAATGGACATTGAGGTGTGAATAAATCTTCCAGTAGTTGAAGAATCTTCTCACCAGTGCACCAATATTGAAAGTTGCAGATCTAGAGAAATATTTTGTGGTGTGTACCGATGCATGCGGACAAGGGCTTCAAGGAGTCCTTATGCAAGACAACCACGTGATATGTTATGAGTTGAGAAAGATGAAGGAGCATGAGAAGAACTATGCCACTCATGATCTAGAGCTTGCAGCCATAGTACATGCCCTCAAGATGTGGAGGCATTACTTGATGGGTAGAAGATTTGAACTAAGGACAGACCATTGTGGTCTGAAGTGTCTATTTGATCAGTCTACTCTGAATGCTAGGCAAGCAAGATGGTTGGATTTTTTATGTGAGTTTGATTTTGAATTCAAGCACATAAAGAGGAAAGAGAATAAGGTAGCTGATGCAGTCAGCAGGAAGGTGCAGGAAATGCATGTGGGATCTCTTAGTATTTGCCAATTAGAATTGAGGCAGCATATTGTTAATCATGTTGTTGGAGATGAATGGTATGAGCTAGTGACAGACAAATTGCAGCAGCAAAGTCTTGAGAAGAGGTATGATGGATATAAATTGGAAGAAGATGGGCTTCTTACTTATAAAGGTAGAATTTATATTCCAAATGTAGCATATTTGAGGAGATTTGTTATGGATGAAATCCATCAAACTCCGTATTCTGGTCACCTAGGATACCAGAAGACAATTACTACAACTAGAAAATAGAACTTTTGGCTAGGAATGAAAAAGGACAAGGATAAATACATTTCGAGGTGCATGAAATGTCAGCAGGTAAAGGTTGAACATCAACATCCAGTAGGTTTGTTGCAGCCTTTGCCAGTTCCAGAATGGAAATGGGAAGTTATTTCCATGGATTTTATTACGAGATTGCCGATGACTTGGAGACAACATGATTCCATCATGGTTGTGGTGGACAAGTTGACTAAGGCAAGACATTTTATACCGGTGAAGTCTACACATAAGACTAATGACATTGCAAACATCTTCATGAAGGATATTTTCAAATTGCATGGATTGCCAAAGGCAATAGTCTCTGACAGAGATGTCAAGTTCACTTCCAATTTTTGGAAGGGGTTATTTGCAGATTTGGGTACAAAGCTAAACTTTAGCATTGTCTACCATCCTCAGACAGATGGGTAGACAGAGAGGGTTAATCATGTGCTCAAAGATATGCTTTTCATGTACGTGATGGACAAACCAACCAAGTGGGAAGATTACTTACACTTGGTAGAGTTTGCTTATAACAATGGACAACAGGAATCCTTGGGGATGAGTTCGTACGAAGATTTATATGGAAGAAGGTGTAGGACACCAGTGACTTGGGATAATCCAGTGAACATGGTTGTGCTCGGTCTAGAATTTCTAAAGGAAATGGAGCAAGAGGTTGTAAAGATCAGGTACAATCTGAAAGCAGCACAGGATAGACAGAAAAAGCTATGCAGATAAGCATAGGGTGAACAGGGAGTTCAATGTTAGGGATCATGTTTACCTCAGAGTGAGGGTAAGGAAGAGTTCCTTGAAGCTTGGAAGTTGTGCCAAGCTATCACTAAGATATTGTGGGCTGTTTGAAGTGCTTGAAAGAATAGGACTAGTTGCATATAGACTTGCATTACCTGCTAGCACTAGAGCCCATAATGTTTTTCATGTTTCTTTGCTTAAGAGATATGTACATGGTCCTAACCATGTGATAAATTGGGAAGTGATTCAGGTGGAACCCGAGGGAGATTTCCAAATCGGGCCAATGCGCATCCTCGACAGGAAGGTCACAATGCTCCAGAACGGGGCCATAGGGTAGGTAAAGGTGCAATGGGAGCACTACGGACCTGAAGAGGCTACGTGGGAGCTGGAGGATGCCATGCGATTGGCACATCCATTTTTGTTCAATTATGTGGAACACTGAGGCGGTACCAGTGTAGCATTTTGTTCAAATTTTGTAAAGCACTGAGGACAGTGCTATTGAAGGGGAAGGGGAATGTAACACCCCAGTTTTGACCCCGTTGCATTAAATGTACATGATGGATATATTGTATTTAATCATGGTGTGGAGCAAAAGGAAAAATCCCCACCATCGATTTGGTTGTGTTATGTTTCGGCAATTGGAATAGTTTCCGATGGTATATCATAACATACGACACATATTAGTTTTGGCATCATGTAAATATACATTTTAATTAAATAAACCCCAACCAACTATGTCAATGCAACCATATTAAAAAGGGGATGATTTTCCTAAGGATAGGGGGTGGGGAATTATTGAACCTTGAATCAATGGGGAAAAAGCCATGTGTCAACTACCCATTTAAAACTTTTGTTGTTAGTTGGGGGTAGTTATGGTTGGGAAGTGGTGGGTGGCAGGACTGTCAGTCCTTTCCCACACGCACACTCCACCAGCAGGGTCATTTTTTTATGTGGGAAGGGAAAACACTAGGGGATTCTTCCACTCTCCCACTCTTCATGGTTTTTCTCATCCTCGTGCATAGGATGGGGGGGATTCCCCATTCTCATGCAAAGATGTTCTCTCTTCACCTTCTCACGCATAGGATTCTTCATCGTTTTCCTCACGCAGGGAGCTGGAGAAACCATTATAGTCACCCATGATTTTCCTGTGCATGAGCCATTCATGCTCGAGGCTGTGTGTATGTGTGTTTCCCTCACTGACTTGTGGTTTGGGGCCTTATGTTTTCCCCTGTCCAGGCTGAGAATTGGATCTTCTTTTCTATTTTCGGACTATGTGTCTTCCTGTTGTTTCAGTGTTGAAGATCGGGGTGGTTGCTTTCCCCACGATTTTGTTGTTGTGGTTTCACCTGCGCTTTGGGTTGCTGTGGGTTATGAGTGAGTTGTTTTGGCCATGATAGGGACAAGAATGACTCAGGGATCGAATTTCCTTGTCCAAGCTATAAATTGCTTGTTTTGCTGCATGTATGCAGTGGTCGGTCTGTAGACTGTGTTGGAGTGGGAATGAGGGCTTATTTTTCTTGATAAACCTGGTGTGTTTGGGAACCACACAGACAAAGCTAGAGGGCTATATTTCTTCTCCACAACCCCTGAATAGCACTGGAAGAGAGGTCAGGGCCTGAGGGATTGTGTAGCAGAGAAGGGAATGATTTCCTTGTGTTGGGTGTGTGTGGGTGTCCTAGAAGTCAAGCTAGTTCTGGTGTAGGTGTCCTTATCTCTTTAATGATCTCACCAGCTTAGCATTCAGCTTTTCCCAGCTCCTCAATGGCCTGATAAACCCAACTGTGTTGGCTTGCCTGATTTATGTATCCTTGGCTATGTGTAAGCCTGCTTGTTCCTTATTCCTTAGGGAAATCATGCCCAGCTTGGGGGTGGTAGCTTTGCTGAGAGATTGAAGGAGCACGCTGACCTATGGTTGGGTGGAACGTTGTAGTGACGCAGCTGGTTGCGGAACAAGTTCTTTATAAGATAAGTATTCTTGTCTATTTTACTTTTGCAATCATATTTGATGTTTAATTAATGATGATGAACATGTTAATTGCTGGAATGTATGGTTTTGTTTTCGCTATATGTTAAACAATTATGCATCTCTGCATGTTTTTACTTCCAATAATTTTTCTTCATTTTATATGTATGTACATGTTCATGGGTATGGCAGCGTCCTCTTCGCCGGTCAGATGGTCGGGGACATTACAACTTGTAACTGAGGTAAAATTTGAATTGCACTTCCTTTGATTTTGAAACTTCATCTTGTAGTACATTGATTTGTACTCTTTCCAATGTCGTAGGTATGACCTAAGTTGGCTAAGCCAACAAAAATTTATTGCAAATATACCAAATCTTCTTATTTTTTTCCTATCCAGAAGAGTGCACTTGTACTATAGGCCACATTCCCACTGTTTTGTTTCTGTATTTGAAACTTCTACGACATATACCCTGGTCCGTCTTCTTTGAAATTCAACTTGTCTCACTCCATTTGGATCTCGTATTCCTCAAATATGACATTTTTCCGAAGAACACATGTTTTATACTAATAGTAGGACTAGTAAAAAACCCTAGATTCCTCCGCAATTATCTCTCAAACTGTAATGGATCGCGATCTAAATTTTAGACTAGAGATATTTAGGCATGTTTTGGAAGTGGATTTTTACCCTTGATCTCTGAATACTTGTAGAAAATAATTTGTGGTGAAAGTTCCAATATGACTTATTTTGCAGAAGCGAATCCCGAGGAAAGAGCTCTCATACCAAATGTTATGCAACCAAGTACCAGATATAGCATAAAAAGAGCATAAATAGATAATAATAGAGTAATCCACACCTAAAAAATAATAACATATATAAATATCAATCCTCTTCGAGGAAGGAACCTCCTTACATAATGTACTGATTACACAAGACAAGATAAGATACTATGATGACTAAAATGAGAATATCTCCTTCCTATATATAGGAGATAAAGGTGTACAGTAACTGCTAATAAACCCACTAATAGGCCCAAACCTACATAAATAATGTGTAATGCACCACAATATAGGGAGTAATGCACTAGACTATATGGTGTAATGTGTCATCATTAAGGACTTAACAATTTACAATTTTTATTCTACTCTATAGGAATGACTTGTTAGAAAATAGGACCACAGAGCAATAACCATTTACATAGTTAAATCATTAAACAAGATGCAAAACACATTAAACACATTAAAGAGAGACAAATATATAAAGTGGTTCACCCAAACAATGGGCTATGTCCACACATAAATTTCTAGTCTTTTTATTACCGTCCAGAAAGATGAAGGGATACAACCTGCAGCAACACCATTGCACTTCCTCCTCACGCTCTCACAGTCTCTCTCACACAATCATAGAGATTGTTTACCATTCTTAAATACAATACGATATCATGCACATCTGTATTACAATGCTTTTCTTTTATAGGGGAAATACCATGGGAAAATACTATGGTTAACCCAATACCATGGGTCCGCAAAACTGTTGGCCAACAAACATCCCAAAAAAATAATCTCAGGGGCTTCATCCCTAAACTCCCATTTCTTAGGGGTGTTGGCTCCAAACTGCCGTTCTTAGAGGTGCTTCCCCCTAACCCTCATATCTCAGGGGCATTGTCCCTGAACCCCCTTTTTCAGGGTGCTGGCCCAAACCCTCTTTTTCGGGGTGTTGCCCCAAACCCCAAAGTTGGGGAACGAGTGTACAATAAACCTGGGGTAGAAACACAACTGAATAATATCTCTGGATCTAGAAGATCAGGCTCCACAACCAACATGACCTCTATTTAATCCCTATGATATCCCTAATTAACCTTTATAGTGGATAAGATAGAATTACAATTTTCCCTTTATTAGTTTATCTGGCCATATATAGAAAAATAATGGAAATTACTATCCTATGTTGTTTTATGAATCACCTATCTTTAGAGAGTTACATTTCTCTCCTAATATCTTTCAAATGGCCATATAAGGATCTTCTTATCCAAAATTGATTAGTCAACAAATTCTCCTATGATGAGATTCACTTCACTTAAACTTTCTGTTAGTGTTTTCCTCTATTACCCATGGAATAATATTGTCCCATACTAGTAGAAAGTTTGATGCCCACTTCCTTTAGGAGGAATATTTAATTCATCTTATGTTTAAGGGGATACTTGAAGCATGAATACAAATTTGGTTTCATTTAAAAAGGATAAATGAAAAAATCCTTGTCCAATATATAACTTTTGTTTGCCATACTCTATATCCTATCTTTGTTTACCAATAATGGATAATGTCCTCAACTAGTTCCTGATATATCCATTCAACACTATAGCCATTGTTGTTGTGACTCAAATTAGTTTTATTATGTACTCCTCCCCCTCAGTGGAAGTAGAGAAATAAATATAGACTAAGCTAATGAAATATCGTACATTAGAGGAAATTTAAGGTCTAAAATGGGCCTCCTAAGGAAAATAATAAAATAATAGTTATTAATTTTGGAGGAAGAATGAAAAAAACTACTTTTTGTGCTCGTATTTTAGACATATCTCCCAATGTTTTTACTCAAATTCTGAGCAGGAGACCTCCTTGGATGTGGAATTTATTTTCGCATCCAACTAGTACCCACACTGGATACTTTTGACGAACCCCCTACCCCAAAAACAAGAAATACATGAAAAAAAGTGATGATGACTTCATCATCACATTTTTTAGGTATTTCTTGTTTTTGGGTTAAGGGGGTCTGTCAAAAGTATGCAGCATGGGTACTCGTTGGATGTGGAATTAAATTCTGCATCCAACGATCTCTCCCACTTGAAATTTGAGTAAAAGCACAGGGAGATATGTCGAAAATACGAACAAAAAAAGTAGTTTTCTTTTATGACAAATATGTCAATTCAACCATTATGGTTGACTCATTTTATTGAAATTCTATTGGTTCTTGATTTCCAACTCACCAAATTTATTGTTGGCATGTTTTCTTAGAAGGCCCATTTTAGACCCCAAATTTCCTCTAATGTGAGGTGGGAAAGGAACTAAACTTGAAGGTGAGAGGGATCCCTCTACCTCATCTACCTCTAGACTCTATATAGCCTGAGAACCTTGTTTATATGAGACTACCTTAATATCTAGGATGTAATGCTTAATAGGATATGGATTGGATTGGACTCCACTATCCTCCTTCATTTTAGATCTATAGTGGATCAACTCCTAGATCTTAGAGATAGGATAAATTTGTTCTCTATTCCTATTAAGATATCTCTTAATGAAGACCTCACTAGATCATAAGTTGCGGAGATTAAAGTGTCCATGGATCTAGTTAGTTTAGTGCAATAGGTATGGAATTGGGAAATAATTAGGAACCTTTGGGTTGTCATTTGGGATTCCTTCCCTCTAGGTTAGGAAACTCAATTGGGTTTTTCTAAATGGTAAGTCTAGTGGGGGAGGCAATAGGGACAAGGAATATCAATAGGTCGTTGGAACGATAATGGAACATTTTTATCATTGTTAAGAATTCTTTTCAATTCTATTATGTTGTCATACATTCTCTTCATCACCAAAATCCATGGCATCCACACTAGACCTCTCCTGGGCATTATTGGGTACTATTCATTCTAAATTTGTAGATAGGAAACCACATGTTTACGAGGTGTTAGATGTTAGAGTGGGGTATATTATTTGGTCAAGATACAAAGAAAGTAATCCTTAGTAGGATTAGATGATTCCACCAATTTCATGTGGATTTAGGTTAGATTCCTTGCTCATCCCCCTAGAGACATATAAATAGAAACGTGTTACTTCCCTCGTCCTCATCATCATTTTCCATTTATAATGAATTTTCTAGGGAACCCTACCTATATATATATATGAAGACATCATTTGATACTCAAATACTGGATAGGTCGTCCTTCTGGGTGACTTCAACACCGACATCAAAGCTCTCCAGACACCCCTCAACTACTTAGAGGATAATTTTTATATAGAGGAGATGGACCCAAAGTTAGCAGGACTCAACATAGTTCCTAGAAATGATTTTGAGGCCATTGTAAGGTATGGTAAGCACTTGTTATATCTCAAGGAATACCATGATTTATTGATCTTGAATGGCCTCCCCTCACCTCATAATCCTCAAATTTCACGTGCTTCCCACATAGCAAGGGATCTAGTGTAATGGATTATGTTTTGGCCATCTAGGATCTATTCTCTCTTATACACCATTTATCGGCCATCCCCATTCCCTTTGTAGAGAATTCCCTTCTATATTTTTCCATTCAAGTTGACCTTTCCCCCATTTCCTCCTTTGACCCCACCACCCTTCATCCCACCCCAAACCACCATATTTTTTTATTAGGGAGACCCCAATACTTTATCTTCCCATATTTTCCAAATTCTACCATCTACCACCTAGTTATAATCCCTTAGCTTTGCATCTGTCAATTATGAATGTCTTTCCTCCACTATTTGGGAAGCAACCTTCGAATCCTATCCACATGTCATCGAGTTCTCTTTCAACTACCCAAACTAATCTCCTTCCACTTGAAAAACTGGTACACCACATAGTATGAATCCATCCATAGTCATCTTCGTCATGCCTTCTTTTGATACCACCATTTTCTCACTATCCTAAAATCTTCTTACCTTGTCCTCCTCTACCACAAGAAATGTCTCTTCATCTCTCAAACAACAAGTGAATTGTACGCCTTTCTTGTCCACTCCCCCAAACACTTTTAGCACACAATTTTCCCTTGTCACTCCCCCTCCCACTTAATGATGGACCTTCACTCCATGTTATCTCGTACCTCTTCCCTCTATGATATTCTTAGGAAACCCTTGCATCAGGTCACCTTTATCATCCCCACACTTCTTTATACTTATTCTCATATCAGGACATCTAAGAGGAAATTGGGGTGATGAACACCAATAAAGTTGTTGATGAAGACGTATTTAGTGTAGATTTCTTCAATCATGGTCTCCATGCTATGGATGGGAAACTTGCATACCTATTAACCATTTTGTTCATATTTATTTCCTACCAACATTTTAACACCACACTGATCACTCAATCCACAAATTGAGACCCAATCCATATATGAACAACTATAGGATGATCATGGTGGGTCACAAATTGTCTAAGTTCTATGCCATAGTTCTCGATATGAAAATTTGCATAGATATTGAGAGGGGACATCTTAAAGTTAGGGGACATAATGGTTTTATACCTACCCATCAAAATATTTACGACATACTCACCCTCCGAGCCATCACCAAGGAGGAGTGACATTAGTTTTTGAAAATTTACTATTGTTTTATAGACTTTTCAAAATAGTTTGATTCTATCCCCTAACTAGGGATTCTTTAGAGACTCAGAGATATCAAAATTTTTGATAGATCATTGACAATTTCCATGCATCTATGTTGGGTCCTGAAATAACCCCTTTTTACCCTACTCTATTTTACCCTTTTTCCCTATTCTCGCCTCCTGATTACAACTGAATCCTTACTCTTTCCACTAAAAAACAAGCATGAAGACTTAAGGTATCAATCAATATTATTTATTTAATTTCATGTTTGATTTACTTATAATTATGGACTTTACCTTTTATCTGTGTTGATTTGTCATTAGTTTGAAAGAAGGATTCAGAATTTCCAGGTGTCTCCAATATAGCGGATTGATGCATTCATAAATAAGCATTGCTTGGTGTCAGTTTCATGGTCAAGGATCCGGTCCAAGCTTTTGACAAAGGAATCTCGGACACTCTTCCATGAATATAACTGAAACTCTCTGGTTATATTCCTTAATAGTTGGGACACATTGGGCTGTAAAACTCGAATTAAAAGTTCATTCATCTATGAGTTGATTCTATGCGATGTATTGGTTACTGGAACAGTTCTGATTTAATTCAGCATCCTGAAGATCGTAGATATTCATGGCTTCCTGATATTGATGTAACTGAATAGTTCCATTCTTATATAAGTACACATAGGAAAGGAGACCCAAGGGTTGGAAATTTGTAAGATATTATGCAGAGGGACTTTAACCATATCTTGATAAAATTAATGAAGGAGTAACAATTCTCAACACTTATCTGTTGTAGATTTTGTGAGATTTTGACAACATATATGTTCGAAGGCCAGGGCCCGCCTTCTTACAGAGTTGCTGGTAGTATTAGATGTTTTAGTTTATTTATTTCTATTCAGTCTAGAATTTCAGTTTGATATATTTATATAGTTAGCTACAATTGCATTCATTAAGTAATTGCATTATCAGGTTTTATTTTGGATTTCTATAGTGGTGTGGTGTGACAGTCGACTGTGTAGTTAATTCTTTCTTTTATGGATAAGTGTGTTAATAACTGTTTCATACTCACTCAGCTCCTGTGTTGTGTGTTATTTATCTTTCTTAGAGTTTTCCCGAATTAGATAGGTTATTTTCTTTGATGAATTTGGTGCTTTGATTAATGATTAGTGATCATTCTAATTTTGTAATATAGACTTCCATTTTCTGCAAGAGTAATTTTAGGTTGATTTATTCTTATACTATAAACCTTAGGATTGATATGCTAGGAAACACAAGTTCTTTTCAATTCCTAGATTGGTAATTTCAATTGATTTTCTACAAGGAGTTGAGTTGATTGAGAAGTAATTAGAATTGAGTGATTTACATTTTATTCATCAACTATTGAAAATGTTTATGCATATATTTTTCTAATTGCCTTTGAAATAAACAAACTTCCCTAGGTTGACAATTAATATTGAACACTCTGCTTGTTGAGAAATTAATGAGTATAGAGAGTGCCACGCATTTTGGCATTATTGCCGGGGAAGGTAATTGATAGACATAGTTAATTATTGAATTGATTCAATTTCTTTAGCACTTCTGATTCTCGGGTGCAAGAGTGATAAGACGCATTGAAGAGCTATGCATCCTTCAATAGACCGAATGGGTTCCTTACCCAAGGATCAGGTATGATTTAAAAGCTTGTATGATTCATAAGTTTGCATGAATATGAGAAGAACTCAATGGGACATCCCCCAAACCACCAAAAATAATAACTACGAAGGTGGAAGAGGTTGTGGTTGTAGCCCAGGATTAGGAAGAAAGACATTCATTGATGAACTAATTGCCAAGGTTGATTCTTCTACTGGATCTCGATATCGAGGACCATCATCTATGAGAAGGTTTCTCCTAGGCTGGAGGCATCAGTGTCAACTGTGGAGAGATCAATAGCAGCCGCAACACCATCTGGTGTCCATGTGGAGGGAACTACAGGAGATAGGGGTAGTTCTGTGGGAGTAGGTGGACTAGAGGAGGTGTATTGAATCAATTGTGAGGAATTTGCTAAAGAAGAGTGGTTGCAGTTTCGGTAGGAGTTTGAAGATCATAAGAATCGAGAAAATCAAGAGGAAGATATAATCATGAATAACGAGCATTATCATGAAGAACATGAATAATAAATAGAGGACAAACATAATGATAATGACGACCTCCAACATGAGGAGATAGTTTCCACACTTTAGTTCTCTATTCGACAAACACCTGGACATGCCCCTATGAAAAATATTCACCCTTAGTATTACCTCATTTTCATGGGAATTCCACAGAGGACCAGATGAATTCCTCTTCGAGTTCGACATTCTCTGTCAAAGTTATGACTATATCTCTAGTGAGAAGAAACTGAAATTATTTCCTGCCACCTAGAAAGATAATTCATTACACTAGTTTATGAGTTTGGGTGGCGAGATAGTTATGACATAATATCAAATGAAACAAGTATTCCTTGAGAAATACCAAGAATATTGCAGAACAAAGGATAATAGAGAATAATTATTTAGGATGGTGCAAAAGACAATGAAATTTTGGAGGATTTTGTGGAAAGGCTTCTGTATAATGTGCAGATATCAGGCCATACCACTATTGGAAGGGACGTCCTTAAGATAATTCCTGGTGTGGGGAATAAGAGAATATTTTATGCACATGCTTAATCTGTTAGGCAAGGGAGACATCTCCAAAGAACCTTTTGATCATATTGTTTACTTATGTCGATGATACTCTAGATGGTATTCCAGAACTAGTACAAGGGACTGAGACGTTTTCTCATGAGCACATAAGTCATCTAGTGGAGGAGCTATTCGGGCATAGATTGGAAATCTCCTAGAGAATTTTAAAATTGAAATGATGAGTTCCATCTCTTTACAACTGGATGTCATGGGAGAAAAACATAAACAAATGTCCAAAGATATGGTACTTGGGGTGTTCTTCCCTAAGTGCAAGAAGAAGAACCCGCTGAGAGAATGCTCACTTGATAAAGCAGAGGTGTGTGGTCTATGCAAATTGGAGAATGATACTAAAGATTTCCCCTCACTTCCGAAGGACAAATAATTATTTCAAGAATCCACTATAGACATAGAGCATGCCTCTTTCATTTCGCAGAAGAAGCCGTGGCAACCTTGGATTCCAAGTATGAATTATGATCCTACACCTTTCAATTCCTCGAATAATGTTAATAATAAATTTCATCCACAATAATCATATCCTAATACACAATGGCACCAACCTTCGCAACCTGTAGTACAATATTTGAACGCTTGGACTTCATGAGCACTGCATCCAAACCAACAAGCTCCTTATATCTGGGATGGAGAAACCCTTATCCAGGGAATCAATTTCCCCATAATCATCCATCCTATTCGCAGTATCAACAACCACAACTGCATCTCACAAAAATGCTACACCAATGGGTGCACCACTTTGTCCTCAACTTCCTGTTCAACCTAACCCTAATCCTAACAATAAGGCAGTGCAACAATTCGAAACTTCCAACATGTTGGCTTATTCCATTTCCCCTCTCTCTTGCAATAATTTACACTTATGATCAGGGAGATTAGTGGAACCAATCGTCATTGAGGATGTTCCATCCTCTATGACTGACGAAGGAATGAATCCATGAGAGAACCACCGTATCCTGAACGATTAACCTTGCAAAATTCCATGGAACAACCTAGTTTCAACCTTTTAGGAGATGTGAAAAATATTTATGTAATAATTCCACTATTATAAGCCCTACATGATGTACATATCTATGCCAAAAATATTAGAGACCTGGTTGTAAAAGAACCAGGAAGGAAGCCTAAGAATAATCCTACAATGAATGTAGTGGGGATGTTATCTGAACTAATGATGGAGAAAGTTGCACTGGCTAAATACGATGACCCAGGTAACCCCATTGTTACAATATGCATGGGGAAGATCCAAATCACTAAGGTTTTGGTCGATTTAGGCACTTCAATAAAAATTATGACCATTGAGGCTATAAATAAACTGGGGCTCGCTGATCTTAGGCCTAGCCCAACCATACTAGAAATGGCTGACATATCCACTATCAAACCGGAAGGAATCTTGGATGACCTAGTAGTATCTGTTAAATCATGGGAGTACCTTGCAGACTTTGTTTTTTTATAGCCTAAGTCAAATCTGGGGGGACATCCATTGATATTAGGAAGACCATGGCTGGCTACAATAGATGCATATATTAGCTATAGATCGAGGTCCATGGCGATTTCTGATGGAATTGCCATTAAAAACGTGACTTTATATCCTCCAGCCACACCAAGCTTAGACGCTAAAATTCCATTATGGATTGATTTAGAGGAGGATGAATATATTAAACCATTATTAACAATTGGGAGAGCCTTGACTTTCAAAACATAAACTGAAGATGACACCATATGTAATTTTATTAGCAAGCCTATGTTTGTCCCTCAACGAGCATATCAAATCCTGAACATTACATTAAAAGAACAAGAACATGAAGAAATTACAGAAGAAGCTTTAGTCAGTAACACTAAAATAATCCCAGTAATTGATAACGCAAAGAGTGTTTCAGTAGTAATCGAACTAGGGAAAACATTGAATATTAATACTATTCTCAAAACCAATGAACTGGAATGTCTCGTTACGCTACTGAAACAACGCAATGGGGATTTTTTTGTGGGAATATACAGACATGAGGGGTATCCCCTCAGAATGGTGTACTCAGCATATTTATATTAAGAATGATTCAAATCCTGTACTCCAACCTCAACGTAGAATGAACTCGAATTTGAGAGACATCGTGAAGGAGGAAATTCAAAAGCTTTTAGAGGCAAGTTTTATCTACCCTATTTTAGATGATGAGTGGGTTTCCCCACTAGTGATCATGCCTAATAAAAATGGGAAATGGAGAGTCTGTGTAGATTACAGAGAACTGAA
Source organism: Pseudotsuga menziesii (assembly GCA_001517045.1). NCBI lineage: Eukaryota > Viridiplantae > Streptophyta > Pinopsida > Pinales > Pinaceae > Pseudotsuga > Pseudotsuga menziesii. The sequence continues at coordinate 775,368 of LPNX010574687.1, read as the reverse complement.
TAAAGAAACCCAAAAACACCACTTCCCTTTTCCTTTTATCGATCAGGTTTTAGAAACCCTATCTAAACAACAATTATTTTCTTTCCTGGATGGTTTTAGTGGATATAACTAGATCCATATTTCCCTTGAATACCAAGACAAAAACACCTTCACTTGTCCTTGGGGAACCTTTGCATACATGGGGCTTCCTTTTGGGTTGTGTAATGTGCCATCTACATTTCAACGAGATGCAATCGGGATTTTCTCTGAGATGGTAAATGATTGCACGAAAGTCTTTATGGATGATTTTACTCCATATGGTAACAATTTTGATGAAGCTCTAAAGAACTTGAAAAATGTTGTGAAATGATGTGAACAGACACACCTATACCTGAGCACTTAAAATTTCCACATGATGATGAGTGAAGGTGTAGTTCTGGGACATTTTATTTATGCTGCAGGAATCCAGGTAGATCCAGCCAAGATAAAGGTAATTTCAAATATCCCTACTTTTGGATCGCAGAAAGGTAAGAAGTTTTCTTGGCCATGCTATTTATTATAGGGGATTTATAGAATTTTTTTCCAAATTGGCATCCCCTTTATTTACATTACTGATGAAAGATGCACAATTGTTTTGGGCAAATGCATGCCAGGGAGCATTTTCAGAATTGAAGAAAAGACTATCTACATCACCTATCTTTAGAGGGTCTAATTGGGCCTTGCCTTTTCATATCTCTTCTGATGCTTCATATAAAACCATTGGATAAGTTTTGGGACAATGAGAAGGTCACAACCCGTACACTATCTACTATGTTAGTAAGAATCTAGCTCCTGTTGAACTAAACTATACGGTAACAGAAAAAGGGTTCCTTGCCATTATTTATGCCATGAATAAATTTAGGCATTATATTACTAGATATTCTACTTTTGTACATGCTGACCACTCATCTATTAGATATTTGATGAATCCTATTACTAATGCTAGAGTGACTAGGTGGTTGTTGTTACTTCAAGAATTCAATATAACCATTGTCGATAGACCATGAAAGGAGAACGTTATTGCATATTTCCTTTCTCGACTGACTAATAATGATGATGATTCACCAATCAAAGAATCCTTTCTCGATGAAAACTTATTTGTAATCTCAGCTTATTCCTCATGGTATGCTGACATTGCTAATTACTTGGCTGTAGGTAGACTTCCAACGCACTTATCCAAACGAGATAAGGGAAGGATCATACAACAAAGTCCGAGATACTACTGGATTGGAGGTCACCTCTTCTACATAGGGCCTAATTTGGAAATTAGGCAGTGTATGAGGGAGGATGAGATCCACAGCATTTTGAAGGCCTGCCATGATGAGCCCTATGGGGGGGAATTTTGCTAATTAAATAACTAGCCATAAAGAATTAAGGATGGGGTATTTTTGGCCAGCTATGTTTCAGGATGTGAGGAATTATGTTCAATCCCATGACAGCTTCCAGAGAATGGGACAACCAAAAAAATTGGATGAAATGCCACTTCAGCCATAGTTAGTGGTTGAACCTTTTGATAGATGGGCTCTGGACTTTGTAGGGCCTATCAATCCTCCATCAAGACAAAAATTTTACAATTTGGGTTGCACTGCTTATATGACTAAGTGGGTGGAAGCTGTGACTTTGGTAAAATCCAATGATCAAGTTGTCATAGAATTTTTATATGCATAATTTTTCACCCGCTTTGGTTACACATAGAGATTGTAACATACAGAGGACCACAAATTATGTCTCATAAAATGGAGGCCTTATTTCAAAAGTATCATATTTAACATTGAGTAACCTCTCCATACCATCCACAAACCAATAGCCAGGTGGAAAGCACGAACAAGGTTATCGAGTCAATCCTTGCAAAAATAGTGAAGGGTCATCGTAGGGATTGGGATGAAATGATTCCATAAGCATTATGGGCCTATCATACCACATGGTGCAAAACTACAGGATTCTCCCCATATGAAACAGTGTACGAAAAGAGTGACATTTTCCCTATTGAGTTTGAAATCAAAACTTTGAGAACATCCACAGAGGAAAACATGGCCTTAACGGAGGCTTAAAAGAACTGGTTGAATCAACTAAACGAACTAGATGAAAAGCGCGTCGCTGCTGTACATCACACAACATTAATTGAACAAAATCACTCCAAATGACACGATATATTTATAGAGAAGAAGGTATTTTGAAGGGAGATTGGGCTTTGGTGTATGATTCACGGTTCAAAAGGAATTTTAAAGGCAAGTTACGCACAAGATGGTTGGGACCCTACATAATAGATAGGGTATTTGACAATGGAAACTGTCTCTTTGACCACTATTGTTAGAAATCAGACACCTCTATTTGAAAACGGTCATTTGTTATGAATTTATCATAAACCTATCTCAAAGGATGCATTTATTTCTCAGGTTGCAGCCGATCCGGAATTTCCATTGGTACAAGAGAAGGTTTTTTCCTCTGTTTCTGAATTTTTTAAAATCTAATGCAAATTCCACACAAACGTTGTACATAAATAAAATTGTTTGATTTCCATGTTTTTTTTCTTTTATTTTTAAGCTATGATTGGGTGTTGTTTTTTAGAATTGTGTAGATGAATTCATGTGAAGGTTCATACAAAAGAAGCAGTTGCGACGAGCCATGCGAATTGTAGAATTCTAAATGATTCTTCTTTGATTGCATTACTCCTCGCAAGAGAAAGTGAACAAGATTAAAGACCTCTGGTGGAAAATTTATCATTTTCCCATATTTCTATTAAGCTCCGTCAAATTTTTCTTAGCAGAAACTCCTTCAAATGCTTAATTATATTCGTTGTAACTCCATTGCAACTCCATTATTTTTGGCCATTTTCTGCTGCAGCTCTGCTATTTTTGGTAATTTTTCAGCTGCAACTCCGCTAATTTTTTCCACTCTTTTTGGCCAATTTTCGCTGCAACTCCGCTAATTTTTTCGCTATTTTTGGCCAATTTCTGCTGCAAATCTGCTATTTTTCCCACTGAATTTGGCCATTTTCATTGCAAGTTCGCTACCTTTTTCATCAAAGTTGGTTATTTCACACTGCAACTTTGCCATTTTTCCGCCAACTTCTATTGTAAGTCCATTAGTATTGTTGTTAAAAATATCACTAAAATTCTGTCGCATCTCGAACGGATTTCCAACTGCATCTTATTGCTTCATCATGAGATCTCCTACACTCCCTCCACGCATTCGAGAAATCAATGCTAACACGAACGTGATCAACCGATTTAATGCAGGACACTCGATTTGTTCTGAAATTGCACATGCGTAATTATATCCCTCTTGATTATTCGACATCAAAAGGTAATCATATCAAGGAAATGATGGCTTAGGTGACGATGACGAGATACAAATTATGATACGAGCATGATCAAGTGTGAAATGACATATTATTTTTTCACGCTATTATTGGCCATTTTTCCGCTGCAAATCCGTTATTTTTCCCACTGAATTTGGCCATTTTCACTACAAGTCCGCTACTTTTTCCATCAAAGTTGGTTATTTGACACTGCAACTCTGCCATTTTCCTCCAACTTCTGTTGTAACTCCGCTAGTATTGTTGTTAAAAATATCACTAAAATTCTGCTGCATCTCAGACGGATTTCCAACTGTATCTTATTGCTTCATCATGAGATCTCCTACACTCCCTCCATGCGTTTAAGAAATCAATGCTAACACGAACGTGATCAAGCGATTTAATGCAGGACGATCGATTTGTTCTGAAATTGCACATGTGTAATTATATCCCTCTTGATTATTCAATATCAAAAGGTAATCATATCGAGGAAATGATGGCTCAGGTGACGATGACGAGGTACGAATTATGATATGAGCATGATCAAGTGTGAAATGACATATTAGTAATTATTATACCATTTTAATCCCCGACGGTCCTCCATAGCCAGATAATTTTCTTTTCAAAATTATTCCTCCCGCACTTCCTAAAGAACCATAGTCCTATCTCCGATAATCTGTTAACATATTTTGTTCTTAAAATTCCGCCAAAATTTCAAAATAGCCATATGAACCTTTTCTATCTGATTACTATGTCTGATTGTTGCAACTCTAGTGACTGATACTGCAAATTACTACATCCTCCATCACAGCTAGTCAAGGAAACACCTAATGTATCCTCTAGTCAGGCATGAACCTAGGAATCTAGATGCTCTGCATGCAAACAGAGAGGTCTTTTCCATCCTCTGTGAAGCTAGATGGATGGGATACTTTCAAAGATTGAATGGTTTCCATGAAGAAACAACATTTCAGTTCACCATGAACTTGACTAGATAACACTCATAGATCAAAGGGTTGAGAATAGATGTCTTAGAACATGATTTAGCAGAATTCACATGAATGTCTCAGATTGGGAATCATTGGTTCTCCTGAAAGAGACACAATTTGATAGCAATTGAAGATTTTCTAGCAATAGGGGATCAGGTGCAACAAATGTCTAGAGGAATAATGCTTGAGACATTGCCAATACCTTAGGACTAGGTCGCTATCTTCCTAAAAAGGTACATTACATGTGGAGGAATATATAGAGTTGTTTACATTTATGATTTTTTCCTACTTTCTCACTTAAGCCATGGCATACTCATAAACATGCCATTTTACATTTTACAAACTCTGGAAAACATGGCGCATTAATTTAAGACACATAGACACCCAATGTATTCTATCACAAACCATGGGTTGATTAAATTATTGCTGCAAAGATATTTGGCACAAAATAATTTAACATGGGAACAATTTCTTGTTGGAGCTGGGGTGCATCGGGCACTTGCAATAGGGAATATTGAGGACAAAGAGGTCGAACATAGCTCCTCAGGTTCAGCTGGGGGGAGGGGTGAAGAGTTGGAAGAAGGTGAAGATGAGCAAGAGGAAGATCCATGGGGAGTTGCAGTAGCAACGAACCCCATAGAAGATATGGTTGGAGAAACGGTGGTGATAGAAGAAGCCATGCCATTAGCAGCAGTAGCAAAAACAAAAGTGGGAATAGTTGCAGAAGTAGCAAGAACAAAAGCTGGAGCTACAAATACAACAGTAGAAGAAGAATATGTTGCAAAAACTGGGGAAATAATACCTCAAAGTGTTGATATTGAAACTTACTTTGAAATAAGAGGGACCATAATTGAGGGAGAGGAGCCCATAGCTGAAACTGGAGAAGTCTTTGTCTTTCTTACACCAAAAGAAAGAGGAAAAGATCGATTATCAAAGGAGAATCATCTAGGAGAAGAAGAACTAGGGATTCTTGGGCAGTAGAAGTGGCGAGTATTGAAATTCCTATTTTAAGACCTAGGTTACCCATTGAAACACAAGAACCAGTGGGAAATTTACCTATGGAATCCACTATTACACAAGAAATTGCTGAAGGCCAACCCTAGTTAGAAAATTTGCAGTATGAAAATGAACTATTAAAGGAGGATGTGCGAGTACTTAGAGAAGAAATGGAAAAGTGGAGGGAAGTGAGTAAAAAGCAAGTGGCTCAAAGCCTAGAAAACTTGGCAGAAGCTGCTAATTAGTTTGAAAATCCACTTTCCAACCCAAAGAAAGAAGAGCTGTTATGTCCCAAATGTGGGATTTTATTCAAGTTGTCAGGATATAAGGCTGAGAAGATGGAGATAGCAGCATGAAAACTAACACATTCAGGCCAAAGAAGAGATGAAGCATAGAATGTGGAATCAATATTGGAAGTGGATTTGATTCCTAAGTAGGAATTAAAGGAAAACAAGGCACTACAGCCTTAACACTCAGGAAATACTTAGTTGCTCCCTTCTGAGATAAGTTCTAAGGAATTCAATTCACGTTCAGATCAGGAGCAACAATAAGGTGATACAGAAATAATGCAGGAGAGATTTCAGCAGTGCAAATATATGGAGATAAAACATGATGTTGAAACACAAGAACCAACATCCTTCAATTATGTTGTTGAAGCTGCTACATTAGAATTGAAGGAATCATACAACCAGTGTTTCTAAAAACATTTGCTGAAACAACAGTTCAAACTAAAATTGCTGAAACTCAAGAAGTAGTAGGTCAAACTGAAATTACTGAAATTGTTGAAACTCAAGAGGTAGCAATTCAAACCGAAATTTCTGAAACTCAGGAAACAATAGCCCACATTATAAATGTTCAAACAGAGGAAGCAATAACACAAGTGGAGGTTGCATAATTTCAAGAGACAACCACAGATAAGAATAATCAAGAATTGACAGAAAAAGTGTCATTATTAAAGCTTGAGGTAAGTAAGTGGAAGCATTGTGCAAGTCAATCTAATAAAATAATTATTTCCCTTATTGAGCATAAAAATGTCATCCAAGAGTTAAGGGAAAAATGGGCCGAAGAAATATTCTTTCAGAAAATTCGGTGGGAAAAGATGCAGGAGAAATTAAAGGAGTTAAGGAAATATGAATCTATGGAGAAAGAAAAAGAATAGATGCTTACCTTAACTCATGAATTATTGAGCTGCAGAACCCCCTCTATATCATATCCTGTATTCCTTTTTGAATATATGAATTTGTTCAAAAGAAGGGAGGCCTTGATAAATTGTAACACCTTCTTAGTTCTTGGAAACTTTCACCCAGACTGAATTTTCTGAGCAGAATTTGTTATGTGAGTTATACTTGCATGAGATGGAATGTTTAATGGATACTCAAGCTAACCCAGTTCCCCATATTGGGGATATTCATTTAATATCATTCACCTATTTTGTCACCAATCATGTGCATTGGTGGAGTGCCTCACAAACCATTCAGAGGAATGTGGATAGCTCCACTCTGTGGACTCATGGTGAACCTAGAGCTCATGTCCCTCTGATTGAAGAAATATCTTTCATCACTGGAGAAAGTCATTTAGTTGGTTGCATTTCAATAGAAGGTCATCTCCACTTGTGTTGGTTTGATTTCTTGATAGCAGTACTATGCCTTGCAAGGGAGCAGTCAGCGATGGGAGTTTTTTCCCATATCCTTAAGGCAAAAGGACCTGTATTGCTTTGAAAATTTTAAGTATGCCTTGTCGAGAGTGTTTGGTTATGTCAAATGTATGGAGACTTGTGGTCCAAGATGGCTAGGTTTGAAGTTTAGATATCCTCTTATCTGGTGGCTAGCGAGGAACTACAAGGGCACTTACAGGATGACAGAGAAGGCCGAAAGAGACTGTTGGGGTGCTTTGATCATAAGTAATGGATTTTTGCAACCATGGGAGAAACCAAAATTTTCATTCAACCTCACAAAATTTCATAGAAAAATTCTTGAGTCTGATTCAGATTTAGACTAGTTCGAATTGTTTCATGAGGACATGCAATCAGATAGCTAGGAGGAGATGTTGGGTCCTGAAATTAACCATTTTTACCCTACTATGTTTTACCCTTTTTCCCTATTCTTTCCTCCTGATTATAGCTGAATTCTTACACTTTCCATGAAAAACAAACATGAATAATTAAGTGTTGTTTGTGGATCCCAATCTTCCAAATCTAGAGATGTTATTGATTAGCCGTATTGTACACTTGTCCCAGTTGGGGGTGCAAGGGGGTGTTGGAAATTTTTTTTGCGGACCCATGGTATTGGGTGACCTGTAGTTATTTCCCATCCAAAAGGAAAGCATTGTAATATGAGTGAGTATTGTATTATAGCATTGTAAACAATCTTTATGATTGCGTCAGAGAGACTATGAGAGTGTGAAGAGGAAGTGCAGCAGGGTTGTATCCCTTCATATTGCTGGACGATATAATAGAAAGGACTAGAAATATATGTGTGGATGTATCCCATCTTTGGGTGAACCACGACATATCTGTGTCTCTCTTGTAATATGTTTAATGTGTTTTGCATCTTGTTTAATGATTTAACTGTATAACTATTATCTCTCCACAGTCCTATTTTCAAACATTAAGGTATCAATCATTATTATTTATTTCTTTCATGTTGATTTTAATTATAATTATGGACTTTACCTTTTATATGTGTTGATATGTCATTGGTTTGAAAGAAGGATTCAAAATTTCTAGGTGTCTCCAATATAGTGGCTCGCTGCATTCAAAATTAACCCCCGCTTGGCATCAGTTTTCTGCTCAAGGATTCGGTCCAAGTTGTTGATGAAGGAATCTCAGACACTCTTCCACGAATATAGCTGAAACTCTCAAGGTATCTTCCTGATTAGCTGAGACACGTCAGATTGTAACAACTCAAATTAAAATTTCATTCATCTATAAACTGATTCTATGCAATGTATTGATTGCTGTAATTGTTATGATTTAATTCGGGAGCTTGAAGATCGTAGCTCTTCATGGCTTCCCAATATTGATGTAGCTGAATAGTTCCATTCCTGTATAAGTACACACATGAAAGGAGAGACAAAGGTTAGAAATTTGTAAGAGATTATAGCAGAGGGAATGTAACTGTATCTTAATAAAATTAATAACAGAGTAACAATTCTCAGCACTTCTCTGTTGTATATTTCGTGAGCTTTCGACAAGATCTCTGTTGGAAGGCTAGGGCCCTCCTTCTTATAGAGTTGCTGGTAGTCTTAGATGTTTTAGTTTATTTATTTATGTTCAGTGTGTAATTTTAGTTTGATATATTTATATAGTTAGCTGCAACTGCATTCATTAAGTAATTGCATTATTAGGTTTTCTTTTGGCTTGTTGTAGTCATTTGGTGTGACAGTCGACTATGTAGTTAATTCTTTCTTTTATGTAGAATTGTGTTAATAACTATTTCAGAATCGCTCGGCTCCTGTGTTGTGTGTTATTTATCTTTATTAGAGTTTTCCCAAATTAGATAGGTCATTTTCTTTGATGAATTTGCTGCTTTGATTAATGATTAGTGATCGTTCTGATTTGGTAATACAAACTTCCATTTTATGCAAGACTAATTCTAGGTTGATTTATTCTTATACTACAAACCTTAGGATTGATATGATATGAAACATAACTTCTTTTCAATTCATGGATTGGTAATTTTATTTGATTCTTTACATGGAGCTGATTTAGTTGAGCAATAATTAGAATTGAGTGATTTACATTTTATTCATCGGCTATTGAAAATTTTTATGCATATATTTTTCTAATTTCCTTTGAAATAAACAGACTTCCATGGATTGAAAATTAATATTGAACACTCTGCTTATTGAGGAATTAATGCGTATATAGAGCACCCAACAATCTATATGCCTCAGTCCTTGGCTACATTTACTCAGGGGATGTCAAACTTGATCAAGAATACAATTGGAGTCAAATAAGGATGGTCCTTATTCCCCCACCTGCCTTATTTTTTATCACATTGATGAGCTTAATTCTTTTCTACAATATCACATCTAGGACAAGGATGGGTTCCTTCTCCACTAAGTCTTGATTTATATCCTACTCTTTATCGACGATGTGGTTATTCAAACCTCTTCTCAATGGGGATTTAGATACATCAATATTATCTGACACTCTTTTGTGACCTTTGATAGTTAACAATAAACCTAGGTAAAACAAAGGTTTTGATTTCAATGGGTCAAATAAGGTTATTCAATATCACCTCTTCTTTTTTAGAGGGGAGCATATTTATATCAGCAGCACTTACACCTATCTGGATGTATAATTCTCAGGGCCACATTTCAGCCTCAAATACGATCTTTAGCCCTAGGTTAATAAAGGATATAAATACCTATACATTCCCAATAGATAGTGTTTCTGACACCAATTTTAGGACATTCATTCCAAATTCTCCCTCATGGATACTATAGTTCGACCCATAATATTTTATGGCTTATGCGTTTGCACGATTTGTTTACTATAGTCTTATTGAGATTTAACCAAGATAATGTAGACCCTTCTCTTTTGATGCATCATCAGATGGAAGTATAGAATCCATAAGTCAACCATTATTACATAGTTTGAGGCCTAACATTTGAAGCTTGAGATGGTTTTCAAACTTGTTTCATTTCTACACTGCTCAAAAGTTCCACCAACATGAAAAAGGGAAGGGACGAGTATGCATACTTATCCTACCACTCATCAAATTCCATTACCCCTACCATCCCTGTTAACCCAAAAATCCCCCACATAGCTCTCTATGGCCTACACCACCCAAGGACATCATTTCAAAACACTCATTTCACTCCATAAGACCTTCCATTTGACCCCCACACCTCCAAAAGAGCCCAAGGATGAAGAAAAGGGATGAAAGCCCTAAAAAAGGGGCTAAAACCCTAAAAGGGGCTAAAGTTAGGGTGAAAGGGGCTAAAGGCCCAAGAAAGGGGCCAAAGCCCTGACCAAGGGCTTAAAACCCTAAAATCCCTTGGAAAAACTATAAAAGGAGGGTGGGGGGTCACTCTCAAAACACTCCTCACTTACCTATTATTATGCTGCCTGTGGATGCTTTGAGACCTCTTGCTCTCAAACCACCCACTCTCCCTCTCCTCCATCTCCATCTCATCAAGCCATTGCTTCCCAACCAAGATAGAGGTGCTCCCATGAGCTAGGGCATGGTGGCCCATTTCCACCTAAGTGAGGTATAATTTCTTTTCATGCATGTTTATTTGCTTGTTTTGTTTTCTAACTGATATTTTCATTTGCAGGTTTTTCATTAACATTGTTTGCAGGTTTTTTCCATTGTAGCTTAGGCTTATTTTGTAGGTTTTGGAGGCGGAACCCTAACCTACTGTGTGCAAAGGGGTTCAACAGTGCTTCATCTCCTCTTCTTTATTTTTTGTCATTATCTCTTAGATCCATTTGCTTATGTTCTTGCTTAGACTATCTTAGTTTCAACTCGCAGCTCTGTTTATGCCATATTTCATTCCGTTTTTTACTGTTTTCTAAGGGTAGGAACCTACCCTTGTGCCCTATAGGCACAAGGGAGCCATTCTTTCCCCTGTAGGGTCAATCTCCCAACAACCACACCTCAACCGACACCACTTTCCATTGCACCACAACCAAGCAACACCACTAATGTTGCTTACCAAAACCAAGCTCTGGACTATGCTAGAATGATGTCTCAGTCCGAAGCAACAACCTCTTATGCACAACCTGTGCCACCGCAACAAGCTCAGGCCATGGCTTGGAAAACACAACAGTATGTGGGGAAAATTCCCACATTTGTGGCACCACCACCCCCATAAATATACTATGCACCACCAGTGTAACAAGTTCAAGCCCCCGCCCCCGCTTCACCCGCTCCATTGGGACAAGTGTTTGCACAACAAAATCGTCCCAACCAGCCTACCACTAACAATCAACAAGGGAAAGCTAGAAACAAATAGCTCTGTAACCAAGGCAATAACCAACCACAAGGAGGAAATCAGCAATCAAACCCTCCCAATAATGCTGCAGCTAACCGGCCAGCCCAAAACCCCCCACGACAGAATGCACCAAGACGCAATGCTCCGTTGTGCACAAACCAACATTGTACACTCTGTGATGTTTATGGGCATTACACATTCAAGTGTCCCCTCATGGCTTGTGCTAAGCAGGCCATTCAAAATGAGGCCCAACAGGCCGCCAATACCCCCACTCAAGCCCAACCCAACCAGCTACCACAAGGACCTTCTCCCATGGTGTTTCAAAACCCACTACCAGTCCAAGGATTGGTGGCAACCGCTCCCCCTCCCCAAGCCAATCCCAACACTTTGGGGGCACCGCCCATGGCCGAAATGGGTGTCCACCACCTGATGACCATGACCACTGAAGAGGTCAACTTACAGACTCGACAAAATCAATATGGTACCACCACCAAACCTGCCAACTCGTCAGCAACATCCACGTCTAAGACAACCAACCTACCTCTCCAGTTACCCCTATTCCCGTGCCCCCCCATACGCAGAATCACCAACAATGCCACAGCTAGAGCTGCAGTCAGCTATAGCGTTGTGGATGATTTTGCCCAAACGCCAACCGCCATGTCTATTCTTGAGGTACTTAAAATGTGCCTGACGCAGTGGAAATACTTACTGGCCGCTCTAGGGGCAGTAGACCCCTTCAATTCCAAGTTAATCATGTTTGACACAGAGAACGGAGAGCCGCGCATGCCCTCCACTATCGCCTTCCAAATCCTGGTGTCCATCCAAAACTTGGTTGTGCACCGAAGCATAGTGGATGAGGGGGCATCCACGTGCATCATGTCTACCTTGGTTTGGTAGAAGCTTGGATCACCAATTCTGCAACCATCCTCCATGACTCCATGGGATTATGATGGACATCCCACTAAAGCCCAAGGAATCCTCCCCCATGTCCCCATCATGTTAGCCGGGAAGACAGTCTTGATTGACATCAAAGTTGTCAATGCCCAACTGGACTACAACCTCCTCCTTGGGAGGATTTATATGTACACCATGCAAGCCATCACGTCAACTGTCTTCCACCTCATGATTTTCCCCCATGAAGGGAAGATTGTGATGGTTGACCAGCTCACCTACCATGATCTGCAAGGGTTAACAACACCTGCCAACATTATCCCTACCATCACCACCATTGAGCCGCAAGGGGTGACCGCACACGCTAACGTCATCCCCGCAACAAACACTGTGGTTGAAAACACACCAGCCTCCCCACCGTTGAATGTGGGCCCTGGGTTTTTTACCGATCCCACCATGACGGCTCCTTTCCCGTTGGTGTCACCACCACCGACACAAAATCAAACTGCAGACTTGTGCATGGTCTCATCAAGCACCGTTGCACCCAAACAACAACTGCAGCCGTAGCCCAACCACAACCACAACATAGTCCACAACCACAATGCCAACAACAACTGCAACATCACCCACAGCAACAGCATTACATGCAGCCGCAACCACAACCTCACCCCCACATGCAACCAGCTAGGAGTTATGTGGACTCATCTCCAGTCCATACAATTCCCTTCCTCTTTCCCCCACCTGGTGTCATGAGAAAGTCGGCCATGGCCAACTTTACATTGGGGATCTAGGTGTGGTATCTAGATCCACTAGCTCAACTAGTAATGCCCCAGGTTGTGTTAACTCCGGTGCAACCTATTGCGGTTGAGTCTCACCCCCCACCCGGTCCACATAAGCCAACCGCCGCACCCGCACCTGCATCGCCCCAACCCAAAAGGGCTAGGGGAAAGAACACCAAAGCCATTGCATAACCATGACAAGTCCCACCTTGTGCCATCTGCAAACAACAGGGCCATCCAACTCAGGATTGCCCTAAAATCCCAGTGATCTGTGCACATCTGGATGCCATGGATACGAGCAAAAACATCCCCGTGGTTGAACTCCCAACCGCGCCACTAGTCAGGAACAAGGCATTGAGGACAAACCACGCTTGCGCCCTTTGTGGCTTGTATGGACATTACTCCCACCATTGCCAAGACCTACCCAAATTTCAAATGGCTCTTGCTGACCTTAGTCACCATTCCCTTGAGTCTGAAATCACCTTGATTGAAGAAGTTCACCCACCACCTCCTTCTTCAGACACCATGTCCATTTATATGATGTCCAGCTCTATAGACCCTCTTGTCTCCACCATCACTGATGGTCCATTAGACCTCTCTCTTTCGTTGTTTCCCCAGCCACCGTCGCAACCTCAGTTGCATCCTCAAGCTCAGTTACCAGGGAAATAGTGGGGTTCATTCCCGATCAACATGATCATTTTCCTTTTCATTTTCCTTTTTATTTTCCTACCATCCGAGATCATGAGTAAGTATGTCTTGGAAATCTTTAATCTACAGGATTTAACACTGGGAGATCTTGTGTGGTACCTTGAACCACCTACCCTACCTCTAAGGCCCTAGGATGTGTTGACTCATGTCCATCCAATTGAGATGATGTGGCACCTACCTCCAGGTCCATCAAACACTCCTCCCGTCTCCAGGCCTGCCCCTCTTCCTCCAACAGAGACTGGGGGCAAGGCCACAAAAGCCACAACCAATACCAATTTCATGATATCTAGCAACAGTTTCCCTTCCGTCTCCTCACTTGTGGAAGATCCACCTGATCTATCCTGACACCACTTACGCGATGACGGAGAGATATGTGAGACAGCCTTCGGTTTTACCCCATTCCCTTTAAACCATAGTGTGGAATCGGTTCTTCCCATAAAAGACCATATTCTGTCACCCTACCTTGCCCAATGACCTTTGTCTTGGCAAGGGGGCATACCTCTTCGCTGACTCAGATGGTCGACTCTTGAAGAAGCCATGCCACGGGCTCCACCTTAAGAGAGTTTATGCCTAATACCACCACTATGAGTCCCTTATAGTGTATTTTTTTCCCTTTCTTGTTTTTCAACATTTTTTAGCACAAGTCAGGGGTAGCACCATTAGTTGCTAATTCAAAGTCACCCAAAACCAGTTCGAGACACCTCTCACATCTCCGGGCTCAAACTTCTATCTCTTTATGAGACCATTGTCTCATGTTTAACAAGTCAATTTTGGGACTATTTCCCACAAGTCACCTCGATTTACGAGCCATGACATGACGATGTGAGTGTCTATGGACTGGTATTCATATCACACTTCCCGGTCGCAACTCATGCGAGTGATCGGGCCGCCACCCGTTAAGGATTGCACCATATTTTTATTTTTGTATTTATAATTGTCTTTTTTCACCACACCTTACGAGGACATCTGGACCATCGTCCACAAAACCCTTTGTTTTTCTTCCATGTATTTGGCATAGAAGTGTCCTTGGGCTGCCGCCCGGTAAGGACTGTAATTTTAGCTTTTATTTTGTATTTTTAACACATAGATTATCTTTTATTTTTACCAAACCTTACGCGAACCTCTGGACAACTGTCCACAAAACAATTTCTTTTCTTACACGTATTTGGCATATAAATTCCTTCGGACTTGTACTTACATCACATGTAGTCAAGTCCGTCCACCACAACACACACACACGCTCTCCTGACCTCTGTCCGAGAGCCACCTTGGTTTGCGTGCCTTTGCCGCACCGTCTCGCAGGCCTCTACCGTGATCTATCCCATGCATGTATTGGTATGTTTGAGAGCCTTCTGCTTCGTCCATACTCCATGGATGACCTTTGGACCTCTATCCACCGTCCCGACATGCGGCACCACTCGTGCCATCGCAGTCGGTTGACCACATTGGAGTTTCGTTTAAGCTCTTTTCTGACTCCTTACAACAATGAAAAGATCACCGAGTGCAGCTACTTCCTTTCTCTCTTGCTAAAGTATAGGAAAGGGCATCTACATCGTCTTGTTTACCTCCTTTTGTGGACCATGTAGACCATTTCATGAAAAGGACCTCCTTGGCACACTCAAGCCAAGACCATTCTCCTCTACATACTTTTGTGCTTTCTCGGGTAGAGGGGCCACACTTTACGAAAAAGCTCACCATCGGTTGTCGTTAAGCTCTTTTCCAGCCGTCTCAACAAGAAAATATCGCCGAGCAAACTTGGTTTTGTTCATGCTCATAAAAGTATCTAAATGATCGTCCAGTCAGTATAGGTTTAACCTTTTCCGACCTGATTGGACTACCAATGGTAAAGAATTCTCTCATCCCCTCCAGGATCGGTGAGCTCTCCTATGTATAATTTTATCCTTTTTCAGGCACAGGAGACTACCAACGAAAAAGAGCCCCCACTGGAGTCTTCTTCATGCTTTCAGACTCTCTAAAATTGAAAGCACCATCAAGAACTTACCTTCTCGGGCTCGCCAAAAATCCACAAGATCGTACCACAACGGTGTCCCCAGACACCACCCCACAGAAAACAGTTTGGCAGCATCCCCCACATTGGGTCTCCTTTGTTTAGAGTACTCTGCAATGTGTCTTCCTTGGATCCCATCAGTATCAAAAGTGTCCTCCTCCTCCAAGTATTTCCCACCTGCAGCGACATTCTCAGTATTACAGCTATGATCCCATTCCCATGAGTCAGTTTCATTTGCTGTCTGGTCCACCTTGCCATCATAGTCTGAACAAAGGAAGTTTGATTCTCCCACTCCCCCCCTACCCCTGTTCAATTTTTTCCCTTCCCTCCCCTCCCCACCATTTCAGTGAGTCAGTTTGCAGATTGCTTCACACCTTTCAGTTGTCCCTCGTGCTCATGGTTAAGGAAACATCATTTCCTTGATTAGGGGCAGGTCTCCCTCTGTCAACACCAACACACATATTCCATAGGATAGACCTAGAGGTCCCTGTACCTTGGTTTCATTAACATCATTGATGAGTTCCTTGGACCACTTGAGAGGAGTCCTTAGTGCCTCTTGGGATGGTTGTTTCTCACGTGCTTGACTTCAACTCCATCATCGCACCGTTGAGATTCGTACAGGGTTTGTTCCACACAGTACTTGGTCAAAGACCAAGGATGTCACCTGACTCTAGCACATTGGTGAGTCTATTCGAGGGACCTAAACAGGTTATGTCCCTTGTGATTTTTGGGTTGCATTGGAGACAATGTTTAGAATCCCCAGTAGTGCTTCGATATACCTTTATGATTGATACAACATACTTGTACCACAAAGACTCTGATTAGCAAGTACACACAACCATGTACCAGATCCAACAGACCGTCAGTCATGAAGATATAGCATTCCATGAGAATGCCATGGGTCCAATGTACCAGATCAGTATTGTATTCAGCCTCACATGAGAGGAAACCAACATTGTAACATCAGTTGTATATGATCAGCTCTTATATTTTAGAGCATAGATCAAATGATTCTTTTGACATCGTCATGAGCATGGGAATGCCTGCCTCATCCATATACATGTCACACATGTATTGTATCTCACCTATTGATGGGAACCGAATTAATACAAAAACCAAAAGCCACCATGCCCCAGCCCCAAAAGCACCACCTCTCGACAACAAATCCTATGATGTCCGTCGGCCATACGTTGAGCACCTGCCCTCACACATCAGGGGGCAATATGTTAACCCAAAAATCCCCCACATATCTCTCTATGGCCTACACCACCCAAGGACACCATTTCACAACACTCATTTCACTCCATAAGACCTTCCATTTGACCCCCACACCTCCAAAAGAGCCCAAGGATGAAGAAAAGGGCTAAAAACCCCCAAAAAGAGCCCAAAATATCCCCCTAGGAGCTAAAGCCCTCAAAAAGGGGCTAAAGTTAGGGCGGAAGGGGCTAAAGCCCTGATCAAGGGCTTAAAACCCTAAAATCCCTTAGAAAAACTATAAAAGTAGGGTGGGGGGTCACTCTCAAAACACTCCTCACTTGCCTATTGTTATGCTGCTCATGGATGCTTTGAGACCTCTTGCTCTCAAACCACCCACTCTCCCTCTCCTCCATCTCCATCTCATCAAGCCATTGCTTCCCAACCAAGAGAGAGGTGCTCCCATGAGCTAGGGCATGGTGGCCCATTTCCACCTAAGTGAGGTATAATTTCTTTTCATGCATGTTTATTTGCTTGTTTTGTTTTCTAACTGATATTTTCATTTGTAGGTTTTTCATTAACTGATGTTTTAGGTCTTTTCAATTCATTGGGTATCTTAAATGAAGCACCTTCCTCATTTAAATTCTCCCTCGATGTAACTAGCCATCTTTCACTGACTAAGAAAGAGATTAACAACATCATTTAGGAAGACTTATATAAACAATTTAGTTAATCCACCTAGAAAAACCCTAAGGGAGAGTTTCATCCTAAGATGTATTTTTATGTTGAGCACTTCATGGATATGAGAGATGGTCTCTCCACCCAAACCCACTACACAAGTAGGCATTGAGTGCACTACTTTCACATCTCCTTGGGGTAGTTCAAAGTGGGATCTCATAGAATTTAAGTGGAGGTATACCACCAGATATACTAGTTAGACATGATTTTCCATCTTTGTCATCTTTGAGAGGTCAAGACAAAGGAGCACTTCATCTTCCCCAATCCCATATACTATGAAATTCATGGGTAGCTCCATTTCCTATTCAATGAGTCCCATATTCTCTCCAAATTATTTAGGTGCCCCAATCAAATATTCATACCCCATACATGTAGAAGGATTTTAGATGACACTCCCATGCTCTTCAACCTCCTCCCAAACCAAACTCTACCCAAAAGTTTACTTCATACTATACAATGATCCATTAGTTAGGGGCACTAAGAGATATATGGATAGAAACATGGCATTGAAATCTAGAATTATATGGACTAGAAGGACTAAGAATCCCTCCAAAATACCCCAATTACATTAACCAACTATATGAACTACCAACATGTATTTTATACCACCGCATATCTAGTGGAGGATGACCCCTTACTTATGACAACTCATAGGGTAGTCTAGATCCTCCCTTATATCCTCTCTACGGAAAAATTCTATACTGAGTTTCCTCCATTTATTCTTGGATGCTAGGATATATGGATTTAGTGAAGCACGGATCTCATTCAATAAAACCATCTCTATTTTCTCCCCACTCTTGATTCTCTACATCCTTTCCTCTTTGGTACACCCTTCTCTCCATGTTCTTATTCATGCTTTGATTCTAGGGTTTCTCAAGTCTTATATTAGATTTAGTCTTACTTTCTATTTGTACCTTTTTTAATCTTTAAATGATCCTCTTTGATGCTTCTTTGTTCTGATGGTAGTGTACTTAACAATCCCATTGACCTACCTTTGTGGTCACTTATTGGACATTAATAAAATAATCCTATATTATCCTATATTTATCTTATGTCCCCATTAAGTGTTTGTACATTAATATTTGAGTTCTATTAAGTCCAATTTATTGTTTGTAACCTTGTTTACCCAATGATTGTCCTAGTGGTTAGTGTGTTCAATGTCCCTAGCCCTTATAACAAGATCAAGATACCGATGTCCAAGTTTTTAAATATTTTTCCCAATATCCTACTTTGTTCAGGTCCCTTCATTATTTGTTTGGTTCATTAACCATATATGCATGATTTCTTTTTCATTCCTACCCCACATGATAATTACATAGGTGAGTGTCCTATGTCCCATGTCGTGTGATGGGAATCGATTCAAGAATCATTGGATCCAAGCTACATAAACATTTCAAAGTCCTTGAATACTAACCTCAATCCTTTATAATGTATCAATTTACCGATTATGGTCATGATGGCTACATCCCTATTACCATAGTTCGTGTCCTTTAGAATACAATCCATCCAGAAAAACCCATTTTTACTTTGGGTTCATTAACTTTTCCTTAGAATTTTTTTTCCCAAGGGACTATATATATAGTTATTTGCAATGGGCTTTGATTCCTAGTAATTATAGACACCCAATTTCTCATATTTCTCCAATCATTAGGGAATTACCTACTTGCTAAGATACCTTTCATCCCAATTCCAAAATATTTCTTTCCTCTCAATAATTATTTAGTTCTCATAATGTTATGTTAAGTCAACATTCAATGATTAGAAGCCCTGTGGAATCTATCTTGAATGGTCATTTTTCAATAGTTATTATTACTAGTTGCACCCAATGTATCAAAATCTATATTCCTAAACAAGTAATTATATTGGATGGAAATCATGTTTCCATCCAATCCACATGTGGATATACTAGGATAAGTAATTATCTAGCAACTAGTTTCCCTTAAGGTTCATATGCATTTGATATAGTGAGTTGGCCCTCACGACCATCATTTGGTGCTTGGTATGTTATGTCAAGTGAACATTTAATGGATAGAGGTACTTTGATCATGTAGATCAAGTGTACAACCTATTCTTGGGTATTATCACTAGTTCCTACACATTGTTTGTTTGAATCCTATATGACCAATGTGTCATGCATGTATTTCCCTTTTTCCACGGCTTGTTGATTGTCCTTGTTGATCTATATGCAAGAAAGACACTCTAAAAATACATTAAATATATCTTAATTCCATATTTGCATAACTTCACTTATTTTTATAATGGATTGGTTAATATCCCTATCCGATAGTTTCATGAATGTGAAGGCCCCCTTTCACTAGTTGTTTTCCTCTTCTATCTTGTATTCTTTCTTTAGAAACAAAAGGGAGGTTTGTCCAACCTCATTCATTTCTCTTAGGGATTTCCACCAAGAGTTTGTTTGTGGCGAGTCGAAACCATAATCATGTCATAATGCAATAGTCACGTAATGCACTCAACAACATCTATACGCGGTGAAAAGGTATTAAAAAACACCATATGTTTGTTTGTGGCGAGTCTAAACCATAATCATGTCATAATGCAATAGTCACGGTAATGCACTCAAAAACATCTAAACATTGTTTGCGGTGAAAAGGTATTAAAAAACACCATATGTTTGACTATGATACTCAATGTAAGTAAAAAAGAAAAACAATTTAATTGATTGATTGTAACATCCACGACAAAAGTAAAAGCTACAATATCATTAAGCATTCAATTTTGATTCCAATATATACATGAAATCCTACAACGCTTCATCAATGATTATGCAAATTAAAGATATAAACACATAATTGAGCAAACTAGAAAATAATAAAATTGTATAACATAAAAACAATAAAACGTATTTCATGAAATAGTTGGATTATTTATCTTTATGGGAATATATATTCCAATTGGATGAAAACAAAAGACATTTTGTCTAGACTTACTATCTCTACAACATTAAATATTTCTATGACAAATGTTGCCTCTAAGATGAGGTTATGAATCCATAAGTGTAATTTCGTAAGGTTTGTTTCTAAGTATTCTTACACGTTCCACAACACAAAAGACTCGCATAGGAAGGAAAAAAATCTACATCTATCTCAATTGTTGTTGCTCAAAATAACACCTACCACAAAGTTGCAGATCATGCTGAAATAAGTGGCAAGCATGGGAGAAGCTAGGACCCAATGTCACCACAAACTAGCTTCTTGAACACTTTAGGTCAAATCCTAAGACAAATGGGGAGTCTCTAGAACTTGGTGAACTATATCTGTGATTACCTAGATAATACACAAGCATGTTTCCCAAGAAACTTCTCAGCATAGATCATTTCCTTATGGAGTCAAAACAATGAATCATAATAATCACTAAAAGAGAGGAAGGATTTAAATATATTTATCATGTATCTAGAGGAATATAACATCAAAATTATGCTGCTATTATAGGATTGAAGCAGTGAATACATATCGGAAAACTTGATGAAAATTGGTAATAATAAAAAAATACCATGTGAAATGTACCTTATATAGTAGGGTAAGGGGGGATGACAAAGAGGGTGAATAGGAGGCAACTTTACCATGTGAAATGTACCTTATATAGTAGGGTAAGGGGGGATGAGAAAGAGGGTGAAGAGGAGGCCTCAAAATAGATTTGAAAATGGAATATTATATTTGATATGAAAAAATAGAGTGTGGTCCCTCTCAACACATTTCTCAATGAACTTCCAACCCTGCAAGGGTCATATAGGCCCAGACACCACTTTTCAGACCTTCAAACTTAGCGAAAGAACTTGATATACCTAATGCACCCACAATAACATATATGCGATGCAAAACTCTAGTTGACACAAATATGAAAGTATCACTTAAATAAACTACACGATCAAAATTCCATTCAAGATACACCATTAATTCAATTAGGGAGCATCATTTTATGGGAACGTAATTTCCAATTTCCAAGTATTTTTTGAGATATGTATTTTCTAATTTTTAGGGGTTTTATAACTTTTTTGGGATTTTTGAAATAGAATATTCAAGTGAATTTTGACAAAACATAAAGAGTGAAATAGGAGGGGTTATGACCTTAGTCTTTACAAACCTAGGGATATTATAGATCAAGGCCAATATCCCTTCTCAATTTTGTTATTCAAAATTTACAAACTAGGGCAAGAGGCTAGTAACCTGATACTAGGTCAATGTATCCTAGAGCCATATTTAGAGAAAACGAAGAATTACAAGGCCCACAATGGAGGGATCCTCAAACAAAGTTGACAAGATGTTGATAAAAACCCCTAATTTACCTTGCCTAAGGTGAAAAAGTAATGCCAAACAAGAAAATGGAGAGATATAATAAACATAAACCAAGAAATACATCAAGAGATACTTCTTAGGTCCTTCCTTAGCTGTGATTTATTACAACCATTCTTAGGATCAACCTTTAAAGATAGTAGAAACTCTATAAATTCACCATTCACCATTCCTAACAAGCCAAAGAGAGAGCTGCACATCACTCAAAATATCCAATAGACCAAGATAAGAGAAGTGCATACTAGAACCCTTGTCAATGTTTACAAATGAAATTTAAAATCCTTATTTATACGAGGATTTACTAAAAATTAAAATAATTTAATTGTAGGGGTTTTCACCCACAATTCAGGGATTAAACCGCAAAAAGACTAAAAAAATGATAAATTGGTACAATTGGTTTCATCGAAATGAAGTGATGATCTAGGGAGGACATCATGCATCAACTAAAACCAACAATGTAGAATATCCCTCAATACCCTTCCCTTTATCAAGGTAAATATCTCTTGAAGAATAAGATGTCATGATTATGTGCGCATATATGGACCAAGAAGAGGGGCCATACAATATAAAATAAGGTCTAAGTGGGGATCAAGGAGGTGTGCTAAATCGGGTATGACAACCCTTACACACACAATCACCTCATACATAGCAAAAAATAAGTGTGGATAGGATCCCTTAAGAAATGTGTCCTAATGGACACATCCCAAGAAGCACCAGACACCAAACTAGGGACCAAATGTGCCAACAAGATGGGTGACTTCTACCCATCAAGAGGCAGTCCATACTGCCACTAAGCCAACACTTCCTAGAATGAAAACCAAGAGGGCCTATCATGACAAAATCATGGGTCTTGAGTACTACAATACCACAAATTTTACATAAACAAGCCCAAGCTTGGCCTTTTACAATGGAAAAGACCCCTTGCTCTAGTATATCTCATGGGGGATTCACCTTGTTGAGCAATATCTTATCACGATCATTCATAAAGGGGGATTTTAATTGTGAAAAATAAGGTCAATATATTGTAGGTATTGGGGGGTGGGGAATAGGGTATAGGGGGTTTATATTTATTGGGAGGGTATAAAAAGGGGTTTCTAGTAAAAATAAGGAATATAATGTAAAAATATGGGTTTTTTAATTGGAAATATGTATTGAAAGGGGGACTCAACAAAATGATTTTTGTAAGTAATTATCAATATCTAGTGAAATTAGGGGTATTATTTAATATCCCATGAACGAAGGCACTATGACATGGTTTCACTAATTGATGACCCCCTGGTATATCTTATCAAGCACGTTATCGATTATCTAGGCCATAACACCAATCAACTAGCACTCTTTCCCCTCGTCCTCCACAACAACATAAATATGATCCCCTTCTCTACTAAATATTGTCTCAAGATATTTGAAATCCATTCTAGTGATCCAATATAGGTTGGAGACAAAATATCTCTTCTAGTACTATAGAATTTTCAATTGTAGAACAAGCTTCCCTCTACCCTAGACATCAAGCCAATCATCTATAAGGCTTACTAAAATTAGATGGCTATAAATGTATCTCCTTTTCCTTACAACATCATTATGACCCTTTCTATAATCATAATAATTTATTATTATAGGCTTGCATGCTAATTATACCTTCAATACTTCCAAGAATATTTTTTTCCCTATTTTTTTGGTTTCTAATACTATGGTTATACTCAAACAATGAGCAGGAAAAAAAATATTCATCAAATTCTCAACAAAATAATAATTCAAAAAAATCCCCTTGCATGGAAAAAAACATAAAAACTATTTGCATGGCATGAAGAAGTCACATATCCTAATGGGAATCACACATACCTCCTTCAAGAAACTAATTCCAAATATTAGAATAACATCAATAATGGATCAATAAACAAGGTTAGTTATAAAAGTTTTCAAGACTTCAGTTTATATCTGTTGGGGAAAACTAAGGTATTAAAAAGATTAGAAACCAGAGAGAAAACTATTCGTGGTGTTGATAGAAACCATTTCAACACTTGAGAACATCATATAAAATTCAACAATACATCAAATTAATTATTTATTAGCCACAATTTTCCATTCACCTTGTTCATTTGATCTATAAGATCATTCTTTAATAGCTCCAATATGTAACCAACTCCCTTGAACCAAGGAAAAACATGTCCACATAATTGGACGTATCACATAATGATCTCATTGAATTCTACCATATTTGTTACATAATCGACGTGTATGTTCCAAATACTCAATTATTCAATTGGTTGGTTTGACTAGTCGAGAGCCTAGTCGACCCATCAATAAACTAACTAGTCAACCACTCAGTCAACTCTTCTAGTCAACTATCAACTGTTGACTTTCTATCTCCAAAATATATAAAGGTGTGATGAACTATCATGACCTATTATTCCAACACTCCCTCATAAACTTAATATTCTAGATATTTAGGAGGTGAAATTATTTTTGTACACCCCTCATAATTGTAGCTTCCTAAAGCCCGAGCATAGCCCAAATTTTGACAAACTTGTATTATGATAAAGGCTTCATAAAGATATTAACAATATGATAATTTGTTCTACAATAGACAAGCTTCAAAACATAATCACATATCGATTTTATAAAACAATGAACATGGAAATACATGTGCTTCATCTTATGGTGTGCAACATGATTGTCAGCAACCTATATCACATTTTGGTTATCACAAAAAATTATAGCCATTGAATTGAATGAAAAATTGATCTCTCCCAAGTGATATCAAATTCATACCACTTATGTGCCAACATTAATTTCACCATGATGCTCAAATTTTGTGGCTGAAACAAAGACCACCTTATGCTTCTTAAATGACCAAACCAAGGGACTCAAACCAAGTCAAAACATATCTAGATGTTGACTTCTCATCATAAAAATTCCTGATCCAACTCAAGTTAGTATAATTTACTAGTGGTTATGTAGTATTGGCACAATATTTTATATAAGTTTATAAGTTCCCTTGATATAGAAAATAATTATGTGTGTGTCCTTCTAGTGGCTTTCTCAAGGACCTTTCATAAATTAAGAAACCACACTAACAACAAAGGAAATATCAGGTCAAATGTAGTTACATAAATTAGAATATTATGAATAAAGAGTCATGTTGAATCACATTGTGGAATAGTCCTTTGTCAATTCCATTCCTGAATAAAAAGTTGTAGCATAGGCTTTACAATCATTCATCTTGAATATTTACAAAATATCCATCACATACTCAAGTTGAGAAATAAATATATCATCATTCGTCTGTAAAACTTCAATTCCCAAAAAGAAATGTAATAGACCAAGGTTAGTCATTTCAAAGGTATCAAACAATTGTTTCCATAAACCCATTATTAGATTTACATTGCTTCTAGTAATGAATAAATAATATACATATAATGCAATAATTAATCTTTCACCATTTACATGTAAAACATAAATGTTATGATCCAATTCACAACATTTCAAACCAAGATTGATGAAAAATTTATCAATATTATCCTCCCAATACCTAGGGGCTTGTTTCAAACCATTCAATGATTTCTTCAACCAACAAACACGATTAAAATCCTTGTACAAATTAAAGGGTAGCTCCATATATTTTTCTCAATTCAAATCTCCATGGAAAAATCACTTTTGACACTCATCTAATGTACCTCCCATCCAAGTCAAGTAGTAAGTGAAATAATATGTCAAATTGAGCTCATATTTGCAAAAAGAACTAAGGTTTCAATGTATTCAATGCTTTCTTTCCGAGGAAAACTCTTTGCAACCAAATGAGCCTTATGTATTTCAATAGCACCATGAGATGTGAATTTCATCTTGTTGACCCACCAACACTTCTATGTTCTTTCCTTGCAATAGAGGAACTAAATCCCGAGTTTTATCTTCATCAATGACTGATATTCTTCATCCATAGAGTTGTCCCATTTGGGTTGACTATGTGCATATGCATACATATCTAGATCATGTGTATTTATCACATGTTCCATTAGAGAAACACTACAACAATTTTTTTGAATTCTAGTATTTCTTGAGTCATTAATATAACTTGCATCAACTCCAACAACTTCAATTGCCTTAACAACCCATCGGGGCATACAATAATTTTGAGATGAGGGATTTCACATACTGTTCAATTCACTAGAGGGTTAATCAAGGTCTCAAAGTTGGTAGTTGATTATGTAGTCATTGGTTGACTATAAGTTGAAGCAAGTACATGAGTCAACTATCCAATCAAATCTCTAAAATAGGTTCACTCAATCATGTTTTTGTTAGAATTTCGAAAGGATCACTACTCATCATAATAGAAGAGGAATTCAACAGTTAAATACCTGAAGTCTTATCATCAAAGACAACATCCCTTTGAATGATAATATATTGTTTGACTAGATCAAACAATTTGTAGACCTTCAATTCTTCATTGTAGCCCATCATGATGCAAGCATGAATTTTTCCTTCCAAGTCATCGAGAATGTGCACCCATGCAATACATTCAAATTTTCTAAGGTAATAAAATGATGATTTCTTTCCACTCCAGTTCTCAACATGATTCATATTAAGGATAATTCTAGTCAAGATAAGGTTCAACATATAGTTTTAACAGTATACAACTTCTACCCAAAAGCTAGTTGAAAAATCTTTGACTTGATAAAAACAACGTGCCATTTCAACCAAGGTTTGTTTTCCTTTCTGCCACTCCATTCTACTAATCTGTGTTAGGTACAAATATTTGTCATGAGATTTCATTGTGTGACAGATAGTTTTCAAAAACTATACCACATTATATTATACACCATTGTCTGATTGTAAACATTTTATAGGTTGACCACATTTCTTTTCAACTTATGCCCTAAATTTCTTGAACATCTCAAATACATGACTCTTATTATTCAATAAATATAGCCAAGTGTACTTAGAAAAATCGTCAATGAAGGTTAAAATATGCCTTACACCTACTAGTGATGGTTTGTCCATATATCATAGGTGATTGTGCACAAGCACTAGCTAAGTCTTTTCTCTCCATGCCTTTCTAGACTCAAATGGATTCCGATGATGATTTACAAGAACACACCTTTCATATACTCCACAAGGGCGAACAACTATAGGAATGCTAGGAACAATGTCATGTGTCACCATCAATTTCAAGCTTTGGAAATTTAAATGTCCAAATTAAGCTATGAGTGCAATCAATCCTACATTTATCTTAGGAACATCACGGAACTTACGAATTTTTTCTTTGGTATCAAGGAACCCCTCAAAAAAAATTTCCCAGTTTCTAGCTTCCTCCATAGTTGTGATCATTCAAGATCACAGGGTCTTTCTTGGAATCCAACAATTATCTATCGATCTAAAGTTTGATAGAGTTTGCAACTTTACACTCAAATTCAATCGCAAAAATATCTAACTCAATAGATAATGTCCAATTGACACCTCAAAATACTTGTAGACAATAGGATATGATTCAAACCAACATCTCTTATACCATGTTGGAGAAAACTAGGGAATCAAAAAGATAAACAAAATTAGAGAGTTGATTATTCCAAGAAGAAGTGGTGATGACAACCTCTATTTCTACACTTCATCAAAACATATCACAATTAAAAATACATTGAAATGTATCATTCATTATCCAAAATTCACTATTCACCTTGTTCATTCGATCAATAGGATCATTCTTTTATATATCCAATACATAACCAATTCCCTTGGGCCGAGGAAGAATGTGTCGACATACTTGGCTCATAACACACAACAAGCTCCTTGAATTCTTTCCTATTTGTGCCATAGTTAACAAATATGTTCCAACTATCCAACAAGTTGGTCAACTAGTTGAATCCTCCCTTATTAGTTGGTTCAACTCGTTGAGATCCTAGTTGGACCATCAGCCAACAAACTAGTCGACTATCGATTGTTGACTACCTATCTCCAAAAGATCCAAAGGTGTGATGAACCATCATGTCCATTTGCTCCAACAATATCGCTATATAGGGTCTTCTATGGTTCCATAATAATACTATAATCTCCCTGTTCACTTCCCCCACTTTTCAAATCATAACCCCCCAATTTTTTTAGTCCTTCTTCATTTGGAATCATCAGGGATTCCATATTAAACCAAATATACAATTATAGTTCACATGTAGTCTTGGATTGCAACATCTCCTCATTACATTTACTTTCATATTGTGGAGTAGAAAATGCAGGTATTACAAGTCCCATCTATTATTAAGTTGATATTGCATAACACTAAAGATATTAAAACACAAAAAAAATGGATACGAGTTCCTCCATCAAAATTCCCTCCAAAATGTTTGACATTTTTGGGTGCCAATAATGGGATTTTTCTCAACAACATATACATATAAAAAAATTAACATAAACTTATTCCAAATATTAAATTCAAGGAATTACTTGAAAAATTAATAACTAAATTTGTAATGTCCTTGTTTTGATATCACCATGGAGAAACCCTTTAACCTATTCAGTCCCTTGGGTTCAAGAGAAAAATTAAATAAATTGACTAGGAATAAAATTGGACGATAGTTGTTTTGTATTAAATTAAATTAAAAGTGGTGTAATATTTATTTTGAATTTTACTAATAATTATATGATTTGGAAATTCCAAGGGACCCATGAGGGTGAATAATGAGATAAGCATAGCCCAATGAGTTT
This sequence comes from Pseudotsuga menziesii, assembly GCA_001517045.1. Classification (NCBI taxonomy): domain Eukaryota; kingdom Viridiplantae; phylum Streptophyta; class Pinopsida; order Pinales; family Pinaceae; genus Pseudotsuga; species Pseudotsuga menziesii. The sequence goes on along the minus strand of LPNX010574687.1, from coordinate 746,806 downwards.
TCAACCAAAAGGGAAACTTGAAGAAAAACAACTTAAAGCAAGAAAGCAACAGTAAAGCAGAAAAGATGAAAGTAGCAGTAAAAGCAGGAAAGAGGAAAAAAAGAAGAAAAGTTTTGAAAAGAAGGGAAGAAAATAAAATCAAGATAAATCAGGAGTTTCTAAAAGCAAGAAATCCAAATAAAGAAAAATCAAGAAAGCAAGAAAGCAACACGAAAAGCTGCAAGTCCCAATTTAGTCAAGGAGTGCACATTGGTTGAGGCTAGTGGGGCACATGAAGAGGTATCTTGTCAATGAAGCCAAATTTCTTATGAAAGAGGAAGGGCACATAAAATTCACATATTTTTCTAGTTGTAATTTTGAATTAAAGAGCTCTGATGCTTTTCATGACTTGGGAGATGTGTCGCTTGTCAACAGTTTGGAGATGTGCCCTTCTGTAAACAGAACCGCTTGGATTGTTTTCTAGTATTGACGTTGGGATCGAGGAGAAGGACACTCAATAATTTTCACTGAGTTTATTACAGTATTTCCATGTCATTTTCAGGTCCATCTGAGATCTAGTCATCATATTGAAGTTCCATTTATGGCAGGATCCATTGTAATGTGTTTTGGCAACTAGTTTTCATATTTTCTATGTGTTGGAGGTTGTTGGTTCTATCCAGTAATAAAAAGGCTATATTAATGGACCTATTCTTTAATAATTCTTCACTCCATGATAAAAAATAATTCACTCTTCTCCTTTCATTCCATTATGCAAATTCCTTCAGTATTATGTAATTATATGTGCTAAAAAATAGCTTAAATTCAACATTGTTTATCTTTTGATTCAAGCACCTATTTTATGAAACTACAAATGAAAGGTTAATGTATGATGTTTTAATGAAAAATATTTATATTACTAATTCATAGCTACTATAGGAAATAGTGACCCTTATCCACCCTTCGAAGTTGCTAGAATACTAGCAATTCCCCCTGCTCTCTATCTCATTGAAAATCCGACCAGTTTGTATTTTTGATGCAACTATATAACCTATGAAACACCAAATTCGATTATTTAAGTTGATTCAAGTTGGTGAGGCTCATTTGAAAACATCCCATCCATTAAACCTACAATTCGTGACCCTTAGCTGCTCTCAAATATGAGCTGGAAATCTCCCTAGTGTGTAGTCTTGAAATTGTCATTCTCTCCCTATGCTCCCAAACCTTATATAATTAAGTCAATTTTTTTTTCAGTATTTTATAAGTGTGTTTGGACTTAGATACCGGCCATCCACTTCCATCCTGCACTAGAATCCGTAGCCCTAGTATGGATTTGCCAAAGGGTCAACCCAGGCGTGATGTAGCGAAGTAAATGTGTAGTTTTATAAGTTGGGATATTTTTTATGCTATTGTATATTTTTATATACCTACAAGTTTATAGGTACCAAGTTTGGGAAGGATTGGGTAAAGTTTGATAGTGTTTGTTGCGAGTCTAGTTAACACTAGCTAGTTTTTTTCTTGAATATTTTTCCTAGTGTGCCTTAATCCTAGAAAGGTGAATTACAATGCAATAATAGAAATTTACTCTAATAATATAGGAAGTAAGCTCCCATATTGAAGAAGTTGAACCCATGATACTAGAACCATCTAGTGATTATTTTGAATGGGATTACGAGGAATCATATTATTCTGATGATAATGTTATTTATGTAGAGGATGATGACTCCTTGTTGACACTGTGTGCATAGAGAAAAGAAGTCCTAATCCACCATATTTTAGTATTATTGATGGTAGAGTGTGTTATGAGGGAGAGCATCTAGGATTCAATCCATCTGAGTACCTCAAAGAATACCAAACAATGAGGAAAGAGATTCAGGAGGTAATGTCTTTTTGAGACTTCTACACTCTTAAAGTTGAAGGGTTGTTTTCGAATGGGGTTTATTATTGCAGCACATATCAAGAAAGAGTGAATCATGTTGTCAACAGTGTGTGTAGAGAAGTGGAGCATATGTTGCAGTAGAGTGAAGCATCACCATAAAAATTCTCTACACCCTATGAGCTAATGACTAAGGGCTGACCCAACGACTCTTATAGTGCATAAATAATAAATCCCATAGTTAAAGGTCATCCATCCGAAGAGCATGAGAGGCACAACTGTCTCTCAAGTAAAGAATCATGCAATTCCTCTAGTTGGTACATCGAGATTCAAAAGCAAAGGTATGAAAGCAAATCTAATTTTTTATATGCAACTGAGGAACCATGTGTTGATATTTGTTGTAATCTCACAGATCACATAGGGTTACCAATAATACATACTAAAACATACATACATAATAGAGACAAGAGATAAGAAAAAGTAGATAAAATAACAGAAAATATTAACATGAGAGGGTCCATACAATGCAGAGAACTGAACCCAATTCTCACCTGGCTCAACAACCTAATATATACGATTTACAAATAGTTACAAAATAACTACCTGTCGGTTCACTCAACTGACACGACCTTAGGTGGCTGACCTAATCTCTAATTAGTCGGCTGACCGACTAAGTCGGTTTTCGTTCCAGTCGGCATACCGACTTGCTCCTCCAACATCTCCCCCTAGAACAAAATGTTTCTTCGTCCCGAAGAAACAGGGAGGTACAAAAATTTTCCTTGTCTCTCTAAGTAGTCATTATTTTGTGCTCTTGATCTTCATGGGCTATGAAGTCTGATGGTCAGTCTTTTCTGTACATAGACTTCGACAATTGCTGGGGCTGTCACTGCGAGGTGATGTTGGAAATCCATCCAACTCTGCAATATTTTCTATATGTCGATGGTTAGTGTAGTCAGACTTGATAAGATCAACATTTTCTCTTGAATGGAAATTTCGGCTATTTTTTCCATGTCGGGACCCATAAAATGGTCCTTTTCCTCTGTTGTCTCTATGATTCATTTCATTTTGGGATGGCTTGATGTACCCACTGATGTGCTTCCCTTTCAAGCTTCTGCAGTTTAGTTTTTTCAAGCACTATCTGATCTTCTTTAGCTATTGACACTTGGTTATAACCTGAGAATCCATCTGTAAATGAGTAGCATTCATGTCCTGCAACTTCATTTAAGATTTCATCTACATAAGGAGTTGGAAATGGGTTTGTTAGTGTCACTTTATTTAGCTCTCTGAAGTCAACACAAATTCTTAATTTGGTCGGATCATGTTTCTTAGGTTGAACAACCATTGGACTTGCCCATTCTGATTGGTCAATAGTGTAGATGATGCCTGCTGCAAGCATGTTATCAATCTCCTTTTTGACTATCTCTTTGTATTTATGAGCTAGCTTATATGGTCTTTTCTTCACAAGTCGAATATTGGGTTTAGTGTCAATTTTCATTTCACCCATTTCGTGGACTAAACCTTTGAGATCTGTATAATCTTGGGCAAATACATCCTGGAACTCTTTTAAGAGGTTCACTATTTTTGTTGTCTGCTCTTCACTCCAGTAGTCTCCAATATTTGCCATTTTTGGTCGGTCATCATTTGAGATGTCGAATTCTCTAGTTTTGACCTTAGCATCTAGCCATTTTGGTGCTTTGGCTTCATTGATTGGTCGAATTCCTTCTTTAAACTATGAGAATGTGGCATGGAAGTTGGCTACAGTCATTCAGACAGTATCGTCCTTGTCGGTTGTTCCAACTTTGAGTACTGTGCGAATAGGTTTGGTCGTTTCAACATGGTTTGATTTCCATCTAAAGCTTTTCCCTTCTGTATTTTAATTTTCCAACTGTACTCTTGTTGACTATGGCATTGTCTCGGTTTGTATATTGTTACAGTCCATTGTCTGCCGGTTATCTTTTAAGGGTTTGTTTTCTATCGGCTATATAAATTCGTGAATCTACTTTGTTGTTTCGACCAAATTCTTATTTTGTGGTATAAAGTTGAAATCGTTGATAAAATTTTCTCTGATTTTATGCCATAGGAATGTTTCACCTTGGGCTTCTTCCATCTTATACCATTTGTTTGGTAAGTTAGCGAGGGTTGATGGGAACAGATGTGGCCATGCACGTTCATCTTTGTACCCAAGTCTTCTCCATTCTTTTTCACATGTCTTAATATGGTCTTCTGGATTTTGTCCTTGAATGAAAATAGGTATCTGAGCTTGGTTGGTTAAATTATTTCCTCCAAACCTTTCTACAAAGTAAGTCGAAGCTGTTGTCCAGGTCTCCAGTCTTATCTGATGGATATCCCACCATCTAGTAGCTTGTCCTGTAAAAGTCTCTACTAAACTTTGTAGTCGACCATATTCACCAATATTTTTGGACACTTGTTCTATGTGCATGACTGGTGATTATCTTTCCTTATATCTTGGTATTTGTGTATTATTTACATTTGTAGGTTTTAAAGTAGGGTATTCCCTAATTTTTTTCTCAAATATTTTTGGTACAATGGATACTATGAAGCACTGTTGGGTGGGATTTTTCTGTACTTTTTGGATAGTCCAGCACCCTCTTGCTTGTGTTTCGTAGTTCTCGACTTCCCAATCATATAATTCTGCATCTGAATTATATCCTACTGAGTCTTGGTTGCCTAAATGAAGTTTTCCATAGATATTAGGCTCTGTATAATCTGCATTATTTTGTATTTAATAAAGTTGTCGGATATCAACTTCTTCATCGATAGGTTCTGTCCAAGGTTCTCCTTGGGATGGATGAATATGTACAATGAACTTTTGTCTGTTTCCTTTTAATTTTATTCTCTCTTTATCTAGGGATATCGATGCTTTCATCTTTCTTCCCCAAGGTCGACCTACTAACGCTGGGAAGGAGCTGGATCCTTCCTTAGGGTCAATAATTTCAAAGTTGGCTTTAGTTGATATTCCCTTAATTGTTGTGTCAACATTTTTCCAGACTCCAATAGGTTCAATTAGGCCTTGGTCAGCTAGTTTCAGGTATATACCTGACTCATATAGTCGAGGTCTGCCTAACTGTTCCCATGTGTGTCGAGTCATAATATTTACCTGTGATCTGAAATCGAGTACAACTTGTCGGACATGGTATCCTTCAATTTCCAATTCGACAAGTGGGTCGACATCACTTTTATCTTTTTGGTTTAAGCTACAGATATTGTTTGTTTGTTTTTCAGTGTCTTTGTTGTGTTTTATTTTATACAGTAAGTCGATGAATTGTGATATTGTTTTATCTTTTTGTACCAACTTTATTAGCTCTTTTACTACGTCTTGTTGATTATCATCTTCTTCTTCCTGTCGAGTAAATTCTCTAAATATATTTGTTGCATCTTTATATATTTGTTTTTCTTTAACTAGTTCAGGATAAACATTTTTTTCTTTTATCTTGCTTATTTGGGGGTTATCACTTCCAGTTTTCGTCCCTTGTCGGGTTACGATCTGTAAATTCTTTGTATTGATAATATCATGTTTTTGCACACACGACAAGACATTAACATTCTTCTTTTTATTTATCTTTTCAAGCATAATAGGGCAATCCTCTAATGAGTGATCCCCTACGCCACAATTAGTACATAATTTTAGGTTAGTCCTGTCCTTGTATGGACAGTCTGCATATCGGTCTCCCTCCTTATAACATGTGAAACATTGGATGGGTTGACATGGTCAGTTATCTCGATTCCAAAAGAATCGACCTCGACCTCCATAGCCTCCACGTCGATTGTCATACCGGCGCCTGTATCTTTGACCTTTGTATCTTTGATTGTTCTGATCATTTGGCGTGTGGTTTTGCTCATTACTTTGTGCAACTGCATTGGTCTGATAGACTGCATGATAATTTTGTCGGTTCTTGAGATTCAGATGGCAGTCGACTGTGTTATGATTTTTAGTTTCACAGATTGCACACCAAGATGCCTTGCCATTCTTCATGTTGAACGGGCAATCTTTTGTCAAGTGGTCTCCATGCTCTTGGAAAATGTCGTAAAAACATTTAGTCTACACAAATCGAACGTCCTGTCAGCTGATGTCCTGTCGACAGTTGTCTTTTGAATGTCCGGTCATCAAGCACTTCATGCACTAGATATCCTGACTTTTGAGGTTTAATTCTTTTAATGACTTCTGTATGCTCTCAAGATGTTCTTCTAATCTGTGATTGGTGGAGTATGCTGGTATGTCCTCATCCATTTCTACTTGGAGATATTTTGTAAGCGCATCTTCGTAAGTCTTGAATGTCTCCAGATTTATGTGTCGACGAATTTTCTATGATAAACCTGCAAGAAACCAATGGATTAATAATTGTCTGTCAATAACATAGTCCAATTGGCTAAGAAGGTCTTTCCATCGTTTATCATAATCGCGGACAGTTTCTCCTGGCTTCTGCGATGTCGTTTTTAGTTTCTTTGCTGCCAGATGTTTTGCATCTGGAGTTTTGAAAAATGATATAAATTGTACTTTGATCTCAGTTTTGGTTGCTCAAGGTGTTCTTTCAGAAAAGGTCATGTACCAAGTTAATGCCCTTTTCCTCAAGGCACCAATGAACTGTTCCATCTTCCTGTCTTCATCCATAACTTGCTTAGTGTCGTATGGGGTCCTCATCACCCTCATACAGGGAAATGTGTGTTGACCCATGACCCATGTCAGAGTCACTGTCACTGCTTTCTTCAGGAGGTGGTAGTGGTGGAGGTGGTAGTGTGGGCGGTGGGGTTATTTGCTTAGTCCTCTTTGTGGAACTATCATTGATGGAACTCTCATTCCTGTCAGTTGCTTTTGTCGTTTCCTCTTTGACCAACAGTCGGTTAGTGTCGGCTTCTTCTGTCGATGTCCAACTCCAATTATTTGTCCGCAGTTCTAAATGTTCTGTGTCTTTCAAAGCTGTATTTGGCAAGGGGGTTGCTCCTTCATGTGTTGGTAAAAGTAAGTGGATACTTCAGTTGAAGGGTACCTCCTGAAGCATAACCCAATTTCCTTCTTCTGGTTGACAGATAATTAGATGTCTACCAGTGTATGTTTCGTCGTCTAGTCGACTCCATATACCAAATTCACCAGCTCCTAGTCTGAGGTTCTCTTTGACAATAGCTTGTATCCGGGTACACGGATCTGTCAGAGGTTTTATTTCCTGGGGAACTTCTAATTGGAGAGCTTCTCACTGCTCTATCCACAATTCTTCTTCCATAGGGGACGCCTCTTATTCCATGCCTTCTTCTTGTCGGTCATGACCCGACTCCGGTGGATCTCTTTCTTGGTCAGTCACCCTAGTACTCATTCCTCTCTGTAGCACTAAGGCTCTTTCTCTTCTTTCTTCCCTACTTTGTACCCTCCTCTCCCTCTCTATTTTCTAGAAGTCCATCATACCTTTGTGTGACACTGTCTTCTCGATTTCCTTTTTAGGTTGACTTATCATTACTGGTGATTGGTATCTCCTTTAGTCGACTAGAATCCACTCCACTTTATTTTGACATATGACTAGCTACCCCCCCATAGCCTACTCGATTATTTAGAAAGCCCAGATAGTTTGATCTACTTGCTTAGGAAGTATTCCCACTCCCTTTCGGTAATGAGTTTTTCCCACCTCTTTTGCTTTTCCGCCCAGTTAGGGTTTAATGGCAGTCCACGAAGTGTTGGATGGGGTTCGACAATATGACCCACTCCCTTCTCAATCAGGAACTTAAACAGCAAGGTCGGTAAGGAACACAAAAATTGCTTGGTGAGGTCTATGTAGAATTTCTTTTTGATGGTTTCCACTGAAGTTCTGTCTTCTACTGCTTGCTCCTCGCATAATTCGTCGGTGATTTTTTTGAACCACTCCGACAAGTTTGTTCTTCCCCCACGAATTAGTTTTTCTAGTAACTGTTGATCTTTAGTCCCTTCCGTATTTTTCATCCAAGAGTTTCTTCAGAAGTTGGGGCACTGATTCTACAAACTTTTCATCTGTCTCTGTAAAGAATCTTTTTTTTGCTTGTGCAGTCGTCAATCTATTTCTTCGTGCATAATTCTGTAAATAATTTGCTACTTTACGCTCCCACTAGTCCTTAATCTCCTGTTCTGATATCATCTTCTTGCATACATCTCAGACATGTACTATTGGCAACGGAACCAATGTTGTAATCTCTCAGATCACATATGGTTACCAATAATACATATTAAAACATACATACATAACAGAGACAAGAGATAAGAACAAGTAGATAAAATAATAGATTATATTAACATGATAAGGTCCATACAATGCAGAGAACTAAACCTAGTTCTCATCTGGCTCAACAGCCTAATATATACAATTTACACAGTTACAAAATAACTACCTATCGGTTCACTCAACCGACACAACCTTAGGTGGCTGACCTAATCTCTAATTAGTCGAATGACCGACTTAGTCAGCGGACCGACTAAGTCAGCTATTGTTCAAGTCGACATAGCGATTTGCTACTCCAACAATATTATTCGAATAACTGAGAGAGGGGGGGGGTTGAATATGTTATTCCTAAGCTTAAACAATTTTCTACCTTTTAAAACTTTATTATTGTTTACATATTTACAACCATGATAATGCAAAAAATATAAAACAAAATTAATTGTTATTAATCACACATATGATGGGGACAAAGACAAATATTCACGAGGAGACTCATAAGAGAAATTTATTTTATTATAAATTAACTTTCTTTGAGCACCAACTCAAGTGATGCTACAACCTATGTTTTACAAGAAACAACTTGTGGAGAGCACTAACTCTTGGTTTTCTAACACCCACTAGACTTGTACAAGCTCCAACTTGTACACAAAATACTACAAGTATTCCCTAGAACCACCCTACCACCCTTATTCCCTAGATTTAAACTTTGTTCAGTACAATATGATGAAAACTATAGCTATGCTTACCAACTTTGTTACATTCTCTTATCAACTCTACCTCTGCTCATTCAAATGTGGCTCCATTCATTGTCTATGTTCTTCGATTCTCCCCATTTTAGCACATGTCCTGCATTTCTCTCACCCATCACTTTATGCTTGCCAATATTTATTCCATTCACCTGTTCGTATGCCTGAATTTCAGTTTCATAATTGATAAAAAAAACCATTCAATGACTCATGGAAGGAAAGGAAACCAATCGATAAGAATTCTAAACTTCTTTAACCATATGCCTCCAGGTTCTTGAATTCATAATTTCTCAAACCGAATTTAGCAACGTGACCAAATATTTCTTCTATAACTTTTGTAATCTTGATTCCACAACTTCTGTCCCATAGGCTATCTTTCTACTATACATTTTTATGCAATCTTTCTTTTGCAACCTTGGCCTTTCCACAACTCAATCTTTCCTCAATTAAGTTTCTACAACAACCTTTCCGCAAGCTCCTTTCTGCAATTGTGGATTGCAGGTTGTGGGTATGCAATTCTTAGTTTTCCAAAAAAATGACTTCCGCAAGCATGTGATCACAATGGTCCTTTCCACAATTGGATTGTGGATCCACCTTCCCACTTTTCCCAAAATTGGGCTTTCGCAATTCTCCTTCTGCAAGTCTCTTTCTGCATTCAGGTTGCGGATTGCGAATTGCAGACGTTCCTTCAACTTTTCCCAAAATGGGCAAGCTGCAATTTCCTTCCATAAATCTATTTCCGCAACTTCTGAGAGCTGTCGATTTCTTCCAGCCTCCTTCTTGACCTTCAATCTGTGATCAAATGTAGATCTCACCTTAACGTTGTGGATCTTCACTTTTCTTTTGTGGGTCACTTATCTCTCGTAAGGGTTCACTTAGTGAATCCTTTCCCACCGTTGATCCATATTTCCTCCTTTAATCTGGTTCACCCAATCTTTGTCAAATGAGTTGAATGGACATCATGTCTTAGTTTCTTGATTTTTGATATTGAATGTATTCATCCAGAGCAAGTCATAGTTTTTTTTTATTGGAACTAGTTTTCTTGCATACATGAGCGAAGAGCCTGATTACACTCTGATCTCTATGTATCTGTCCTCCTTATTGTTGGGTCATATGCTTGGAACTTATGTGTTCCCATCAATGACAACCACCTCACAATCTGATATGTTTCCATATGATCACAATACCTATCATAATTCCAACAATCTCCCCCTTTGGCATTGATGGCAACCTTCAAATTCTGGATGCATGTTGCACTTGTAATCACCGACTTCTTATCATCTGTAGCAACAAAAACTTCTCCCCCTTTGATATCAATTTCAAAGAAGACTCTATAACACAGATCCCCCTCCAAATCTTCCAGTGTCTGGATCATCCATAGTACTTGTGTACAACAGGTGGAAGCAACAATGTATTCAGCTTCTGTAGTAGATAAAGATATCGAGCCATGCTTCATACTCATCCATGCAACTAAAGAATCACCCAAGAAGAATGCACCTCCGCTTCTACTCTTTCTTTCATCCAAACAATTTTCCCAGTCAGCATCTGAATATATAGTTAACTGAAGATTATGATTTCTAGTATACTAGAAACCATATATCATTATGCCCTTCAAATATTTGAATATCCTCTCAACAACCACCAAATGAATTTGATTAGGAGCATACTGAAATCTACCTACCATTCCAACAGCTTCCATTATACCACGACGAGATACTATGATGTACAAAAGAATACCTATCATTGATCAATATGTTCTTTGATCAACATCAGGTGAGGATCATCCTTGCTAAGATTACAACCAACAACCATAGGCGTACTAAAATATGAATAATATTCCATCTAAAATCTCTTCAACATCTCCTTCAAATACTTCTCTTGGGAGAGAAATTAATCTTCAGAACTCTGAATAATGTGGAGACCAAGGAAGAATGACAATTATCCTATCATTAACATCTCGAACTCAGATTGCATGGCATTAGAAAACCAATGAATGGAAGAATAATTAGTACATCCAAAAATAATGTCATCCACATAAACCAAAACAACTAATAAATCATCACCTTCAGATTTGATGTACAAATTACTGTCAACAATACATTTCTTCAATCATTTGTCTTGTAGATACTTATCTAGCCTATAATGCTAGGATCTTGGCGTTTGTTTCAATCCATATAGTTCCTTCTTCAGTTTGCAGACATGGTTAGGATTTCCTGTCAGTTGGAATCTTCTGGTTGCTCCATATAAACCTCTTCTTCTAGATATCCATTGAGAAATTTTGACTTAACATCCATTTGATATACTTTGAAGTTCTTATGACTGACATAGGCAAGAAAAATTCTGATAGCTTCCAATCTTGCCACTGGTGCAAAGGTTTCATCAAAATCATGTTCCTCAACTTGTGCATACCCCTCACAGACCAATTGGGCTTTATTCCTCACAATTTGTCCTTGTTCATTTATCTTATTTTTAAACACCCATTTGGATCCTATTACATTCTTATCTGCATGTCTAGGAACAAATTCCCAAGTATTATTCTTCTCAATTTGATCAAGCTCTTCATTCATGGCTCTAATCCAATCTTCATCCTCACTAGCTTGTTCAAAATTCTTAGGTTCAATCATAGATAGAAATGCAACCTGAGATTGTTCTGAAGCTTTAATCAATTTCCTTCTTGTCTGAACTCCTTTATTCTTGTCACCATTTATCTGATTTTTAGGATGATTCTTTTTAACAATTATGGAAGGTGTTTTTGTTTCTATATGTTGTTTTGATTCTTCCTGAACTTTTGTACTTTCATCATATAAATCTAAATATTCCTTTTCTGATTCTTGGACCTGTTCTTCCTCAACTTCAACTGTATCCTCTGTATTTGATTCAATTCTGCTTATCTAACTATCATTCATAGGAATTCCTTCATCTATTTTAATGTCAATAAATGCAACCTTTTATTATAGCATTTGTATCCTTTACTATTTGTGGCATATCCCAGGAAAATCCCTTCATCGGCCTTGTCATCATATTTTCCAAGATGTTCATCATTATTTTTAATATAACATTTACTTCCAACAACTTAAATACTTTGAACTTTGTCTTTTACATTTCTGATTCTTAGTGAGAGCCTTAAATACTTTTTCTTTTACTATTCTGATTCTTAGTCAAAGCCTTAAATACTTTGAACTTTTCAAATGCTTCAGATTTTTCCTTCATAAAGGAAAGCCATGTGAGTCTAGAGTAATCATCAATGACCAACATAAAATATCTTTATCTTTCTATTCCTTCCTTCCTTCATGGTCCGCACAAATCCATATGCACTAACTGAAGAGGCTTGTCTCTTGATGTGAAATTGTTAGATTTAAACTGCGTATGAGTCAGATTTCCCATTTGACAAGATTTACATACAAAATCATATGGCTTTGGAAGATATTTTACTACTTCATTGTTTCTAAGATTTATTATGTGATCAAAGTTTAGGTGTCTGAGTCTCCTATGCCATATTTAGTTTTCATCGTACTTTCTTAAATGCCATTCTTCTTTTTCTTCTTTCAAAACATAGACATTGTTTTTGGTTCTTATGCCTTTCGCAACTAATTGTACTAAGGGTACATCTTTTATTTTACAGTCTCTAGAAGTGAAAACATCTTCACACCCTCTGTTATAGACCTGACTGACAAACACATATTGAGGTTTCCCTTTTCCATTACTCAAACCTACCATTACTTTTCCCATGATTTTCCCTGGAGCATCATTTCCAAAAGTTGCACTTCCTGATTTACTTTCACTTAGTAAGAAAAACTTAATTTTATCACCAGTCATGTGTTTGGAGCATCTGCTGTCAATACACCAGGGGTCCTTTTTCTTTTGAGTAGAAAGTACTAATCCTTGTTACTTTGTTTCTTCTTCCAAACTTTAACATTTTTAGCTAAGTAATTTATTCTTGAATCTGGTCTATAATTCTTCAAGTGACATTTTAAGGCTTTGTGTCCATAATTATGACAAATATAACATTCTGGGTCATTGTACAATAAATCAAAAGGGTTGGTATGTCTATTGTGAGTTCTTTTTACAATTGTAAATTGTGTTGTATGAAGTTGTCGGTTACTCAGTGACTGTCTTGTTCTATGTTGCAACAGTTCATAATTATTTTCATCCTTAGTTGCATACTTTTAAAATTAAAAGCACAATTTGCAACTTTATGGCCAAAATTAGAACAACAATAACAATACCCATGGAAAAAATCTTGGTTGTCTTCTTGGAATTGGTTGCCTCATCTTTTGTTGGCTTTGTTCCTGAGCAAATATTGATTGATCTTTTTGATCGAAATCCCCGATTCTGATGCTTGTTTCATTTTTATTCTCTTGTTTTTGCAAGGTATGTTCATACTATGACTATTTGCTGCTTTGAATTTTAATCAACTTACCTGATTTATTAATTTATGAGTGACTGCTACTTAATCCTTCTTCATAGTTGAGGCTTGTTTTTAACAAAGGATATTATTGCTTACTCGGAATGTTATTCAATTCTTCTGAAGCTTTAATACTTGACAAAATTTGGTGATACAAAGCTTGAAATTTCTCCAATTCTTTTTCTAGTTTTCACTACTTCTTCTTCCAATGCTTCACATCTCATTTTCTTCTTTGTTAATTGTTGTTTTAGAATATCTTATATTTTCTTTCCCTCTTCTAATTCTATTTTTAACAGAGCAAATGATTCACTTGGTTTTCTTTCATTCTTTTCATACTGCATCATCAATTGTTTTTGTTTCCTCTTCTTTAGTCTGAGTCTGTCAATCTCTTCCAGAGGAATGATTAGTTAACCCTCCATATCAACCATAGATTCTTCATCATTTAGGTCACTTCCAGTGTATTCATTTTTGAAATATTCTATGGCCATAAGCATAAAATTAATCACTATATTTTCACAAGGTGAATCACTATCTATCTCTTCTGAAGAATCAACACCATTTGCACATAAGTTTTTCTGTTTATATTTAGACTCTTCTTGCATTTCTTGAATGTGTAGTTCTCTTCATAATCAGAAGTCTGGCCCTTTTGCTTGTGAGGATATTTAGATGCAAAATGGCCTATCTTACCACAGTTGAAACATTTAAAGGGAATATTGCCTTTATATTTACCTGATCCTTTCTTCAACCTCCTTACAAATTTTTCCTCAATCACATCCATTTCAGAATCAATGTTCTTATCCTCTTTAAAGGATTTTTCTCTAGTGGTGGATTTATGTTTACTAATCCTCATTTCATAAGCAGTCAAAGTTCCTAGGAGTTGGTCAAAGGCAGAGTTTTAAATTCATTTAATTCTTTTATTGCAAAAACTTTGGGATTAAATCTATCAGGAAAAGATCTCAAAATTTTCTAAACTAAGGGTGCTTCCTCAATCTTTTCACCAAGACCTTTCATAGCATTCACGGTCTTTTCTACTCTTAAGAAATATTTACTAACAGTCTCATCCTCATTCAAATTTCAAATTTCAGTCTATATGTCTAGAATTTGGCATCTTTTACTTTCTCATTTCCTTCATAACTGTTTATAATTTTGTCCCACATCTCTTTTGCAGATTGAAGATGCATTACCTTAACAAACTCAGCTTCTACAAGACCACTCAGGATAGCATTCATTGCCTTTGCGTTAAAACTAAATTCCAACTTATCATCTTTGGAGGATAGTACAACTGGCTTTACATAGCCAGTGTCTACTACTCCCAAACATAAACACCTAAGGACATTAGATATGTTCTCATTCTAACCTTCTAGAAGGAAAAAATGGTTCCATCAAATAGAGGAACCTTATTGGTTAAAGTCCCTTCATGACTTGTCATGTTTAAGCTTACATATCTACCTTTAAATAAAAGGAACCTGCTCTGATACCAATTGTTGAGATTATTTGAATAAATGAGAAATGGGTGGGGGGGGTTTGAATAAGTTATTCCTAAGCTTAAACAATTTCCGACCTTTTAAAACTTTATTACTATTCACATATTTACAGCCATGATAATGCAACAAATATAAAATAGAAGTAATTGTTATCAATCACACATATTATGGGGACATAGACATATATTGACTAGGAGACTCATAAGATAAAATTATTTTATTATAAATTAAATTTCTTTGAGCACCAACTCGAGTGAGGCTACAACCTCTTTTTTACAAGCAATAACTCATGGAGAGCACCAACTCTCCTAGTTTTCTAGCACCCGCTAGACTTGTACAAGCTCCAACTTGCACACAGAAGATTACAAGTCTTCCCTAGCACCACCCTACCACTCTTATTCCGTAGATTTAAACTTTGTTCAATACAATATGTTGAAAACTAGATATAACTGTGCTTTCCAACTCTGCTACATTCTCTGATCTACTTCTACTTCTGCTCATTCAAACTTGGCTCCCTTCATTGTCTATGTTCTTTATATTCTCCCCATTTTGGCACACGTCCCACATTTCTCTCACCCATCGTTTAATTCTTGCCAATTTTTATTCCCTTCTCCTAGATATAACTGTGCTTTCCAACTCTGCTACATTCTCTGATCTACTTCTACTTCTGCTCATTCAAACTTGGCTCCCTTCATTGTCTATGTTCTTTATATTCTCCCCATTTTGGCACACGTCCCACATTTCTCTCACCCATCGTTTAATTCTTGCCAATTTTTATTCCCTTCTCCTATTTGTATGCGTGAATTTCAGTTTCATAATTGATAAAAAACTGTTTAATGACTCATGGCAGGAAAGGAACCCAATTGATAAGCATTCTAAACTTCTTTAACTATCTGTCATCGGGTTCTTGAATTCATAGCTACTTGAACTGAATTTAGAAACTTGACCAAATATTTCTTTTGTAACTTCTGTAATATCGATTCCATAGCTTCTATCCCACAGGCTATATTTCCACAATACAAATTTTTGCAATCTTGCTTCAGCAAACTTAGTCTTTTTGCAACTCAATCTATCCGCAATTGATTTTCTGCAACTTAGTTTATGCAACAACCTTTCCACAATTGCATATTGCGGGTTGCAGCTATGCAATTCCTAGTTTTCCCAAAAACTAACTTCCACAATCATGTGGCCGCAATGGTCCTCTCTGCAATCATATTGTGGATTGCAGATCCACCTTCCCACTTTTCCCAAAATTGGGCTTTCGCAATTTTCCTTCCGCAAGTCCCTTTCTGCGGTCGGGTTGCGGATTACGGACGTGCCTTCAACTTTTCTCGAGATGGGATTCCACAATTTCCTTCCACAAATATATTTCTGCAACTTTTGAGAGCCGTCGATTTCTTGCGAGCTCCTTCCTGACCTTCTATCTACGATCAAATGCGGATCTCACCCTAACATTGTGGATCTTCACTTTTCTTTTGCAGATCGCTTATCTATCATACAAGTTCACTTTGTGAATCCTTTCCCACCGTCGATCCATCTTTCCTCCTTTAATCTGGTTCATCCAATCTCTGTCAAATGAATTGAATGGACATCATATCTCAACGTCTTCATTTTCGATATTGAAGGTATTCATCCAGGATGAATCATATTTTTCTTCCTCAGGGAAACTAGCTTGCTTGTATACATGAGCAGAGAGCCTGATTACACTCTGATCTCTACTTATTTGTCCTCCTTGTTGTTGGATCATATGCTTGGAACTTATGTGTTACCATCAATGAAAACCGCATCACAATCTGATCTATTTCCATATGATCACAATACCCATCATAATGCCAACACCATGCACATCTAAAGATTCAACGTTCCCTCATCAACTTGTTTACAGTTTGGGAAGTGATTCTACTTCCAGTTTTTATAGCTTCTTTGTAGATAATTTCAAGAATATTGGTAAGGAGATTGATTCTGTTAATAGTGGTGAGACATCTTTTGGATTAGATCCAAAAGAAGAACATAAATCAGATTTCAAGTCACCACTTGAGTTTCATCATGAAGTAGATCCAAAGAAGGAATAAGAGGATGTTTATCCTCAAGAGACACACTTTCTTGCAGGGCCTTTGAATATGAGAGAAAGGAAAATCCATGAGGCCTTGAGCATTCAACATGGCATTACTGCATTGGTGTCAAATTCTTGTTGGAGAATTGCATCAATGGAGAAGTCATCTTCCGTTGAAGAAATGGAGCCCATTCGGGAACCAATGATAGACATCAAAGGCAAATTTTTGCATTTGCTTTCTGATAGATATCACTTGTTTTCACTTGTGGGAATGTGTCATGGTGCATCTTTGAGGGATTCAAAATAAACTGACAAGATTATGGGAATGTATCATGGTGCATCTTTTAGGGATGCAAAAGAAATTGACAAGCATGACTCTTGAGTTGGAGTCCACCCAAGATTGTTTGAAGAGTACTCAAAGTGCACTTCAAAAATATGAGATTCAGATTGAACAACTTCATCATGAGCTGGAGGGATCACATTCAACCTCCTGCATTTCAAATATCGAATCCCATATGGATGATTTCATTCATGGTTTAAAAGAGGATCCTCATGTGATGGTGGAAGACGAGTAAGATTATGATTTGCAAGTGTTTGTGAAGGGAGATGATATTGGAGACATTGGCCAAGCACTTCTTGTGAAATTTGATGAGAAGTACTCAACTATGGGAGATATAGTTGAGGATAAGTCATGTGGATCAGCTAGAATATGTGCTTATTTATCCAAGGATTGGGTCGATGAGTACATAAAAGAGATGGAGATCCAAGGGTACACCATTCTTTCTCAACTTTGTAGGAGATTCTTTGACACTTCATTCATTTGGAAATCTAGCGAGAAAGAAGAGGAATTCAAAATGGATGTTCTTTGGAAGAGAAATACCATGGAGGCAGTTGGTCGAGTGTTAGAGGTGCATCAGGAGGAATGTGATATACCCTTATGGGATCACAAAATGATTTTGGATAAGGTAGTTACATTTTCTCAATTTGGACCAGACAATAAGGGTGTTGATTCATCCATGGTTTGGGTGGATAATTACACCTCAGTGATGGATGCACATGAAAATAAGAGTTTTGTTTACACCAGTAGAAAGATAAATGACACATCTCTTACTTTCCAATCATATTAGCAACAACAAAGACATATTTTACATCCATTAGATATCTCCATTCTTCATGCATCCATGGATTGGGTGAGCAACTACATGGCAAATTTTGAATCACCATGTAAGAGAAGTTCAATTTGCACTCATGGCATGTTGAAGACAATGGTGCATGCAAGAAATCAGATGGTGTAGGAGGAGATTTAAATTTTGTTGGATCTAATAGAATTTTTTTTCAAAGGCATTGGAATTGGTGAATTTTAAATTTGGTTATGGGATCTTGGCATCGTGTGGAATGACACACTGTTTCAAATGATCAAGATGTTTGGTAGACTGTTGCATAAACCATGGGATCCTGGAATTCTTTGGAAGGACAGTTTGTTCCATATGGAATTACAGTTTGGGAGTCATAACATGTATCTTTATGTAGGAACTAAGAAGTGTAGAGGAGGAAGTAGAAGACACTTCCCCATTCTCAATTTCATTTGGGATCCATGAATCATTCTTGGTCTCAAATTTCTCATCTTAAAGTTTCATGTGGTAATAAGTGGGACGAAGAAACCGCTCAGGAGGAAATATATGTATAAGGTTAAGTATTCTACCAAAATTTATCTCCACTTTGTCCATCATCATCAGATTCTCTTGAAAGGAAAGTTTCTGCAAGAAACATCTCCTTATTTCCATTATGACCATTCTGGATTTCCATGCATGAGCATTGGCTTGGCCAACGCACCTATGGGTACACCATCATATATGAGAAGATCATACAATAAGATGATTGGTAATCATGTATTGGTTCCTTTTAATTACACTTTCGTTCATGGTAGGGTGTTGGAGAAGCACTCTCTTAGTTTAGAATTTGTATCATGTACTTGGGGGTAGAGAAGTCATTGTATAGCAAATTGTTTGAACATGGATTTGGAAGAATTGAGATAGAATTTATTGATTCTATGATGGAGAATAGTATATTAGGTGCCCACATAAAGGGAATTTGGCCTACCAATGTTTAATCCAATTTCATGGATGAGGACAAGTTGGAGAATGGTGCACCATGTAGAGAATCATTCCAATCCATAGTTAACGTATGTTGTTTCCCCAAGTAAAGAAAAAAGTTACTTAGTGGGATGAAAACTCTAAAGGAATTTTTCAAAGGGATGAAGGAAGTGTTGGGAGCTAGTTCAATGATTGCTTCACTTAGTTTTGTTCCATCAATGGTGCTTACAAATGATGTTTTTAAGGAAGGCATGGAAGAGGGTTTGTTGCAGAATGTTCACCTTGGTTGCTTGAAGATTCATAGATGTGTGAGTGAGAGGCTTTCATGGAAATTCCTCAATTATGAAGGACTGAAGTATGTAAAAGGTTTCATCCCATGCCAACAATATGAAATGAAACATATTCATCTTTTACACTCTGTACCACTTTGGGAACAAAAATGGGTAAAGAGCAATTGTGAAAATTTGTCTTTGATGTTTCTTTCTAACCTTTTGGTTCTTAATAGTTATGTTTCTGGAAATATCATTAAAGTATCCATTATTTTCATCCAATATCCTATTTCTCATTGGAATAGATGTTCACAAATGCATGATCACCCCTATTTCGATTGCTACAAGAGAAGTTTGGCAATTTTGCATGCCTTGGTTAAATTCAGTTCATCTTGTGAGACCCTACTTGTAATGGAGTGTTTCAAGCAACTTCATTCATATGTTTGTGGAAAAGGTTGACCAATGCAAGTTTGAAAAAGGGTCATATATGATGGAGATGAAATTCACATGGTTATGAAGCATGCTTGCAGAAGTTGGTGGAAAAATGTACAAATGCTTCTTCATCCATATTTTCATTTGCTTGAGGAAAAGCAAATTTTGGGAGGGGAGGACTATAATGTTCCAATTTTGATAGCACCATGGAACAACCCTCTAACCTATTCAATCCCTTATGTTCAAGAGAAAAATTAAATAAAATGACTAGGAATAAAATTGGACTATAGTTGTTTTGTATTAAATTAAATTATAAGTGATGCAATCTTTATTTTGAATTTTATTAATTATGATATGAGTTGGAAATTCCAAGGAACCCATGAGGGATAATAAGGATATAAGGATGGCTCAGTGAGTTTTCAACCAACAAGGAAACTTGAAGAAAAGTAACTTAAAACAAGAAAGTAGCAGTAAAGTAGAAAAGATGGAAAGAAACAATAAAAGCATGAAAGAGGCAGAAAAGCATAGAAATAGAGAAAATAAAGACAAATAAAGAGTTTCCAAAAGAAATAAATCCAACTAAATAAAAATCAAGAAATAAATAAAGCAACACCAAAAGCTGCAATTCCTAATTTAGTTAAGGAGGGTGCATTGATTGAGGCTAATGGGCCACATGAAGAGGTAGCTTGTCAATGAAGCCAAATTTCTTATAGAAGAGGGGGGGTGCACCAAATTTACATATTTTTCCAATGATAATTTCAAAACTGAATATATTTTCTGCTTTTCATGACTTGGGATATGTGCCCCTTGTCAACATTTGGGAGATGCGACCCTTTGTAACGAGAACTAGTTGGAGTGTTTGCTAGCATTGCAACTAGGATCAAGGAGAAGGACACTTAATCCTTTTCATTGAGTTTATTGCAGTTTTCCATGTCATTTTCAGGTCCATTCGAAATCCATTCATTGTATTGAGGTTCCATGTATGTTGGGATCCATTGTAATGTGTTTTGGAAGCTAGTTTTCATAATTTCTACGTGTTGGAGGTTGTTGTTGTGCTCTTGTAAGAACCAAATGTTATATTCATGGACCTGTTACACAATCCATAATAAAATAATTCACTCTTATCCTTTCATTCCATTCTGTGAATTCCTTCAGTATTCCATAATTATATGTTCTCAAAACTAGCTTAAATTCGACATTGTTTATATTTTGATTCAAGCACCTGTTTTATGAAGATTTAAATATATGATTAATGTATGTTGATGTTATTTAACATGTTTTTTGTATGACTAATGCATTGATACAATATAAAATTGTGACCCTTATCCACCCTTCCAACTTACTAGAAAATTAACAATTTCCCATGTTCTTTATCTCATTGGAAATCAGACTAGTTTTTATTTTTGATGCAATTATCTGACCTATGATCCACAAAATTAGATTATGTAAGTTGATCCAGGTTGGTAATACTCAGATCAACCCATACCATACCTTAAACCTGAAATTCGTGACCCTTAGGTGCTTTCAAATTTGAGTTGGAAATCTCCCTAACGTGTAGTCCTGAAATTGTCATTCTCTACCTATGCTCCAAAAATTTATCTAAATGAGTAAAATATATTTGTTTATTGTCTGATCAGTGGGTTGGTACTTATATACATGCCATCCACTTCCATTATTCATTATAATTTGTTGGGTTCCACATAAGTCCCAGGGATATTGTCTCAGAGTCTTTGTATTTGTCAAAGGGTCGACCCAAGAGTGATGTATCCCAGTAAATGTACAACTATCAAAGTTGGGAGCTCTTTTAGGCTATTGTATACTTTCATATACTTGTAAGTTTACCTCTGAGCAAGTTTGGGAAGGATTGGGTAAAGTTTGATAGTGTTTGTTGCAAGTCTAGTTAAACCTAGCCAATATTTTTCTTGAATATTTTGCCTAATGTGCCTTAATCCTAGAAGCATACATTACAAAAACAAACATGTTCAAGATCATATTAAATAATAATCATAAATATATGAAATTATTGTGTGTGTGTGGAAATATTAGGCATGAAATGTGCTGATATAGGTGGGAAATCAAGTACATTGAGAAAACCCATTGTTTCCTATACATGTTTAATAAACACTATAGAGTAGAACCAAGATGTTCACCATGGCCAACATTTTTATATGAACATTATGAACAATGTCCATGAATAAGCCAAATCATTTTATGCAAAATGACAATGATGTAGCATCTCAATTTGATATATCAATATTAACACAATTGGAGTAAGCTAAATGGTTGACGGTTTGCACTTTTCTGGCAATTTTTATTAAAACTCAACAATGTGATTTTTTCTAAAATCACGATTTTCATTGTTCAAATTGCAATTTTTATTGCAAAAATGGTTTCAATGCTCTCGATTACCCCTTAAGCACCCCGAATATGCATTTTCAACAACCTAAAACTACAATTTCAACAATTTCAAAAATAGTTTGGCTACAAAAAACACTAGAAAATTGAGGACAAATCGTTGATCATTTAACTTACAACCCGTACAATAATCTATCATGTCCTTATATAGTTAATATAAAGTAACTGACTTTCCACTCCTTAATACTTTACATGATCATATCCACTATTTCAACATAGTCACTTCCATCCCTCAAAACAGAATAAAATACGTCTAGTATTGAAATTAAAAATCATACAACATATTATAATATTGAAATTAAAAATCACACAACATATTATAAGATTTATGATAAATAGTGAACGTGAGTGTTCATATTTATTATCTTAAACATATGGAGATGGATTTGTAAAAAACCTTATTAAACGATTGAATATTTTCAATCATGATCACATCCACTATTTCAACATAGTCCACTTCCATTCCTCAAAACAAAATAAAATACATCTAATATTGAGATTAAAAACCATACAACATATCATTGAGATTAAAAACCATACAACATATTATAAGATTTATGGTAGATGGTGAAAGTGTTCCTTATATTTGATTGATATTTATTATCTTAGGCATTGTATCCCGATATGGATTTGTAGCCAACCCCATTAAATGTTTTCAATCACTTAATATCGAGCACCCAAAAATGCATCTAAACATATTAAGGTTTAAAGGTTCGAAAGGATAGAATAAGATAATTTTTAACGATATTACGATATATCTCGAGTCCTATTACCTCTCTATAAAGGAACAGAAAGAATTTTGTTTGGATGGAACAATGTGAAACGACATTTACAAAATTTAAGCATTAGTTGAAAAGTTCATTTATGTTTAGGCTGCTAGATGCAAAAAAATATTTTTTTGTTTGTTTGTACAGATTCCTCTTAGAGGCTCTAGGTGGACTAATGATGCAAGGCGATAGATTAATAACTCAATAGTCTAGGAAATTGAAGGATCATAATTTGAATTACCCTGTTCATAAGAGTTAGTGGAAATATTCCATGTCGTAAAGGTATAGAAATATTATCTTTTTCTCTCATTTTCACATTTCTATTGTAACATTCAGTGTTACATTTAGTATTATTCTATAACTTTATTACATGTCTTTCTTGATGTTTACCTTAAAATATGGGTGAAATGTTAAAAAAATCCAAGCAAAAAAAACATTTGTCCAACATTACCAATATATATACTCAATAAAATTATGAAATTTTACATTGTGAAATATTAAACTTATATGGTGAGGTTCTTAGAAGAGTGGTTGGGATCTTAAAAAAAGGATTAGATGATTTGAATGATTGAGGCATCATACAATAAAGAGAAGGGTTGTAAATCTTTCATTTTTTGTAAGGGCTATATATTTCTTCTTGGAAATATTCACTAGAATTATGCATCATCTTAATAGCCCATTATGGCCACCAAATTTTCATCAATGCAATCACATATCTCTTTTGAGATAAAAAACAATCATGCCCAAAAACATTCATATGATAAGCTCTTTGACACCCACACACTTACATAATAATTTTAGTAACACCATTTCTAATTCTACCCTCCTTATACCCAATTACATATTATTCATTGGTTGAGCCTATCATTGCCAACCCCTCTTGATACATTCAAGCATCCTTTGATATTTAAATAGTCAATATTTCACTAAACACACAATATCTCTAAGAGATCTAGCTATGACCCCTAATTCCAATCTCTAATACCACACCCATTTCACTCGCAACACAACCCATAACTCTTGACCTTTCCAACCTACTCTCTTTATATTCTATTAATGGAGAAATAATGCTATTAGATCCCATGAATCTCTTTCGTTAACCAATAATTTTAACCATCTTCCTCGACATACCAATAATCCCATTGTTGTCATCCTTTCTAATAGAAAAGTTGACCACTCTACTTATAGTTTCTTGATAAAGAGATCTAACTACACCCTTCTTCTCAGTGAATCCCCTATGAAGATATCCTACATCATTATAGAATATAATATCAAATACCTTCCTACTGATGATCCAAATAGATTTGGCAAGATTACTCTCATATTCTTTATACATTAACCAAAACCACTAAACCAAACTTCTCCAAAGATGAATACAATCCTTCAAGTTCCTTAATAAGGATATCCCTATCAATGTGATAATTTGACAAATGCAATGAACCATCATTATGAACACTAATGGTTATAAATTCATAATGACTAACCTTGTTTTAACTCACAGTTACAATGAACTCAACTCTAACATGATTAATAAGATCAAAAAAATGGTAACCAAAGGCATGGAAAATTGATCTCTCTACTATAATACCAATATGTTAGTTACTCTAAAATATCCCTAAACCACAAAATTTTATGGGAAACCTAGGATCCTTAAAGAACATGCCCCCCTTAGGCTTTGAGTCAATCGATATATTCACCCACCGATGCTTTAGTAATATTTTATCTAAAAAAATCAAACCCTTAGTTGGTCAAAAACCCCTTTGTCATTAAATAGTATACTACTTTTGGTAATAAAATCCAAGGCTTCCACACCTATAACTATGATCTCCCAATGAGCTTCACGACAACATTGTTGTTCACCATTTTTTTTATAAATAAAGTATCAAATTTATCATTTTTTTGTAGCGGCCACTAATACCACCAATCTTCTTGAAATATTTCTTGAATAAACCTTATTTCATAGTTTTAAAGGTCACTTCTATGAGCAAAATCAAGGCACCACAATGGATCCCCTCTTATCTCCTACTGTTGCTAATATTTACATGGATATTTTGACATGAAGGTCCTTGGGAACTATGCCTTCAAACCTAAATGTAGACATCATTTTGTTGGTGACATCTTTCTCATTTTGGGTCATGACCATCCTTAACTTAACCACTTACTCACTTATCTTAACAATATATATAGTGATATACAATTGATAATGGAACAAGTTTAGTAGGAAAATGACCTCCTTTTCCATGATGTCCTTGTTTGTAACAAGCATAAATAAATATAATAATTAAATAATTAAATAGTAAAACATAATTAGATTGTACTTAAGATGAAAGGGCATAACCTTTCATTCACAAATTCCCAAGCCTTATTTAATAGGCGGGTTATCAACCATTGTAATAATCTTATCATTTCTATCATCAATATACACATTATGGCTTATTTGATTTACCAAGTTTTCTGGTGAATATTATTGTATGAGCGAATAAATATTCGCTTCAAGTGGTATCAGAGCTAGTTTTGATCCAGGCTTTGGCCATCATCTCAGAGTCTCTCTAATTTAAATGATCATTTTGATCCAACTCATATTTTCTGAAAAATCTTATTCTCGTGTATTTTAGGGCTCTCCTTTTCTCCCTCAAACTCCATCCTTCTGCTGCCCTATCCACTCCACCACTGCACTTCCACTCTTTGCTGCTCCTTCGCCGCCCCTCTGTCCACACTCCACGTCGCACCCACAACCTCTTCAGCTCCTCGTTGCCATCCTCCAACCCCGCTACTCTCCATCCACCTTCCCATCATCTCTACATGTCCACCTGCTTCCACGTCCTGCTGCTCTCCACCTCCCCACTCCACTTCCTCTCCACGCCAGCTCCACGCCATGCCAGCTCCATCTACTTGTTGCTCCCTCTATCATCCTCTGCCTCTGCATCTCTATCGCACCTCCCCATCTTCTTCCGCCACTTTCCACCATCACCCTTCACCCGTCACCTCCTTCTCCTCCCACGTCTCGCTCCACCACCGCGTTTTCCTTCACCCTCATGCCGTCGACACCTCCTTTGTTGCGCCGTCTCCTCGTCCCCCATCCTTCGTCGTCGCCCAACACCTCCCCTACTGCGCATCCACCCTCGCCTTCTCTTCTCCGCATCCATTCTCACGTCGTCATTCCCGGGACTTGCACAAAAAAAAAAACAAATATTATAATTTAATATATATATTATAATATATTATATTTAAAATATATTATATTTATAATATTTCAATTATATTAAATAATAAAATAAAATAAAAATATTGAAAAAAAAACTATATATAGTTTATAAAACATTAATATAATAATATTATTAATTAATAATTATTATTATAAAAAGAAATTATTATTATTATTATTTATAATATTATTTTTGGAAAAAAAAGGTTATTAACCTAACAAAGAAGACCAATCTGTCAAAGGAAAACAAAATTGAAAAAATCGATGACTATCTATAGTCCAAGACGACCATCTAGTGTTGAAGAAATCATAGATCATGGAATTTGATTTGCGACTAGAAATAGAGAAATTAGAAGCCAAGTTAAAGCATTATCGAAGAGACAATGCATAATTATGAGAGATGAATACGAATTCGGAAGTAATGATTAAATTACTTACGATACAAAAAGAGCTCAAGGAACAAAAAAAATTTGACCAAAAAATCATATAGAAAAATTGTCTACCCAAATTAAGAAATTAAAAGACGAAAGTGATTTCAATCACAGACAAAAAAATCATGACATAAGGAAAGAAATAAATGATTACGAAGCAGAAATAATACGCTTGAACAAAATCGTTAACGACAAGGATGAAGAACTGACGCACATACAACAGAAATTAGAAGATCAAGAATCAGTGGTCGACCAATATCGACAACAGATAAAAGTTCTTCAACAACAAAATAGCGACTCTAAAAAGGAACACAAGTCGAAGATCGCAAAGAGTAATAAAACAGCATCTAACACTGATTACAAAAATAAAAAAAATTGAAAAATAGTAGCGAGAGGGAATACTCCGGTGAAGACCTCGAAGGAAAAATACTGGAAAAGCAAGAAGAAAAACAGTGTCTAAATAATCATAATCAAGAACTACATAATCAAATCAAGGAGTTAGAAATTGAAAAACATTCGCAAGATGAAAGAATCGAAAAGATTCAGAATCATAACAATCTACTGGAGAACCAAGAAGCACAAATCTAGGAAAATGCATCCAAAAATCAAATTGAGGAAGTGAAGACAGTCCTCGCCGTAGTCCAAAAAAAAGAAGAACAAACAACACCTACACCTTATAGACATCCTAATTATAATCCTCATTTTGACCAATGACAGGGTCAAAATGAATATTCACAGAAGACTCATGTGGACATGCAAAAATATCGTTATACTAAGTAATAATTGAGACGAATCGTCCCACAAAATGATCTTAGAGCTCCGATAAAAATAGATCTAGGATGGACCATAGCAGATACGATGCGACAATTCTCCTGGGGAATCCGTAACTCGTATTGACTCATTTCCTCAAATGTCACAATTACAAAAAGGTAAAGGATCCTGAGACGACATATTAAAGTAAATCAGACATTAATGTCAATACATCTTTGAGGACAAAGATTGCCTTAAAGGGAAGGCAATGTAACAATTACAAATAAATATAATAATTAAATAATTAAATAGTAAAACATAATTAAATTGTACTTAAGATGAAAGGGCGTAACCTTTCATTCACAAATTCCCAAGCCTTATTTAATAGGCGGGTTATCAACCATTTTAATCATCTTATCATTTCTATCATCAATATACACATTATGGCTTAATTGATTTACCAAGTTTTTTGGTGAATATTATTGTATGAGCGAATAAATATTTGCTTCATTGTTACTAAAGGAATGCAGTATTCCCTATTCCACACATTTATAAAAAGGAAACATGTATGCAAAAATACCTACATGACCATTGCCACCACTATCCTACTCAAAACACTACTATGAAATGAGAATTTAGTGGAGGTTTCTATTGTTAATGTATATGCCAAAGTTTTCAAGATCTTATGGATGCTAAAACCTCCTCAATCGGAAGATAATTTGTTTTAGGATGTTTTAGTAGAGCTTTTAAGGAGATTTTACCTAGATTTTGGACAATGGGTAGAGGATTTTGTGAAGGATTTTTAATTCTAATGTCAATACACATATGGAGCACCAAAGTAGTAATATTATGGGACCATTGTCACTAATAGGTGATTCATATGTTACAATGCTCTAAAATAGATATGGAGCACCATTGTTGTAAGAACAAATTCGAGCATTATGATCTAAGGCCAAAGTGGAGCATTAACCCTCTCAAAGAATATAAAATAAGGTGGTTGTGCTCCAAACCAGACACAAATCATTGGTCAAGAATAACCAAAATGTATATCAAATTATTCATTTATTATCACGAAATTATGAATAATTAATAGTTATTTTTAGTCATTGATTTAATGACTTACGCCGAATTGGAGCACTAATGCTCCAAGGCCAAAGTGAAGCATAGGTGCACCCACATCCCTGAATCGAAGCAACATGCATATTAACAAAGCGCATTAACCTCCAAATACATGAAACCAAAAAAACCCTCAAAACTTGGACACATGTTTCACAAATCACGCCCCTTGCTTAGCCACACTCACCCCTCACTTTCTATTCATGACTTAAAACTCTTAAAATAAACTATCATTTATATAAATAAATAAATAAAACTAACTAAGAGATGCATAGTTATACTAACAATAACATAGAACCCATATCACGTGGAAAAACAAATCAATAATGCACTCATTTTGGAGTTATGTGTATAATGTTTTTCATTGTGACAATTTGGTTAAACACTTAACCATCTTTCAAGGTGAAAATAAAATATCATTGAAAAGGAACATGCTTTAAGAATGCACAAGTACATTTGATGTTAATTTTTTTCTTTTTTATAAAATATATATTTAGAGACAATAAACTAAACCTTTACTAGCATTAAGAGAAATGAGAAGAAAAAGATAAGTGTTAGGAGAAGAAAAAGATAAGTAAAAGTCTTGACAAACATTAAGAGAAATGAGCTTAAAACTTAGAACCTAAACCTATTTATGAAGGAAAAAAATATAAGTGTGGGGAGAAAAAAAACTAAGGAAAACTGTAATGTCCCTTTTTTCGAAATTTTCTTAAAATGACCAATTTTTCACTTTTTTTCCTATTTCGACCTTTGACTAAAATTTGATGTCTAGGTCTCTAAATTGACCCAAATTCTCCCAAATCCCCTGATAAGGTGTATGAATGATATTTATACTTGAATATGATGTTTAGGGATGATTTATGACCCTCCAAATACTTCTACATACTTGTTTAATATTCTGGCCAAAGTAGGAGTTTTTACTAACAAATTGGGGTTCCAATTCCCCCTGGGTAAATGCTAAAAATGGCTTCTCAGATGCTCCCAAACCCACTCGAATTTCTGAACAGAGGAAGAGAATGTTTAAGGGAAATTTTTAAGGTCTCATATGCATCATTATTCAATTTATACAACATGTTATAACCCTCTCCCAAACAACTATAAAATCACTAATCCGACCCTTAGGGAAATGACACCAAATCTTCTCCAAATGCAAGTAAACTAAGTAAGATGAATTAAAATGATTAAGTGATGAACATGAAACTTGTAATACTCATTAATTATAGTCTATTCATCATAAATATACCATAGATACATTATTCCATTCGAAATAATCAGCATTACCATGGCATACATCAATATACTGGGGAAATGGTCATTGTTTGCTCATTAGTAGTCACTTTTACATATAATCCTTTGGTATTTGGACCTGATACTTTTTGATAATTAATAAAAGAGAATATTAAACTTATTACAAACATAAATTTACCAAGAGAATCTCTCCCAAAGAGTACAACAGTTCAACCAAAGCGCAATCCCTCCATGAGCAAGAATATGCAATAAAAACTAGAAATGATTGAGAGAAAGTGCTGCACTAGAAAGGAACCACGATATTCCCTGTAGCTTATACTTGAAAATACAAATTCCATCAAATCTCCATGAAATACCTGAGTGTACTCTCCAAACACCAACTTGGATGGGAATCTTTCACCCTGGAAATTGGCTAAGGCAAGAAACTAGTCATCCACTAACTCTCTCTCTTCACAAATGAAAATTTCTCAAATGATCAAAAGCTCTTCTCTTGATTAATACCTGTATTTTATAAACATCCTTAGTCTTCTAAGGTTACCAATCCATACACAAACTCAAGCCAATTCTAATTAGGGTGTGTGCTCAAGATTTGCCATGTGTTCTCCCTTTCCTAGCCTTCCATCTTCCCCCAATTCGAGTAGGAACCCATTGAGCTTCCCCAACTCATATGATCACCCTCTTGGATGCTATATTTAGACCTGACATGTCATAATGGTCAGATTTCATCCTTTAGGTCTGCAATATGTCATAAATGTAATAACATCTTCATCATTGGTGTCATTAGATGTCATAGATGTTAGGGAATCTAGCCCAAGTGTCCAAGAAGCTCCCATTTGACTCTTCCTCTCTCATGTAGGTTACATTTCCTTCCCAATTCGACCTATGATGCATATTTCCAAGTGTATTATCCTTCTAACTCATCCAATAACATTATCCTTTCCATGGATTAGAAATTGAAAGAGGAGGATGCCATGCGGCACATAAATTCTAGCTTGTGCGGGCTCCATAATATTCATATGTCTCCATGCTCCATTGCCACTTAATTTTCTCTTGTATTTATTTAATAAGATCCATTATTAAATATTTATTCCATTCTAATGCGTGAACATCATTTATTACCTCCCTTATTAAAATTCCAAATGTATCCATCCAACCTAGGAAACTAGTAGGATTGATGGAATTGTCCTGCTATGCAATTATTTGAATGGGGACATTATAGTCCTCCCCACCTAATATTTCTTGTCCTCAAGCAATTTCATATTTGGATTCTACAAAATATTCTCCTCTTCCCACGTGGCATCTTCACTTGGTAGATCCTTCTATTGTACTTAGTATTCTTTGATAGTTTTTCTTCTCAATCTCCGTTCCCTTGTCTTCAAAATATTTTCCAGAACAAGTGTGAGCTGGCCTTCATCATCCAAAGGAGGAAGTATTTCTGAAGTGAAAAATTTCTGACCAAGATATTTTTCGAGACAAGAAACATGAAATACATTATGGATTTTACTCCCTTCCGGAAGTTCCAATTCATATGCTACCTCCCCTATCTTCCGAACTACCTTATATGGGCCATATTATCTTGGTTTTAGCTCTTCTTCCGCAATATTTTTGAGATATGTTTGTTTATATGGCTTCAACCTCAAATATACTAAATCATTAACTGAAAGGTCCTTTCTTCTCTATGTCTATCTGCATATTGTTTTTGTTGATTTTGGGAAACCTGCAAATTGTCTTTCAAAAGCTTTAAAATTTCTTGGCTCTCTTCCACCCAATCTTTAGATTTTGGAGCTCTATTATCACCAAATATCATCTCGACAAAGGTAAGTGCATCATAACCATATAATTATTTGAAAGGATACATCCCTATTGACATATGAAAAGTGGTGTTGTAGCAAAACTCACCCAAGTGTAGCCATTTCGCCCATGCTTTTTGCTGCTCTCCCACATAGTTTATTAGGTACCCTTCAAACCATTGATTCTACCTCTCTGTTTGTCCATAAGTTTTTGGATGATATATTGTACTTGGATTCAACTGAGTTCCCACCAATCTAAAAATTTCTTCCCAAAAAGTATCCATGAATCTACTATCTCTGTCGCTTACAATGCCCTTGGGGAGCCCATGCAATCTGAAGATTTATTTGAAAAAAATATCAGCCACTTGTGCAGCACTTAAATATGATGTAGCAACAAATAAATGAGATTTTTTTTTCAATCTATCCACTACCACATATATGCAATCGTTACCCAAATATTTGGGCAAACTTGTGATGAAATTCATTGAGATACTGTCCCATTTTTGCTCTAAAATGGGAAATGGTTGCAATAAATCAGCTAGGTAGATAAGTTCTAGTTTTTTTTTGCTGACATATCTTACATTCATTCACATATTTCTGAACATCTTCCATTATCCCCCTCCAAAATAATCTTTTCCTTAATTGCCAATAAGTTTTGAAGATCCCCGGATGGCTAGCTAGTGGGGAATCATGTGCTTTTTGGAAAATTTTGTACTTGAGCTTTGAATATTGAACCAACTTAAATTATTCCCTTATAATATATCATCCCATTCACAATCCTATATTTATCATCCCCCTTGATTCCATCTAATACATCACATGCAAATTTATCTTTGGCATATTCAACTAGTAGCGTGTATTTCCAATCCTTGGCAATGTCCTTGAGAGAAAAGGAAGGTCTCCAAGATAATGCATCTGCTACAATGTTATTCTTTCCTTTCACATATTCAATGTCAAAATCATAATCTTGAATCTTTCTTACCCACTTTTGTTGCCTTTCATTTAGATAATTTTGGGTGAGGAAGTGCCTTAGATTATTGTGGTCAGTTTTCACCACAAACTTGTTTCCTGCAAAGTATTGTCGAAACTTGGCCAATGCATGCATGATGGCCAATATTTATTTTTCATATATGGAGTAAATATTTTCATGAGGATGCAATTTTTTTCTCTCAAAGGCTATAGGGTGTTGGCCTTTCTTTAGGACAACCCCTAGTCCTCTACCTGAAGCATCACATTCAACAACAAAAGGCTTAGAAAAATTAGGTAATGCAAGTACGAGACAACTACTCATTACCTCTTTCATTTTTTGGAAGGACGTTTCAGCCTCTTCATCCCACTAGAAAGCATCCTTCTTAGTCAAATTAGTGAGTGGAGAAGTCAACTTGGAGAACCCTTTCACAAACTTTCTATAATGGGTGTATATTCCAATGAAGCCTCTTAATTCGGTGGTGTTTTTTGGTGATGGCCATTATAATATAGCCTTGATTTTTTCCATGTGTACTTTCACTCCTTCTTGCCCAATAATGTGCCCACGATACAATAGTTTCTTCATCCCAATTTCACATTTAGACATCTTAGCAAACAAGGACTATTCTTGCAAAGTTTTCAACACAATATCTAGATGTTGCAAGTGCTCTTCCCAAGTTTTACTGTAAATGAGAATATCATCAAAGAAGAACAAAACAAACCTTCTAAACCGCTTGCAAAATATTCTATTCATGCATTCTTGAAATGTGGATGGAGAATTAGTTAATCCAAATGGCATAACAAGAAACTCAAAGTGACCATAATTACATCGAAAATCATTCTTTTGCACATCTTCTTCCTTCATTCGAATTTGGTGATACCCTGATCTAAGGTCAATTTTGGAGAAATATTTGGCTCTGAATAGATCACCCATGAGCTCATCAATCCTAGGAATATGATACTTATTCTTGATGGTCTTCTTGTTCAAATCTCTAAAATCTATACACATCCTCAAGGTTCCATCTTTTTTCTTTACCAACACTACTGAAGAAGCATAAGGGCTAGAGATTAGTCTAATGAGTCCTAACTCTAAGAGTTCTTGGATGGCCTTATCAATATAATCTCTAAATTTATTGGGATGTCTATAAGGTGGTATCTGAATGGGTGAAGTACCCTCCTCCAAAATAATTTTTTTCTCAACCCCCCTATCACGTGGTCTACCATGTGGAAGATCACTAATTTTTTTTTCATACTTTTGCAATAGTTTCTCTATCTCCTTTGGGTGTTCAAAAACCTTTATGTTTGTCTTGGGATACATGATATGACATTCAACAACCCATCCTATGTCCCCATTCCTAAATTTAGATCTCATACTATTGCAATTCACTACTTGATTTGGGTAAGTGTGCTTCCCTCTCACAACCCTTAGTACACCTTTTGAATCTTGAAATTTCATCTCAAGAATTTGATAATTTATTGTACGCTACCCTATAGAATACAACCATTGCACTCCCAAAACCACATTAGTATCAGCAACATCAACCACAAAAAAAATATCAACAAAAGTATAGTTACCTACGGTGACTTGCAGCTTTGGAACCCATGCTTTGCACTACATTGTGTTGTGACCGGGAATGACAACCGTGAAGCCATCGAATGGTTCAATATGTATCTTCCTTTTCTCCACCATATTTGCATCAATGAAGTTATGTGTGGCTCTTCCATCTACCAAAACTGAATCTCTTTGTCCTAGTATCACACCCTTGCATTGAATAATGTGACATTAAGGCACTGCTGAAAGTATTGACATTCTTGCTTTGTTCAGTGAAGGCTGATTTAATTCTTGTCTTTCTTCTTAAAATGTCGTCTCATATTCCTCCTCTTGATGTGAATTGTGTCATTTTTTATCCATACCCCCTTAATACTCATCTTTATTAGAAAATACTTCTACGTATTGATCATTTCCCTTGGTACATTTATGCCTCGGTGTCCATGGTTGAAAGCATGTGAAGCACAAGTTTTTTCTTAGAAGTTCATCCATGTTTAGTCCTTCTTTCTTATTCTTTTCAAGTAAATCTCTTTGCCAAGGCTTATTATTATGTGCATCTCTTTTCCAAGGTTTTTTTTCAAACTTGAAGTTAGTCTTGGGAGGAAATCTTGTTCTAGGAAGCACATTTTGGAGATCTCTAGTCAAGATCATTGCATCTAGTTGGCTTGTGGGATTTGACCAAACCTTTTAAGGGTTCATCCAAAAGTTCAGTGAATAGAAAAACTAACATTCCCATAGACACATCATCCACCTTGACTGATAATTTTTGGAATTCCATCATATAATCAGTAGGGATCCCGACTTGCTTCAATTGGGCTAGTTCTTTAAAAGACAATTCTGGATCTTTTTGCTCAAATATCTCTAGTACCCTGACAATAAATTCTCCACATGTTTAACCTAATCATGACCCAAATTTTTCAGGACATGGAACCACCATTCATTGGCATCTCCTTCCAAGTGCAAAATGGCCATTTTTAAGGCATCTCCTTCCACCATTGGATTTAACTGAAAATACACATCTAATTTTTGCACCCAAGTGCTAGCAGAAATTTGAGAGGAACCATCAAAAGTAGGGAGTGGTAATTTACCGATGGAACAATTTAATTCTTTGTTTTGGTAATGAGACCTATTATATTCCTTCTTTTTGAGTTTGTTTGCAACGATAAAATACTGATCACATGGTAGAATTTTTTTACAATCTTCATCCAATTTATCCCATTCTTTCGCCACTGTCTCAAGTTCAAGTTGAATGTTAGGATATTATTTGGGTATAATAAATTTAGGTGCATTAGGCCTTAGTGTGCTCTGAAATTCATGGGGTCTATTATGGGGTCATGTGCTTGAGAAAATATGCCCACCCATTGTCTTCTTTTCTTTTGATTGTGAACTACTACTATCTCATATTACTCCATTTCTTCCCAATTGGCTAGCCAACAATTAGAATCCTTTCATAAGATGTTGGGTCATGTTCTTGGTTATGTCATGAAAGAGAGTTTTCATGAGTTTAATATATTCCTCCTTATCATCAGTGTGTCCCTTCCCCTCGTTAGTCAAAGTTTTAGTAGAATGTACCTCTTCTTCTTCTACTTCTTCTTCTTAAAAAAACACCTTCAACTTCAGGTTATAAGGGTGGTGGATTATTGATTTGACTCCTTGTTAATACCATACTCTGATACCACTTGTAATGTCCTTTTTTCAAAATTTTATTAAAATGACCAAATTTTCACTTTTTTTTCCTATTTCGACCTTTGACTAGTTTTGATGTCTAGGTCTCCAAATTGACCCAAATGCTCCCAAATATTATTAGAAGGTTTATGAATGATATTTAGACTTGAATATGATGTTCATGGATGATTTATTACCCTCCAAATACTTCTACAAACTTGTTTAATATTCTGGCCAAAGTAAGAGTTTTTACTAACAAATTGGAGTTCCAATTCCCCCTGGGTAGTGTTGAAAATGGCTTCTCAAATGCTCCCAAACCCACTCCAATTTATGAATATGGGAATATAATGTTTAAGGGAAATTTTTAAGGTCTCATATGCATCATTATTTAGTTTATACAGGCTGTTATAACCCTCTCCCAAACAACTACAAAATCATTAATTCGACCCTTGGGGAAATGTCACCAAATCTTCTCCAAATGCAATTAAACTGAGTAAGATGAATTCAAATGCTTAAGTGTTGAACATGAAACTTGAAATACTCATAAATTAAAGTCCATTCATAATAAATATATTAGAGATACATTCTTCCATTCGAAATAATCAACATTACCATGCCATAAATCAATATAGTGGGGAAATGGTCATTGTTTGCTCATTAATAGTCACTTTTACATATAACCCTTTGGTATTTCAACCTGAGAATTTCTAAGAATTAATAACAGAGCATATTAAACTTATTACAATCATAAATGGACCAGGGTAATCTCTCCCAAATATTACAATAGCTCACCCAAAGTGCAATCCCTTCATGAGCAAGAATATGCAATAAAAACTGGAAATGGTTGAGAGAAAGTGTTGCACTAGAAGGAACCATGAGATTCCATTTATCTTACACCTGCAAATACAAACTCTGTTAAAGCTCCATGAAATACCTGAGTGGCCTCTCCAAACGCCAACTTGGATGGGAATATTTCAACCTCGAAATTGGCTAAGGTAAGAAACTAGTCATCCACTGGCTCTCTCTCTTCACAATTGCAAATTTCTCAAATGATAAAAAGCTCTTCTCTTGGTTAATCCTTGTATTTCATAAACATCCTTAGCCTTCTAAGGTTACCAATCCACCCACAAACTTAATCCAATTCGAATTAGGGTGTGTGCTCAAGATTTTTCATGTGTCCTCCCTTTTCTAACTTTCCTTGTTCCCCCAATTCGAGTAGGAGCCCATTGAACTTCCCCAAATCACATGAGCACCCTCTTGGATGCTATATTTAGACCTGACATGTCATAATGGCTAGATGTCAACCTTCAGGTCTACAATATGTCATAAATTTCATAGCATCTTCATCATTGGTGTCATAGATGTCATAAATGTTAGGGAATCTAGCCCAAGTGTCCAAGAAGCTACCATTTGACTCTTCCTTTCCCATGTAAGTTACATTTCCTTCCCAATTCGATCTATGATGCATATGGACAAGTGTATTAGCCTTCTAACTTATCCAAGAACATTAGGCTTCCCATGGATTTGAAATTGCAAGAGGAGGATGCCATGTGGCACAAAAATTCTAGCTTGTGTGGGCCCCATAATCTCCATGTGTCTCCATGCTCCATTGCCACTTCAATTTTCTCTTGTATTTATTTAATAAGCTCCATTATTAAATATTTATTCCATTCTAATGTCTGAACATCATTTATTAGCTCCCTTATTAAAATTTCAAATGTATCCATCCAACCTAAGGAACTAATAGGATTGATGGAATTGTCCTACTATGCAATTAATTATAATGGGAACATTACAAAAACTATGCAGCAAATAGAAGCTTATCCTTAACAAAATAATGTGTTTAAGAAAACTATTATTATAATTCAAAAAAATGGATTAGATTTTGTGAATTTTTTATCACGCTTATAAATTAATATAATCTAGAAATTGATATGTGATGAAGCTATGAAAATTGATCATTATCGAAATTTAAAAATAGATTGGAGATATATGTGTAATCCATGTTTTGAAACTAAAGAGTCTTTATCTTTGATTATTACTTGAGATAAAATAAATGTAAAAATAGAGATTAAGTTTATAGTGAATTCAAAACATTTTTTATGGAGCATTTTCACCGTTAAATCATTATATTTTTATAATTGCAATTTTTTTAATGAGTGAAATGTTTTTGACATTGATAATATAAGAAGGATATAATTCATAGGTAAAGTTAAAATAGTTGTCATTCTACTTTTCTATGATGATGATATTGGTCTTATGGCAATGTGCTCCTTTGAATCCGAGAAACAATTAAAGATTCTCAAGGATATTTTCTTTAATATGGGTATATCTCTTAACACTGACAAAACTAAAGTTATGATTATCAAGTTCAAGAAATACAATTACATTAATTTTGAATATGACAATAACAACTTGGATGAAGTGACATCGTACAAATATCTAGAAATTGATATCCATCACAAGCTCAATTGGAACTATAGCATTGAGAAAAAGGATTAACATATGGTGGAAAGCTTATTTCGGCCTTAAAAACAATTGTAAATCAACGTATCTGGTGATGTAGGATAAAAGATGTTCCTTTTTGAAAATATTGTCACTCTCATTATCTTGTATGGTTGTGAAGTCTGGGGTTGCAGCATCCCCCAAGAACCCTAGAAAAAGATTAGCAAATTCAAAAGTGTTTTATCATGTATAACCTCAAAATCAAAACCAATACACCCTATTCTATTCTCCTTATAGAAGTGGGTCTTCCCCCATCAAAAGCATCATTGTGACTAGGTACCTAAGGTACAAGAACATGATTAATAACATGGATAAAAGAGTCCCTAAAATTTCTTTAAATTCTAGTCAAGACCATCTAGGGTTCACAAGAGGATGGTATAACGAGGTCAGGGCATGGTTAAACCATTGGAGGTTTGACAAAAATGCTACTTTGCAAAATATCAACAACCTAAAAAATACTATCTCATCTATGTTTAAAGAGGAAATGTGAGACGAGAAATATTTAGAGCTTAAAATATAATTAAGATATTACACAAGGAGGTCATTAACCATAATATGGAAGATCAAAAGCATCTTTCTATCTTAATGAATTCGAAGAAGAAAATTAATAAAGACACTTGAGATTAGAAAGAACTCCCATAAGCTTCATAGTGAAATAGAGCATTGGACGGAGGCTGGGAAAATCCTAAAACACCATGGGTGGAAAGGTTTACCAACTTTGTGAGTCTTGACATTGACGATGAATGCCATTTTGTTTTAGAGTAGCACGCGTACACCCACATTTGTTCATGATTTGAGTAGCACTTGTACACCCACATTAGTTCATGATTTTTGCTACAATTCTGACCTCCATGATCTTATAACATGTCAAAATTATGGTGACCTAGGAATGCTCCTTTCTAAACTTTTTTATCACAAGAATAAAATTTTACAACAATCCAATTAATTTCTATCTCTTTTCTTAAGGTATGATAAACCAAAAAGGTCTCACTGAATGTTAACCACCACCACCATTACCACCTCCACCATCACCATCACCATCACATATACTCATAAATAAATTAAACATTTTTTTTAAATATATAAAATAATCAATATAAACATGCTCAACCATTCGCTGGAGTTCAAATCACAATTTTAAAAGTCCTTGTTACTTTATCCATTAATTTTGATAACCTTTAGAAAGGATTTAGAAAGGCTTTCAATACAGTACCTAGAAATAACCTTTGGAAAAGGTTAGAAGAGCTTAAGGTTCCTTTCGAGCTGAGAGCTGCCGCGATAAGGCTCTACGAGAATGTAATTGCCAAGTTTAAAAGCAATGAGGGGTGGTCGAAAGATATTAAGTGTAATATCAGAGTTAAGCAAGGTTGCCCCCTCTCCCCTACCCTTTTTGGCATTTACATTGATAAGTTAGAGGGTTGTTTAGAAGAAGCAGGTTGTGCTAGTACGATCTTAGCTGGAATAGTTATCATCATTCTCCTTTATGTTGACGATATTGTCCTTATGGCAAGGTGTTCTTCTGATCTTGATAAGCAGCTTTGACTCCTCAAAGATTTCTGCTCTAACATGGGTATGACTGTTAACACTAACAAAACTAAAGTTATGATTATCAAATCCAAGAATGACACATACGCTAATTTTATGTATGACAATAGCAACTTGGAGGAAGTGTCTTCTTACAAGTACCTAGGAATTGATATTCATCACAAGCTCAACTGGAACTATAGCATTAAGAAAAGGATTAACGGAGGGTGGAAAGCTTACTTTGGTCTTGAAAATAATTGTAAAGCTGCAAATCTCATCACGTGGGATAAAAAGAAGTTCATTTTTGAAACTCTAGTCACTCCTGTCATCTTGTATGGGTGTGGGGTTTGTGGTTGCAGCATCTCTAGAGAATCCTGGAGAAAGATCGAGCAAATCCAGAAGCGTTTTATAACTTATAACCTCAAAATAAAAAACAGTACACCCTATCCTATTCTCCTTATAGAAGTGGGTCTTTCCCCCATCAAGATCCTAGCTATGACTAGACTCCTGTTATACAAGAACAAAATCAATAACATGGGAGACCATAGAATCCCTAAGATAGCTTTAAACTCTAGCCAAAACCACTTAAGGCTAAAGCATGGGTGGTATAAAGATACCAAGTCTTGGTTAAATCACTGGGAGATCGATGAAAATGTTGCTTTGCAGAATATTAATAACATTAAAAATATTATTTCTTCTAAGTTTAAAGAAAAATTGTGGTGTGAGAAAGATCTCGAAGCTAAAAGAAAATTAAGATATTATAAGGAGGTCATCAACCCTACTCTAGAAGATCAAAAGTATCTCTCTGTTTTGATCAATACTAAGAAAAAAATTAACATAGCTAAGATAAGAACGAACTCGCATGAGCTCCATAGTGAAACTGGTCGTTGGACAGTCCCTAAAACACCTTGGGTAGAAAGGATCTGCCACCTTTGTGAGAGTAAAAACATTGAAGATGAAAATCACTTCCTCTTAGAGTGCCCTGCGTACACCCACATTAGATCCCAGTTTTGTTGCAATACCGACTTTCCTAGCCTTTTAGCCTGTCAAAATTATAGTAAGCTCGGGACGCTTCTTTCCAAGCTCTTTGAGATAGAAATATAACTTTAAAGCAAACTAATTAATTCTCTTCTTTAGGTCCGATAGACCAAAGGTTGGTCTCAGGGGACCTTAACCATCATCATCAATATAATTAATCTATTTAAAATCAATAATTAAATATTAATACTAAATATTAAAAAATCAACCTTAAGTTGGATACCCATTCAATTTGCACAAATCCAAAAGTTCTTCTTTATCCATTAAAATAAAGAAAAATGATAACTAATACAATCTAAAAATGGAAATTGATAATTAATCTTTATCCATTAAAATAAAGAAAAATGATAACTAATATAATCTAAAAATGGAAATTGATAATTAATATAATCTAAAATTAAAATAAAGAAAAAAAAGATAACAAATATAAAAATTGGCAATTAATTTAATTTAAAATAGGGTACTACACTTTCAAATGATCTTGGTCATGAGTGGACCCAAGGTACTATAATTTCGAATAATCCTGATCATGAAGAGAAGTTTGAATCAATCACTTCTAAACTTTTACACAATGATTCTTTTCACTTTCGTATTTACTTCTAAACTTCACTTTCGTATTTACTTCTAAACTTTCACACAATGATTCTTTTCGCTTTTCTATTTTTAATACGAGGATTGGCAAACTATTCTGCTATTTATCAATTTTTATCACAGACACGTTTAAAGACATGCCTAGAAACTAATAATCAGTGGAATAAGCTAACTGTGGAGCAATCCTCCCTCATTGGACGGAAGAGGATTGGACGGAAGAGGAGCAAAGTCAACGCTGACTTTGCTCCTCCTCCGTCCGATGGACAGCTAGCTCACTCCATAATCAGTTGCACAAATTGTAAACGAAGTAACCAGATATTTTTTTGAATCTAGTGCCACAATAACACTGGCACAGTGGCACTCAAATTTTCCCATGTAAATATGAAAAAACAAAGGTTTAGTTTCCGCACCTTTTGCAGCTCCCAAGAATACGTTGCAATTAGAGTCGACCATGGTGAGTACCATCTTTGTCCCGTTAAGCAGAGTCTCATCGCCGTTTACATCAGCCACCGCCAATTCTATAGCAGTCTTTGCCACTCTTCCAATTGTAGAGTTAAATGCAAAAAGAGCACCGACCTTCACAGCTGGTGGCCTTGTATTACCAGCGATGTTGACATTTGTGCAATAACTCTGAACCAATACGTAGAACGCTACCACAAGAAAGACAAGATAAATCTGAAAATGCTGCAGGCGCCGCATGTTGAAGTATTCTGTTCAGCGTTCTGACCTGGATAGGAAATATAAGAGGGAAAAAAATTACACGAAGATTACACTGCCTAGTAAGAATGACAACTTTAAGCTTTCCGATATCCTGCAGTTGAAGAGAAATAAAGATTACATGGAGTTTGCATTAATGCATTGGGAGACTAAAGAGATTTAAGTTCATAACAGTATCTGTTAAAATGAAAATTCAAAACAGAAGTCCCGGTGATTAGGAAGCATTAGACACCTTTGATTAGAAGAAGAAAGATTCACATATAGAAATTTACAGAGATCATAGGCGACCGCTGGCACTTAAATCTACCGTCAGAGATCAGAGAAATAAAGATTACATGGAGTTTGCATTAATGCATTGGGAGACTGAAGAGATTAAAGTTCAAAACGGTATCTATTACAATGAAAAATTCAAAACTGTAGAAGTCCCGGTGATTCGGAAGCATTACACACCTTTGATTAGAAGAAGAAAGATTCACATATAGAAATTTGCAGAGATCATAGGCGACCGCTGGCACTTAAATCTACCGTCAGAGATCATGATCGTGTTTACAGCAGCTTAGATGTTGAGAGTGATATTTTGAACGAGCTTCTTAACAAAATAAATTCTCCCGGATTTAAGAAAAATTTAAAGTTTCGATTCCACAAACAGAAGGATCTAAAGAACGGAATTAAAAGCCTTGCAAACCTGTTCTGGAGAATAAAGATCGAACTTGGAGTGCATGAAAATAACGGTCAAGGCATCCTTTGCAAAGCCCAGGCCGCATGCAATCGCCAGCGAAATAAAGTCCGCATTTGAATGAAATCGATGTTCCGCCCAGCGTAGGTAAATACGAAGCCTCTTTATGTAAAATTGCGTTTAGAGCTGCCATTCCGTCAACTTCTGCATTCTACGAGAGCTTCCTCTGGAAAAATCCTGGGAACTTTCCTGTTTTGTAGAGGGGTACCCCTCGCCGTGCGATTCGAACCTTGGTCTCTTGATTTACTTTTCTTGAGAACGGGCCATGACTGAGGCGGGGCAAAGCTGGGATGAGTGGAACCATTTTAACAGAAAATGGGAAACAACCAATAGCAAGGACGAGTTTATGATTTGCACGATTTTCCATGATTTGGAATCTTATTTTTTAATACAACAATTGTACCGTTGGTCGAGTTCACATTTGGAATCTTGTTTTTTAATATAACTTTTGGACTCTCGGTCGAGTTTACCATGCTGCAGTGGACCTTGCTGTATTTTTTTTTTTGAGTAGGGGAATCAGTCAGGCCAGGATCAAATCCGCTGCTGCCACTATACTCCAATCCAACAAGGGGCGGTAGTCTATCCAGGGGGCGCCTACCCTTTGAGCCTTATCACAGCGGGCCATGTCTCGGTGGGATTTGATCCCTGGTGGGCTGGGTGAAAACCACCTTTCCCCACCATGTGGGATCCACTTCATTGACCTTTATAATTAATAATCCAAGATGCTGGACCATGACGAAGGTCCTACCGGGATTCAAAGTCCAGAGTGCTAACCACTACACCATATAACCACACATTGACCTTGCTGTATTTTACTTGCAGTAGAGTAATAGCTGTGGGGCAGCACTGTGGGTTGTGGTTCATTGAATCTCAAATCCAATTACTTATAGTGTCGTTGTTTTAATATTTATTATTTTATTTAATGTTAATGTTAAAAAAAATTGAATTTTTTTTAAAATGATATTATTAGTTTATTAACAAAATTTTTTATTATAATAAAAAATAAATTTAATATTTTGATTGATTAATAATCAACATTCCAAATAAAAATATATAATATAAAAGAGTAATATATATATAAAAGCTTTTTTTTCTTATTATGTGTAATTCACATAATTTTGTACACAAAATATTAATTTATATAAAAAATATTTATTATAAAATTATTTTTTATAATTAATTAATTCATAAGAAAATATATATAAATTTAAAATTTATCCAAAAATATATATATATATATAAATTTAAAATTTATCCAATTTCGAAGGTGAAATTGGTATTTAAAAAAAACAATAGTGAAGAAAAACCATCTCATTTTAGACTCCCTTTT
The DNA here is from genome assembly GCA_001517045.1 of Pseudotsuga menziesii. Classification (NCBI taxonomy): domain Eukaryota; kingdom Viridiplantae; phylum Streptophyta; class Pinopsida; order Pinales; family Pinaceae; genus Pseudotsuga; species Pseudotsuga menziesii. The sequence goes on along the minus strand of LPNX010574687.1, from coordinate 702,932 downwards.
CTTTTTTGTCGAATATCTTTAATGATATTGAATTGTTTACTTATATCTTTACGTTATCCTTAACCAATCAAAAGTTATTTTAAATCATGCGCCAAACTAATAAAAATTACTTTATCAAAAAACAATTAATTAAAATAAACAAATTAATTTAATTTATAAATCTAATAAAGATCATTTTAAATCATGCTTCAAAATAATACAAATTACTTTATCCAAAAACAATTAAATAAAATAAACAAACTAATTTAATTTATAAATTTAATAAAGTGTTGATTGTAATCTTAATGATGATGATGATTAACGTCAACTAAGACCAACTTTGGTCTACCAAGCTTTAAGAAAGAAAATATTTGGTTTAATTTAAAATCTTGTTCTTGTACTTAAAAAGCTTGCCAAAAAGCTTTCCAAGCTCACTATAGTTTTGGCAAATTAGGAGGTTATAAAAGTTTGTATTGTAACAAATACTATGAAACTAAGATCTAATGTGGGTGTAAGTCACTATAAGAGAAAGTGGTTTTCATCCTCAAAGCTCATAGACTCACGCATATGGCAAACCTTTTCCCTCCATGGAGTTTTAGGAATAGACCAACGCCCTCTTTTGCTATATGAAAATTCATTCTAATATGAGCTATATTAATTTTCTTGTGTGAGCTAGTTAGTACCGAGAGATACTTGATCCTCCAAGTTAGAATTAATGACCTCTTAGTATCTTAATTTTCTCTTAACCCCTAAATTTTTCTCACACCAAAATTTTTCTTTAAACTTAAAAGTAATAATTTTTTGACATTATCAATATTCTGCAAAATGTTGTTTTCACGCTCTAATCTTAAAAAATATATAAAATTTACTTGTTTTAAAATATATAAATAAATAAATATGAACTTATTATAAATAAGTATATATTTTTTCACATTTACATAAATTTCCAAAACTTTATTATAATTTACTAAAACTTTATTTTACATTCACTTAAATTTCTCTGGCATCCCAATAAGATAGTGTATAAACTTTATTTTACATTCACTTAAATTTCTCCAACTTTATTTATTTTTTACTTTGCTACGCGCGGAAAAATTATCAAGTGACCTCCCTATAAGATAAGATAGTAATGACTAACTTAGGCTTATTATTACGTAGCGTTCCTCTTGCTCTTTCAAGAGGTTAAGGTTGTCTTATTAAATATGGATGAAGGAGCAAGTTCAACAATGTTCTCCATGTTACATTGAGAATGGGATATTGTTTATGATTGGGCTTATAATGTTATGGGTATTATTGTATTTTTAATGGTATTTTGAAGCACTATGTAGGTTAAATTTTATATTATTTTGGCGTAATCAAAATTTTAGGAACTAAATTTAGGTCATGAATTAGTTTTTTATGTTTTTTTTTCAAGAAAAGGTTAGTCAATTTGCATTTTTTGAAGCTTTATTTAGCCCAATTTTGATGGGGTAAAATTAGTTCACTCTAAAAATAGCCAAATTATTATTTAAACTATATAAAATCCTTACAAATTCAAATATTTTTAGAAAAATACCACCAAATATTTTATAGTTGACATTTTAAGAAGTGATAAGATTCGCAAAGGTTTACACACTTTTAAATAAGTATGGGTCCTTAAAATTTTCCTTGCTTTGAAGCGTTATGGAGGTTAAGTTGGAATGCAGGTGGGATTATATTAAGAAGGACTTGATTATATGGAGAAGGACGTGGGTAGGCAATCTCTTTGGGAAAACCATAGCTATTCTTTCAAGATGTCTATATGAAGTTGGTTTAGATTTGGAATAGAGTCCTGATATTCTCTAGGGCTTGTCTTACAATCTTTGGGGCTAGGAAAAATTTAATTTAGTTGTGTATCATTTGTTTTTATTTTTCCTCGGCGTTGTGTTATGGTTTAGTAAAAGCTTGGCAAGGATTAGGAGCCCCTTGTTCTCTTGAATTTGAGTTGTTTTGATACCTTTGAGTGGGTTGCTTAGAACCCTCAAATCTTTGTTTTGAATGCAATAACTTAGCTCCACATGTTTGGTAATCTTGGTTAGGTATACCTAGAATCATAGGAACGTGGCGACCTTTGAAATGATGGGAATTACCTCTAGGAAATTCATAGGGTTCTATGAAGGCATGAGGATTTTATCAATGGGAATAGGATGCCAATATTATTTGTTACAACCAAAGTTCATGGCAAATAAAGAATCCATGACATTTGAAATGTAGTGATAATGGAAATGTGCCTTCAACAAAAGGAACAAATTCAAGTATTGGAAGCAGAATGCACGGGGGCTTCACTTATTGACCAATATCCTATCACGTTAGTTCATATTGTGGGTTTTAAAATTATCAAAAATTGAACCAATATATTGCAGGTATTGGGGGGGATGAGGGGTTTAAGGTGGGGGTGGGTAGGGTGGTTTATAAGGATTGAGGTATAAAAAGGGGTGGGGAGGAGGTTTTAAGTATTGGGAGGGGGTTTCAACAAAAAGACTTTGGGGCAATATCTCTAGAAATTAAGGGTGTTCTTTAATATCCCATGATCGCACGTGCTATGTGAGAGGTTCACTAAGTGAAGTCCCTGTGGCAGAATGCTCCTTGCTATGAAATATGATTTGTAATTTAAACAAGGGTTCCCAGTTAACAACTTCCAATCTTAGAATGTTGATGGGTTTTATTCCACGTAGGATTTAAAAGAGGAGACTATGCACCATGATCCACCTAGTAGTTGGCATTGTTTGTCAGAGACGACAGATTCCAACATCGACTTAGACAAGTTCTGCACCTCGACAAGTTCAATATTGAATTCGATAGATTCAACACCTCGACATGCATTGTCAACACCAATGAACTACGACAAATTATCTCTATGTCTTCATGTCGTCTGTATCGATTGAACTTCTGGAACCATTCCAACTTCTCTTGTAACTGAATGTAATAAGCAGATAACCCAAGCGTTCTCAACATTCTATTTAAGCATGTACATCATTGTAATATACAAAATAATGGAGTAGTAATGAAGTAACAAATATTGGTTCAAATTTTTTCATATTGTTTGTGTGTGTATATGTTTCTATGTGTAGTGTATTTCCTACTTTGCTTATTATTAGTATTCTTCCACCATAACAGTACTCGATTCATACAATCGAATTGTTGTCCCTGTCGTGCACCTGGGGCACCTGGATCATTGGTATCAGAGTCTGTTCATGCTTAAGTCATGTGCAGATACTTCTATCGAGGTTACCTGACTTATGCATATTCAAACATGCTCACAAACTCAACAATACAAGGAGACACTACCCTCGACTTCAAAGTATCTATCTACTCACACCATTAGACCGAAGATGGCTGGAGAAATAGACAATAAACTTGTAATTGACGAGACATAGAAACTCATAGAGCAAGCACTATCTCGCCAATAAACCAAAATGTTCACCCAGTTCAATGAGATTCTCACGCGATTCGCATTGACATCAGAAGGATTCTCGACAAGATCTAACTCCGACAAAATAATTCCATTCAAGGTGAAAATGAACTTAAACATACTGAATCTAAACAGAAAGATTGACGCAAAATTCGTAGACAATTGGGTACAATAATTGGATCCATATTACTTTGTGAACCAAATCTCAAAAGCTGAAAAGATCACCATTGCATCCTTAAAGATGTCGACCTTTGTGCACCACTGGTGGGAGAACGTATCAACAAAGATGGAGAAAGACAGAGACCCCATAGAGACATGGGAGAAATTTGTTGAGTAAGTCCGTAAGGAGTTCTACCCTCCCAAGTACATTGAACAGTAGTATAAGTAGTGGAAATAACTAAGGTAATGGAAAGACTAATCTGTGCAGAGTTACACCAACGATTTCTATCGAATAATGGATAGACTTGGCGTTCAAGAAGAAGATAAATTGGTTTTTTTGAAGTACATCAGTGGATTGTCCCCGTACATTCAGCAAGAGATGGATTTTATGACTACCAGTACACTTGCGAATGCATTCCTCTATGTCAGTAATCTTGAATCCAAATAGAAAGGAAAAGTACGCTTTGCGACTAAGCTAACATGACAAACATTCAAAAAGAAGTCCCCAACCAACTCCGACAATTCAAGACACCCTTCTTAGTCGACTCCACTAAAGCAATACCATGGAAAAAATCACTGTCAGAAAGATAAGAGGGAACGTAGAAAACAACCCATTTATGGGAAATGGTTTGATTACCACAATTCATCATGGTATGCTATGTCTGAATACAAGACTCGTAAGGAATTTTTGGAAAAATTGTCTACCTTTGACTTGTCCGGCAAAACCTTGGTAGAACCTGAACCAAAAGCATCGACCCTTTTGACATTGACATCAATCACTCCAATAGCCTTGACTACCGTCGATGAGGAGGAACAAGAGCACATGTTCCATACATAGATATGGGTTCAAAACAAGCCATTGCATTTGATTATGGATAATGGAATCCAGAAGAACTTTGTTTTTGAATATCCTATGAATAAACTAGGTCTTGTCACCACTCCACATCATCAACCTTATAATATCGGTTGGATGAAGGATGGGCAAGAACTGAGGATCACCCGACAATGCAAAATCAATTACTTCATTAAGCCTTTTGAAGATGAAGTACTATGTGACGTGGCACCGCTTTTTGTAGCCGATGCCCTATTTGGGAAACCTTACCTATGGGATTGACATGGGAGTTATCAGTCATGGCCTCAGAAGGTGATTGTCAAAATATGGAACCAATGGTATGGTATACCAGAGTGACGACCTACACCAACAGTTGTAATGATATCTTCCAAACAGACAAAGAATCTCATCAACCATGCTCAAATATTCGCATTGATCATGATCAAGCCTCAACATCCCAGGAAAACTACAAAAAATACTCAACTCACTAACTAGTGCATCTCCCAACAACAACAACAGATCGCCAAAATTATTGATGAATACTGAGATGTATTTCAAGAGACAGACGGAGTACCTATACATTTCCATGCAAAACACTCCATTGAACTTGTTCCTGGTTCTTCATTACCTAACGCATATGTTTACAGAAGATCCATTATTGAGAATGAAGAGATTCACAGAAAGATTCAATATTTGATCAACAAAGGTCACATTTGACCCAGATCCTCTCCTTGTGGAAGTCTATTCATCCTCGTTCCAAATAAATATAGGACTTGGCTCATGTACATTAACTATTGGGCCCTCAACAAGATTTTGGTAAAGAATAGATACCCTCTGCCAAGGATAGATGAACTAGTCACTGTCTGAAAGGCGCTAAATTCTTTGTTAAGCTTGACCTCAAATCGAGATATCATCAAATTCCGATCGAGCCCACTGATGTATGAAAAACTACTTTAAAAACCAAGGAATGATTGTTTGAATGGTTAGTTATGCCTTTAAGCTTAACAAATCCACCCACAACCTTCATGTGATATATGGATGACATTCTTCGACATCTCATCAACAAGTGCGTCATTATCTACCTAGACAATATCTTGATTTTTAGTAAATCATGGGAAGAACATGTCCGACAATTTCAACAAGTCCTTGACACTCTTCGACAACATCGACTCTAGTTGAAGATGGACAAATGTTCATTTGTGATGAAAAAAATCAAAAGTTTTAGGTATGTAATCAACTCTGCATCCATTTACGTCGATCCAAATAAAGTACAAATCCTTAAAGAGTGTCCCATTCCTCAAAACATTCATGAAGTAAGAAGTTTTTTTGGTTTGGCGAATTTTTATCGACAATTCATACTCGACTTCAGTCACATGGATGAGCCTTTGAATCAATTAACTAAGGGAAATGAGAAAAATATCTTCAAATGGAAATCAACACAACAACAAGCTTTTGAGTAGCTCAAACACAAGCTCTAGACTGCACCAGTACTTGTGTTATCTAATTTGCATCAACCTTTTGAGATTGAGATGGACACATAATACTATGCCTTGGGTGCAGTGATCACTCACTCTGGTCACCTAATCGCTTTTCATTCTAAAACTTTTAATGACACTGTGAGAAGGTATTCAATGTATGAAAGGAATTGCATGCCAGTGTACAAGCCCTTAAGCAATGGAGACATTAAATTTTTGGTAAGGATATGGTCATTCTTACTAAACACAATCCTTTACAGTTCACCCTGTCCCAGTTAAAGTTACAAACAACTCAAAAACTCAAGTGGATTTATTATATGCAACAATTCCTATTGGTAATTAAGTATCGAAAAGGTAAATTCAATGTCGTAGTCAATTGTCTAAGTCGACCACCCATTACTCTTCTTTTTATAGTGATGAATATGTAGGGATAAGACACCACTACTTGGCCACAATTGTATTCGTTAGACTACAAAATTTTTGCAATTTATCAGTGTTGTGCCCACTATATGTCAGTTATTTAAAACTTAACACGCAAAGTGCTAAACATAAATGATCAACTCGAGGAATTCTTTTATTTCAAAGTTATCGTGCAAGATCTATGCAAGCACAATTTCTACCTGACACTGTTATCTATTGGTATGCAATCAAAACTATTTGTAAACTAGGTCACAACTTCTTGAAAGTAAATCAATACTGAAACCTATTCATAAATCCAAACTGTAAATCTAATCACACTTCAACAGAATCAATTCTTATGAAACAAGATCGAAGTACATAAACCTGGAAGCAATGTTAAGTTGGCCAACGATCTATCAAGATGAATTAACAGGAAAACAACCTATGATAAATCTAATGAAAGCATGAACTAAATAATAAATACAACTATGATCGATCTAATGCATGAAAGCATGAATTAACAAATAACAGATCTACAAAATAAAACACCTACAATCAACACTACCAGCATCTGCTCAGGGAAGAGGGCCCTTCCTCCACTGAGCAGAGATGGATCTCCACAATGAAAGTCTACAACTCGAGAATTAAGAAACTGCCAGCATGTATTATCAGAATGAAAGTATTACAATGGATCTGGATCAAATCCTACATCATAATATTGTTTCCTCTCCTATCTCTGAATCTCCTTCTCAATGAGATTGATTACATATTTATACATAAAATTATTTCATGGAAATAAGTAACTGAACCCCCAACTTGTGATTTGTAATAGCTGAAACATGGTCGTAACTGCTGGCAACTTTAGAACTGGCCGCAACAGCAAATCTAGAAAATACCCTCTCGAAGGACCACATGCATATCACAAACCGTGCCTTTGTTTGGTGATTTCCTTGTGATTCAAGTAAGTGAGGATGTTACGCACAAAACCCATGTCTCATATTTTTGAGATTCATTTTCATCTGCCCGCAAATTGAGACACAAATCAAGGTGTTCTTATGTGACATGCATTTTCGGTTAAGGCTGTAACAGCTGGCTATGAGCATCATGTACGTGAAAAATCACTCCACAAACCATCATTAGTAAAATTATGCATAATAGTCTTTAATTCATCAAAGATAAAGGAAAATAATCATTATTAACCACTTAAAATATCAATGGAAGTAGCATGTTGTTTTACGCACAGCTACAACAAATGGATGGAAAATGGAATGATAAATGGCCAATAATGGTAAGAAAATGGATGAAAAATATGTCGATAAGTGATGAAAAAATGGACAATTCCAGGGCCCAATATCTCCCCCAAACTGAACTTGTTGCATGTCCTCATGCAACCCAATACATGTGTAGCATCCAACTAGAAAAACTCATTCACTTGTTCCTTCATTTTACAATTCGCATAGCTGTAGCTAGAAGAAATGGAGAGTTTAACAGAAATTGGCAGAGTCACTTAGCAGAGGATTTAGCAGAAAATTTGGATGAGTCACAGCTTATTTTAGCAAAGAATTTGGTGAAGGTTTTAGCGAATATTTTGGCGGAGTTGCAACCAAAATAGCATTAAATTTAGCGATGAATTTGGCAGAGTCGCAGCTGAAATGGACTCGCAACTGAACGAAACAGAAAATGGACTCGCAGCTAAAAGGAACGTGAAACAGACTCGCATTTGAACGGAACGGGAAACAGGAAACTGACTCGTAGCTGAATGGAACGGGAAATGGGAAACAGACTCGCAGCTGAACGGAACGGGAAACGGAGTTGCAGATGAACAAAACGAGAAACAGACTTGCATCTGAACGGAACGGGAAACGGAGAAAAGGAGTCGCCACTGAATGGAACGAAAAAATGGCAATATTTTACGGTGTTGCAGCCTTTTGAACGAAAAACTTTCGAATTCATTTTCTCCCAAACGCCAACCTGGGTTTGGATGAAATTTTGCAAGCAAGTAACTACCATTCTAATGCATCTCCAACCAAATATTAGACAAACGCACATCACGGATTTCAAGGAAAATGTGAATTGGCTATAGGTGATGATGGTCATTTTCTTGAAAACCGTGCACTGGATTGAGTTGAAACTTGCCACGTTTGTTCATCCTAATGTTATTCATTCCTTGTCCAAGTTTCATGAAAATCCACCTTACCAATTTAAATATATGCTCAAATCAAATTCTGCACTTTTTGTAGATGAACATGAAAAAGTGTGTTGCAGCTAAACTTCTTGAACCAATATTTCACAAAATAAAAACTGGGTTGGTCTAAAATTTTGCAAGAAAGTAACTACCCTTATAATGCATCTCCACACCAAAAATTAGACAAACCCACATCATGTATTTTGAGAAAAATGTGAATTGGCTGTAAGTGATGATGGTCATTTTCTCGAAAACCGTGCACTGGATTGAGCTAAAACTTGTCACGGTTGTTCTTCATGATGTTGTGCATTCCCTGTCCAAATTTTATGAGGATCCAATTCATGGTTTGTGAGATATGCTCAATTCAAATTCAGCATTTTATGTGGATGAACATGAAAAAGTGTGTTGCAGCTAAACTTCTTAAACCAATATTTCACAAAATACAAACTAGTTTGGGCTACATATTTGAGGTATTTTTCATATTACCTTGGTGCATCTACTCACCAAATTTCACGAAGACCTCGATCAACTTTTGGGAGATATGCCCGCTTCAATTTCTGCCCTTTTGCAAGCTGTAAATGAGTAAAAATCAGTAAGCACAAAGAATGTCAAAAACCACTCCCCCAAACTGAATATGTCACATGTCATCATGCAAAAGAAGAGTTGTCATCTTAGTTGTAAATATTCATCTCCCCCAAACGGAGGATATACATCATGTACTCATGTTTTGATGAGACTCTTCAAGGCAGAAAACAAGTTTTGGTCTGCACATCAATTCTCCATACTGTTATAAAAATGACCATTTTTCAATTGTTGTGTATGGTAGGACTACTTCAAAGTAGTTCAAGAGATCCTCTAAATCGTTTCCGTGCTCATAAAAATATTAATGACAACATACAGTACCAAAAAGCCAATTGCAGCAAGCATAAAGCCCATATCCAACTAAGAATGAGAATCTCGAAGCACCAAGCCATATCAAAATAGTTGGTAGCCACCATATTCAACAAATATCTGTATCAATTAACAAAACCTATGAATGTATGTATCTCACTTCATACATTCATGTAGCTTCTAATAATCTAATTTTGAAAATAGAGCATGGATCTGGAAATGACTATGTATTGTTGCTCCAAAAACTCAGATTACTTAAAACATAATCATTGAAATATGTATTCTGTTATTACCTTCATTTTTGCCTTGGATATGCCTTCACCTTCTGAGTTGCAGCAATGAAATGAGTTAGGAATAGATGGCTAGTCATGAAACCGTGGGCTGAGCATGGCTTAACACTAACACTTGATGCTTTTGTTATGTGGATAGAAACCTTGTAATCATGAAATCTCATGTCCCCCAAAAAAAACTTGGTTTGTTGCCATGTAAATATAAGCATGTTTTTCCAAAGGCTAGTATGTTTTTCATTATTCTGGGAATATTTTCATAGTGACAACAACATCTCTCTTCCATTATGAATCACAACATCAAATATGCAAGGACCATGAGAACAATTGTAAGCCAATGTGGGCATTACTGAACAATGAAACTCCTACCTCTGAATGTATTCTATGTTATATGGCAGCATAGAATTCTACCACTGTAAGTTTTCGAGAAGCAACAACAATGCCTTGTGTTCCTACAGCTGGTTCTTTTGTGACAGCAGTAGATCATTTTTTCAATGGTTTTCTAGGCTTTTTGAGATAATTAATGAATTCAGAAAACTCCCCAATCATTTTTGCTTGTACTTCAAGAGAACATTTTTAATGCAAAAACAATCTGCAAACCTTGAATTTGGTCATAAACTTGCTGCAAATTATTACAGGACTACCTTCTAAACTAAATGCAAAACATGCCCTCATGCATCATTTCCTCAATTTGCAGCCATAGAGGATTTGTAGTTCCCGCATGCAAAAAAAAAAATCCCAAAGCTGGAAAGAACAACCTTCAAGCAACTGTTTTATTTCTTCTCATTGTTGGTTTTTATGTGGCAGTAGCAATGATTCTTTTCTTACTGCTAGTTCTTGTGTGGCAACAGCAAGACTTCTTTTCTTACTGCTGGTTCTTGTGTGACAACAATAAGGTATCCTTTTTTCATGCTTGGTCAGTTGGGTTGGAATTTGAAGGGGATGTGCATGAATGATGAAGTGTTAGAATTGAGTGGGAAATGATGGGAATGGATGGACATAAAATGCTATATAGAAAATGGAAATGGCTAATGCTTAGTGGTTCTTCATGACATTTCCCTAAATCTTTAATAAATAAAAAACTCATGCTATTTTATCTCAAGTGTTACCTCCATGGAAGTCTTGGTTGACATGAATGGACTGGTGTATGTTGGAGCTATGTAGGCCAATCTGATGCTGAGACATATGTATATGAGAGCTAAAACTGGATGAGACTGAATTTGATCCATGATGTTGTGTTGGTTGCATGTAAGACTAACTGCTGAGACAATTGATGAGGATAAATTCTACCATAGAAGCAGAAAGCCCATTCTCTTATTCTGAAAATCAACTGCTGAAATGAAAATGGAAAGGAATTGCAAAACTACTGAACAAATGATGCTGCAAATCATTGTTGAAACCATTAGATCACATAATCTTCAGCTACTACAAAACCGAGGTACAATTCTTACCATGCGAATGAATGTGCTGAAGTTGAGCATGGAAAAAAATCATTGGATTACCAGCCATTAATGTATGCCGTTAACCAATGTGAAGAAACTCACCTTTGATGACAGTGAGCTCTAAATTACCTTAGTGCATCTTGACAGGTACAAATGGATGTGTTGGAGTCGAGTCACCTGCAAGATTTGTCAATCAAGAGGCATTGATGAATCCCCATGATTAACAACAAGGGAATCTGCCATTGATTCATGCAGATACCAGGGCACTATAAAAACTCTAATCTCGATCCCAAATGATGTGTCGGAGTCAATGGGACAATACCATTGGAAGGTGCACCTTAATAGATTCCACATCATCCAATACGAGTACAAAATAAATGATTGTGAAGAATCATAGTGAAAAATAGAACCAATATGAAACTCAAAAGTGGAAAGTATATGTAAAGTCATGATGTAGTAGTGATGGGAAATAAAACCGTTATGTTGACTACATAAGTAGTGGAAAATGGGACTTAGACATGAATGGATTTTCAGGGTTTTGAAATGAGGAAGGTGAATGAATCTACCATAGGGCAATTGGCTTCTTGAGGGGTTTTTTTCGACAACAATTGATATGACAGGTGTCTAAAAATGATTCTTGGCATGTAGCAATGGGACTTAAATTATTGAAAATTGGTATGGTTTGCACATCAATCTATCCATTTTTTGTATGTGCTCAATCCATTTGCAAATTGATAAAAAGTCTTCAAGAGTCACTTGTGCATGCATTGACCTTCTTCTTCCAAGGACCTGCAAAAATCTAGCACTTGCCTGCAATAAAACATGAGATAATGGAAGAAGAGAGATGACTGGTCTCTCTTCACCCAAAACTTATGAAAAAAACAACAAGCAATTATTTATAAAAAAAATCCAAAGAAAAATGAACAAAGCAAAATCCATTTTATACCTGCACGGGAGCAATGTCCATCTAGACTCACCAACGATATTCTGATCATAGCTTCTTCATTCCTTGTCCAATTTGAGTGATTCCAAATCCAAATGAAAGTAAATTCATAGGTCTATTTCCATTATGAACATGTTTTTAAAATTTTATGTAATAATGTTCCAAATCACTCAGTAACAGTCTGCATGACAAGGTGTTTTTTCGAATTCTGGACTAGACCAACAGTCACGGTTTTAGGCTTAACTTTTTCATTTGATAACGGATTGATGTGATTATAATTGGAGATGAAAGTATATTCATGTAGGTATCTCCATTAGAAATAGGTTTTGAATCCAACAAGAATTGATGGGTCAAATAAGCCAATGAACAGTCTAGAAAATAGAGTTTTAAGAATGCAGATTTGTGATAGGCAGTCGGTATTTTGGTCATAATATTTGCATACAATACCGGAATGGAGTGATTCAAATTGAATTGTAAACTAGGATTTCATAGGGTAATATAACAATGAAACAGTTTTGCAAGATATATCTAAGAAGGCATCAAAAAATTGATTGTCCCAGCTCTGTTCCTAAGCTGCCTACTTGACACCCTGTTAGTATTTTGGCCATAAAATTTTCGTTTAACACCCAATCGTAAAAATTCAAATTGTTTTGGAAACTAGATTCAAAGGGATACTTGGGATGTAAACATATTTTAAAAATAAGTCCATTTGGTCTCTCAAAAATGGACTGTCCCGACTGTGTTTCAGTAAAAGTTTCAAGCCAAAATGTCACCAAAATACAATAAATTAAATTTGACCCCCAAAAAGTGATCGAAATAGGTGTGAATGTTTTTAATAATGTAAATTTAAATATAAAACACATCCATACCAAAAAAAATTCAACCATTGAGCACCTAGATTGACTTACACAGTCTGTTGTAGTCACAGCTACAACTCTTAAAAAATGACACAATGTTGAAATAAAGCATGTGCATTTTTATGGAAAATAAAAACTCAATACATATCATGATGTGCAACACACTCATAAATTTTTACATGTAGCACAGTCACAGCTGGGTGTTGCAGCTCACTGTCATAGCTAGTGTTGCAGCTCACTGTCGCAGCTGAGAGTAATCATAGCTAAGAGTAATTAGTCACAGCTGGGTGTTGCATCTCATTGTCACAGCTGGGTGTTGCAGCTAACAAATTCATGCCAAATTTCAAGCTTGAAGGGTTCCATAATCATTGACTCATTTTTGTGTGGATCCTTCATTCGCCTTCCCTAATTACTATAATAGAGACAATTTGAAATTGGGAAATTGATGACAAGAAATGACTTAAGCATTTTGTTCAAATAGTCAGCAATTCCAAAGCATTCATGAAAACATCTCATACCCATTCATTATCTTTCTACTTTCTGATCTTCCAGATCGCAACAAGGCGCAAGAAGAGAGCATACTTATTTAAAAATAAAAAAAAACTTAAAAAAACAAAAGCATGGTTTTATTATGTTATTCTACCCTACCCTATTCTACTTGGAAAAAAAATCGTTCAAGTGTATGCATATTTTCAATGGAGCCATTTTCGAAGAAGTGACTCAAGTATGCTCATACTCCCAACAGATAAATATAACTTTATGAATGCCAGGATATGAGAGATCAACTTCCCTTGAAATGATGGTGCCAAGAATTGGTGAAGTATGGAATGATGCTGCAGACCGACGACAGATTGAAACCAAGCTTCAATATAGTCTTTGTTCCCTTGATTGCCCATGGATGTTACACCATGAAGATCCTTATTAAACTGATCTTCCTCAGTGCATAAGAGTTTCGGATCTAATGATGTGAATGATGCTTTTGGTTGCAATGGTTGTTCTCCATCAAATATTACGTGTGTCTTATTGATCTTGTCTGCTTGCTTATGAGGACTAGAAGAAACTCCATCTGCAAATCTTGGATTTAAAACATGTTTAGGCCTTGTATGGATTTGCTGCAACAATGCACAGCCTTTTTGCAGTAGTGTAGGTGAGGTAGAACAAGAGGGAAATGTAGGAACATTTTGCAATTCAGCACTGTAAGCATACTGTACTGCTTTATTATGGTTAGGGTGGAGGGTGGATTGGACAGAAAATTGTATTGGATACCAAGGAGTTTGATGAGAAAATAGATGTGGCTGATGTATATGATTGATTTGTGAGGTTGATATTGAAGGACCAACTTGTGTTGCAGCACGAGGGAGAGTGGCCATATGATCATAAGATGGGCCATTCCAACCTTGTGGATAAGGTAGGTAAGAGTTAAATTGAGGCTGCAACAGCTGCCATGGTGGAAGAGTATTCAATGATTGAGTATGAGAGTAAGGAAATGGAGGGATAGAATTTTGAACCATAGATGTAGGCCATGGTTGACATGATTGTTGCAACGAGTTGGATGCAAATCCCAGATCTCTATGATATGTTTCTTTCATCTTTGGTAAGGAGGAAAAATGATCTATGGAATGATTCAAGTCACATATACCACAACTTTCAAGACTATCCAAAGGGAAATCCCTTGCTTCTCTTATTTCCTTCTGCTTTTCCTTATCCTACAAAACACCCAATTGTGAATCAACTTTAGGAATTTCAAATAAATTGCTGATTTCAGCTCGCAAAACTCTTGTTTTTGCAACAGATTTAAAAAATAAAGATAAAAGTTCCTTAGAATTCTTACCAGTCTTGAAGTTTCCTCTTGAATACCTTCTACATAACTCACAAATATCATCATATGCTAACTGAAATACATTACTTGTTCCCATCAAATTTAATATTTCTAAATATTCATCTTGGATTCCCTTGAGTAGAAGTGTTTTTGAGGTCTCCTTCCCTAGTTTCCTTTGTTTGGATCTTTTGAGATTATATTGAAAGCGTTCTATGTATTCCTCCAAACTCTCTTCTTCTCCTTTTGTCATTTCGAAGATGTCTTCATTGACCCTGCAATAATCTTGGTACCTTTTCAAGAATACATGTTTCATGTCTTCCCAAGTTTGTATACAATTCCCACCGAGGCTCATGAACCATCCAAGGGATATTCCTTTTAGAATAAGGGGAAACACATTCAACTTTTGATCATTAGCACAATAACCATATCCTTTACAAAGTACTTCAAATTGAAATAAAAATACATCAGGGTCTTCGTTTTCCAAACCGTGAAAATTTGGTAGAACATGTGGGGGAATTCTTTTCGTTGGTGCCACTCCTCTCGAATCTCTGATGAGAAATTCGAAGATAACAACTTATGAATCTTTCTTACCTGCCATCTCTTCATTAGAATCTTTATGTGCTATCTTGAGGCTCCTCCTTTGAATGTTCCTGTCAACTTGTTAGTAGAATGTGTTGAAATATTGTAACTTCGAAGAATATTCTATATGTATCTTTTGTGGTCCCTGATGGTCCTACCGAGAGAACCACTTATATTATCTTGTACTCTGATGCTTCCACTAATAAGAGTCATGAGGTTGTCCCCTCTAATTGTAAAGGTGGGTCATTAGCACCTCAGTGTGGTTACTTGAGCCTACATGTGTAACTCGAGCCTACATGATTAACTCGAGCCTACATGTCGGATGAGTTAATTGAAGTGAATGGATGAATATAAATAGAGGTGTAGCTCTCCTCATTTGAGCACACACACTCACTTGAGTAGTGCACTTGTGGAGGAGAGAAGTAGATGGAGAAGGAGGAGGATCAAGTTTTTGATCTCCTTGCTGGTTTTATCTTTTACCTTTTTGGGGCATCTATATTAAGGAAGCTTTTGCTGGGTTTTTCCCTTTAGGGTTTTCCCAGGATAAATCTATGTTGTTCTTGTGATGTTGTTTCTTTCAGTGATCCTGTGTATATGATTTTTTTATGAAAATGAAATGAAATACTGATGTCTTAGCTAAGCATATGAAAAGTTAACATGGTATCAGAGCTAACCTGAACAGGACAGCTTTCACAAGGAAAAATAGCCCTCTCTCTCCCCAGAAGAAATTAGGGCTTCTTGCAGAAGAAGAATTTTTGAGTGAGCCTAGCATAGTATTTCTCTCCTCATGAAAATATAAGTTTAGAGACTTGGATCAATATTTTTCATTGGGTGAAACTCCGGGAAAGTCAAACCCTAGTTTGACCCAGAGCCAGAAAAACCCTAAATACTAAAAATGCTAAGTTTTGGTACATTCACTATATCCCAAGATTGGCGAAGGTTTAGGAGCTGAAAATTTCAGAGGCCAAATATAAAATCCTTATGTACATTGTATCCAAAATTAAGCTTCATATTCGCTATATTCTGGGAGATATGATCCCTCCAAGTTATGGTTCCATCCTCTTCTAGAATTCATCCCTAAATAGGACACCTGGAGAAAATCGCTATAGCTTGGGCTACCTAGGTCCAAATGGAATTCTTGAAGATTTTCTAGAAAAAACACGGACTTTAATTTCTATGGTCTGAATATTAGACTTAGAAGATGAAACAGTTACACGTGGCATGCCGTACAACTTTGATATTCTGAACAGTCTTGTAATAGGTCATATTGGGAAAATGATCATAAATCCCAATTGGTGAAACCAATTCTGATGAAACCTATGGTGTTGGATCAGGAACATGTGAGGTTACCTCAGTACGAAATTTTAGACATAAATCCGTAGTAATTTTGGAGATATCATAGAAACAGTGACAAGCATTTCTGCAGAAGAAATTGGAAAACTAGGGCTTCCTGTTCCGGGAGCTTCCCTCCACTGTTTTCAGAAAAGGAGTACATTGGACAGCTCCATTTGAAGAGATCTATATTTATATACAATCAGATCTGAA
Source organism: Pseudotsuga menziesii (assembly GCA_001517045.1). Taxonomy (NCBI): domain Eukaryota; kingdom Viridiplantae; phylum Streptophyta; class Pinopsida; order Pinales; family Pinaceae; genus Pseudotsuga; species Pseudotsuga menziesii. The sequence goes on along the minus strand of LPNX010574687.1, from coordinate 686,110 downwards.
AGATTCCAAGTTTTAAAAATTATGGTTTCTCTGACAAGCCCTAGATCAGCCAGCTCTAGAAGCAAGACGGACACCTGAAATCGGTAAGATCTAATCTTTTGCTATTTTCATTTGAGGTTCTCATTTCAAAGTGATATATCACATCAGTTGACAAATTCCAATCATGGAATTATTTGATATCTCTGAATAAAATGAATTGGACACCTACATGAGTAGAGAGGTTCCAGTTCCATATGAAGATGAGGCTCAAAGCCTTACACAAGAAGAACTTGATCAAGGCCAAGAAGATCATTGTTGATTCAATCACGGATCAACTTATACTACAAGTGTCTTCCCTAAAGACACCGAATATGTTTGATTCCTTGATCAAGCTATTTGAAGATAAGAACTTAAATCAGAATATGGCTTTGAGAAAACAGTTGAAGAATGTGAAGATCTAGAATGCAAAACAACTTGAAGCGGTAGAAGAAGAATGTATGCCAGAAGTAAGTGATTACTTTCAGCTCGACTAATAAGAAGAGAAGAAGAAGATGGGAGCAATTGAAGATCAAGCTCTCACCATTCAAAGAAGATCCCTCAAGCGATGAGGAATACGAAAAACTCAATTCTTGAAGAACCTCTTATTCATCTTATCATTTAGATAAGAAATGATGATTTCATGAATGAAGAAGATGATAAAGCAGAATGATCAAGATGGAGTCTACCCACGAAACAAATAAAAGATAAGTATTCAGTTGCCATTTCGTGATATTTTTTTGTTATACATTTGATTCTATTTAGTTGATGTGTTATGCATGATAGATTGTTTACATTAATACTACTAATATGCATGTGATGGGTAAGTAGCTCATGGTGCTATACAACTCTCTAGTGCTACTTATCAAACCTCTTTGCTGACATATTGGATTAGTGCACAATCTCAATGATGTCATGGTAGAGATGGAAGGCATCTAGAAAGTTTCTGTGAGATATGGATGAATGTTGTATTGGCTAAATAGTTGCATAATGCATAAGAATTTGTCGTTATGCATATGTTTCATGAAATTGTTCTAACCATGCAACTAGTGCATTTGAATTGTAGGAAAGGTCCTGTACAACCTCCTACAAGAAAAGAAGGACGAGACTTGTTCTGAAGAACAAGTGATGACAATCCAATAAACATGAATTTGAAGCTCCCAGGGTCAGAGACACCATGACGGAAGAAAGAGCTTTAGAAAGCGGTAGATCCACCTCAAAGGATGAAGACCACCATGGGTATGAGAGATAACTCAAGATGAAGAAAAGAATGCTATAAAAGAAAATATGATCAAAGAATAACAGTTGATCATGGGGAATGATGTATATTATATGATTTCGAGACATAAAGGGAAGTACATAGTATCCTCCATATGGATCTACAAGAACAAGTTTACAAATAAAGGTTCATGATTTGCCTCAAAAAGAATAGACTATGACATGACATACTCTATTAACCAGTATATATCAAGCATAGAACCACCTGTACAGAATGAAGAAGGAAGATAATACTCCACTTCAGGGGGAGTGACTACAGAAGATATCTAAGTTCAACACGGTACAACATGATGGACAGCTTCTTGATGGATCGATATTTTACCAAGAGTAAAGTGGGTTCCAACCTTCAAAGTTGAATGCAGAAGACTAGGATATGTTGATGATCTGACAAGATGAACTCATGATGAAAGAATACAAGAATGATGTATGGGATATAGTTCCCAAACCAGAAGGAAGGAGTATTGTATCCTCCAAATGGATATACAAAATAGAGCATGCAGCTGACTGAAGTATCGAGAAGTATAAAGCAAGATTTGTGGCCAGAGGTTTCTTTCAGAAAGAGGGAATTAATTCTGAAGAGACACTTACTCCAGGAAGTAAGGTACACTTCCTTCAGAACTATCATGGTAGTTTCTTCCATGGTGAAGTAAAGACAAGCCTTCCTTAATGGTATGATTGAGAAAGAGTTTTTTCATCGAATAGTCACAAGGATTTGAAGTTGAAGCCAGATGGAATCACGTATGCAAGTTGAAGAAGGCCCTCTATGGCCTGAAGCAAGCTCCCAGAGCTTGGTATGGAAGAATAGATAGTTTCTTGTCGAGCATGGGATTTAACAAGAGTAAAGTTGATCCTAACCTTTATCTCAAGGTTGTAGAAGATGAACTTATCATCCTGTTATTATATGTGGATGACTTATCCTTGACAGGAAATAAGAAACAGGTCATGGGAAGCAAGAAGAAACTAGCAGAAGAATTTGAGATGAAAGACCTTGGGTTAATGCATTATTTCCTAGGTCTGGAAGTATGGCAAAGTTCAAAAGAAATATTTCTCAACCAGGGAAAGTATGCGGTAGAGATATTGAAGAGATTCAATATGTTGGAATGCAAAGTCATGGCCACACCCATGGACTCCAACCTGAAGCTGTTAGCTGATGACTCATCAGAGTTAGTGGATATGAATCATTACAGACAAATCATTGGGTCATTGATGTACTTAAAAACTACCAAACCAGACATTTGTTTTGCTTTGAACACCTTAAGTCAATATCTTGTTCAACCAAGACGGGTTCACCTAGTAACTGCAAAACATGTGATGAGATATCTGAAAGGGACTATAGACTTTGGTTTATATTATGATGGTAGCCATGAGTATAGATTGTATGGCTACACAGATGCAGATTAGGCTGGAAGTATCTCAGATAAGAAAAGCACATTAGGTAGATGCTTTTGTTTGGGGTCTGCTATAAGTTCATGGTTTAGAAGGAAACAGTCCAATGTTTCTTGTAGCATGGTTGAAGCAAGATACATAGCAGATTTCTCTGCTAAGTTGTGAAGCCATATGGATTCAGAAGCTGATATCAGGTCTCTTTGAACTGAAGATGGATACTACAATGATTCTATGTGATAACCAGAGTTGTGATGGTAGAGAACCCTGTGTTCCGTCGTAACACATAGAAATCCGGTATTTCTACATATGAGATAAGATGCAGATGACAATGTTTCAGTATTCCCATACTGAATATATAGATGATGTTTCAGTATTTACATACTGTAGATGCAGATGATGGTGATTCTGTATTTCTATACTGAATATAGAGATGATGATGCTTTTAGTAGTTCTATACTGAAGATATAGATGATGATGCTTTCAGTATTCACATACTGGAGATACAGATGGTGATAGTTCAGTATTCACATACTGAAGATGTAGATGATGATGGTTTGGTTGTTGATGTGCTAACGAAGCCTCTGTCTTGAGTAAAGTTTGAACACTTTCGAGACAAGCTTGGTGAGGTTCGGAAGAACCTTCCTCGAAAGGGGGAGTAGTGATGTTGCAGTGGGATTGTATCATCCCTGGGCATCTGCCCTAAAGTGATCCGGTGACCTTGGTCCTCGAGAATGAAGAGGGATTGTATCATTCCGAGACATCTGTCCAAAAGTGATCCGGTGACCTCGGTCCTCGAGAATGAAGAGGGATTGTATCATCCTGGGACATCTATCCAAAATAGATCCGATGACTTCGGTCTTCGTGAATGTTGTGGGATTGCATCATCCTTGAACTTCGGTTCAAAATGTATCCGGAGGTCTCGGCCCTCTTGAATGTGGTGGGATTGCATGATCCTTGAACTTCGGTTCAAAATGTATCTGGAGGTCTTGACCCCCGTGAATGTGGTAGGATTGCATCATCCCTAAAATTTGGTTCAAAATGTATCTAGAGGTATCGGCCTCCGTGAAAGTGGTGGATTGCATCATCCTTGAATCTCGGTTCAAAATGTATCCGGAGGTTTCGGCCCCCGTGAAAGTGGTGGATTGCATCATCCTTGAACCTCGGTTCAAAATGTATCCGAAGGTCTTGGTCCTCGTGAATGTGGTAGGATTGTATCATCCTTGAACTTCGGTTCAGAATGGATCTGGTGACTTTGGTACTCAAGAACGTGTGTTGATCCCGTAATTCCTAGAGGAAGGATTGTCTGAGTTCCACATCTGTGTTGATCCCATAATTCCAAAAGGAAGGATCATTAGTAACTCTGTAAAGACCTAAATCCCGTAATTCCAAAAGGAAGGATCATTGAATTGATCCTGTAATTCCAATAGGAAGAATTGTCTGAGTTCCATAGATGTGTTGATCCCATAATTCCAATAGGAAGGATTATCTGAGTTCCACATCTGTGTTGATCCCGTAATTCCGAAAGGAAGGATCATTAGTAACTCCGTAAAGACCTAAATCCTATAATTCCAAAAGGAAGGATCATTGAATTGATCCCGTAATTTCAATAGGAATGATTGTCTGAGTTCCATAGATGTGTTGATCTCGTAATTCCAATAGGAAGGATTGTCTGAGTTCCACAAATGTGTTGATCCCGTAATTCCGAAAGGAAGGATCGTTAGTAACTCCGTAAAGACCTAAATCCTATAATTCTGAAAGGAAGGATCATTAGTAACTCCGTAAAGACCTAAATCCCGTAATTCCGAAAGGAAGGATCATTGGTAACTCTGTAAAGACCTAAATCCTGTAATTCCAAAAGGAAGGATCATGTTGATGTTTTGATGATGTTGATGTTTTTATGATGATGATGATGTACTAATCGAAAGATCAGAGTGTGATGATGATGATATTTTGATGTTTTCATGATGATGATGTTTTTATGATGATGATGATGTACTGATCGAAAGATCAGTGTATGATGATGATGATGTACTGATCGAAAGATCAGAGTATGATGATGATTACGATGTACTGATCGAAATATCAGAGTGTGATGATGATGATGTACTGATCAAAAGATCAGAGCATGATGATGATGTACTGATCAAAAGATCAGAGTATGATGATGTTGATGTACTGTTCAAAGTATGACGATGATGATGCACTGACCGAAAGATCAGAGTATGATGATGATAACGTACTGATCAAATGATAAGTATGTGATGATGACGACGTACTGATAAAAAGATCAAAATATCATGATGATGATGATGTTCGAGAATTGAAGTATGATTATGGTGCTGATCGAAAGAACAAAATGCTGAAGAAGTTGTTGCTGATCGAAAGATCAAAGTACTGAAGATGTTGCTGATCGAAATGTTGAAGATGTTATTGCTGATCGAAAGATCAAAGTGCTAAAGATGTTGCTGATCGAAATGTTTAAGATGTTGTTGCTGATTGAAAGATCAAAGTGCTGAAGATGTTGCTGATCAAAATGCTGAAGATATTGTTGTTGATCGAAAGGTCAAAGTGCTGAAGATGTTGCTGTTGATTGAAAGGTCTAAGTGCTGAATATGTTGTTGTTCGAAAGGTCAAAGTGCTGAAGATGTTGCTGAAGATGTTGCCGAAAGTGTTGTTGATCAAAAGGTCAAAAGATGCTGATGCTAATCAAAGAGTTGTTGTCATTGAAAATTGAAGACAAAGACTATATGATGTTGAAAATATTCCAATGATTTATAGATGTATTACCCTGATGATGTTGATGATGTCCTCTATCTCTCTCCTACTATTGTTGTTGTTGATGTTGTTGTAGAATACCCTTCTCGTTAAGGGGGAGTGTTGAAATATTGTAACTTCGAAGAATATTCTATATGTATCTTTTGTAGTCCCCGATGGTCCTACCGGAAGAACCACTTGTATTATCTTGTACCCCGATGCTTCTAATCGGAAGAACTAATAAGAGTCATGAGGTTGTCCCCTCTAATTGTAAAGGTGGGTCATTAGCACCCCAGTGTGGTTACTTGAGCCTACATGTGTAACTCGAGCCTACATGATTAACTCAAGCCTACATGTTGATTGAGTTAATTGAAGTGAACGAATGAATATAAATAGAGGTGTAGCTCTCATCATTTGAGCACACACACTCACTTGAGTAGCGCACTTGTGGAGGAGAGAAGTAACTGGAGAAAGAGGAGGATCAGGTTTTTGATCTCCTTGCTGGTTTTATCTTTTACCTTTTTGAGGCATCTATATTGAGGAAGCTTTTGCTGGGTTTTTCCCTTTAGGGTTTTCCCAAGATAAATCTATGTTGCTCTTGTGATGCTGTTTCTTTTAGTGATCCTATGTAGATGCTTTTGTTATGAAAATGAAATGAAATATTGATGTCTTAGCTAAGCATATGAAAAGTTAACAGAATGGGTGGTGCTTACAACACCACTAAGGGGAATGACAAGATTTATGCTGCAAAGATTGAAAATGAAATAAAACTGAATGTAAAGACAGAAAATTCACACTCAAAATAAATTCAATAAACTGAAATGTAATAATACAACCTACATGCCCTACTTTAATGATGCATCTACAAGACAATGTCAAATGTACTTTTGCACAATTAATAACTTCCCCGGCAACGACACGAAAATGTTGTGCCCACTATATGTCAGTTAATTAAAACTTAACATGCAGAGTGCTAAACATAAATTATCAACCCGAGGAAGTATTTTATTTCAAAGTTATCGTGCAAGATCTATGCAAGCACAATTTCTACCTGACACTGTTATCTATTGGTATGCAATCAAAACTATTTGTAAACTAGGTCACAACTTCTTGAAAGTAAATCAATACTCAAACCTATTCATAAATCCAAACTGTAAATCTAATCACACTTCAACAGAATCAATTCTTATGAAACAAGATCTAAGTACATAAACCTGGAAGCAATGTTAAGTTGGCCAATGATCTATCAAGATGAAGTAACAGGAAAACAACCTATGATGAATCTAATGAAAGCATGAACTAAATAATAAAAACAACTATGATCAATCTAATGCATGAAAGCATGAATTAACAAATAACAGATATACAAAATAAAACACCTACAATCAACACTACCAGCATCTGCTCAGGGAAGAGGGCCCTTCCTCCACTGAGCAGAGCTGGATCTCCACAATGAAAGTCCACAACTCCAGAATTAAGAAACTGCCAGCACATATTATCAGAATGAAAGTATTACAATGGATCTAGATCAAATCCTACATCATAACATTGTTTCCTCTCCTATCTTTGAATCTCCTTCTCAATGAGATTGATTACATATTTATACATAAAATTATCTCATGGAAATGAGGAACTGAACCCCCAACTTGTGATCAGTAACAGCTGAAACATGGCCGTAACCGCTGGAAACTTTAGAACCAGCTGCAACAGCAAATCTGAAAAATACCCTCTTGAAGAACCACCTGCATATCGCAAACCATGGCTGTATTTGGAGATTTCCTCATGATTCAGGTAAATGAAGATGTTACACACAAAACCCATGTCTCAGATTTTTGAGATTCATTTCCATCTACTCGCAAATTGAGACGCGCATCAAGGTATTCTTCTGTGGCATGCATTTTCGGTTAAGGCAGTAACAGCTGGCTATGAGCATCCTGTACATGATAAATCACTCCACAAAACATCAATAGTAAAATTATTTATAATAGTCTTTAATTAATCAAAGATAAAGGAAAATAATCATTATTAACCTCTTAAAACATCAATGGAAGTAGCATGCTATTTTACGCACAGCTACAACAAATGGATGGAAAATGGAATGATAAATAGCCAATAATGGTAAGAAAACGGATGAAAGATATGTCGATAAGTGATGAAAAAATGGACAATTCCGAGGCCCAACAATCAACAACTTCAAACCGACCCGTCATCAACTACCGACTATTTCGTGAAATATACCTTTCTATACAAGCTTGGATAACTTTGTGTACCGACAGGTGAGCACCGACAAAAGCTCATTTAGGACGCAGACTGTAACAAGACTGCATGACACTTTGGAGTAGTGAAGACCTGTTGTAAAGGAAAATATCCTATGGCTAGGGTTTAAGAGGTGATACACATACTGGGGTTGAAAGGTGGATGCAAATGGTTCTGCAAGCAAAAATAAACAAGATTCAGAGATTAGAATGGTTCATACCTTAGCCAAACGAAGGTTGATCCAAGCAACCCTTCAATCCTCTTTTTGCTTCTCTTGCTCCTCTTGCTCCAATAGACCTACAAAATGAATTATACCTTCCTCAAACCAATATGACCACATATAAAGTAATGATAATCAAAACAATAAAAGAGACTATTATGATTAACATAAGCATATGATCATAAACAAAGATTCAATTACACATTGAACAATGATTTGGGAAGAAGAAGAACATCACTGTCTTTATTCATCTTGAAAACAAGTAAAAATATACCTTCTCTTCAAGTTCGGCACCTCACGAAACCTTGATCTAGTTCTGCTGCTTCTCTTTTCCAAGGAACTCAACCTCCAAGCTCTGCAACATAAGGGGATGATGACTAGGGAAAAGGTGTGGGAAAAGAGAGTCCCAATTCCTCCAGCATAATGATGCAAAGATTCTCTAATCCTCTCATGGACATCCCTACCTCTATTTATATTCTTAATGAAGAGTTAGGGTCGAAGACAAAGTAGTTACAACTAAAGGAGTCAGTTGCATAACTACCCAAACTACCCAAATTTCAAAATACGTATTTTTTTGACATTTTCAGGAGGCGTACGCAGGTTACAGAAACAACAGTCACATACACGAGGAGGTATACGTGGGTTGTAATGCAGAAAGTCGTGTATTTAAGGCGTACGTGACTATCATATATAGAAACTCGCGTATGTGCATACACATCAAAAAAACTCATTTTTAGGGTATTTTTGGGCATTTTAAGACTTTGGTGTCTTTGGAAAGTTTTAGCTAACAGAAATAACTTTCCAATGGTGCAGAGATGAGGTCAAACAGAGTTACAAAACTAAAGATATGGGTCCTCAAAGTTTGGTGTTTGTTCAGTGACTTTCATGAAGTGTCGTCATGGAAGAGTCGACATGCGACAGAATCATGGGAAAGTGGTCATAGGCAGAGATGTGTCATTTTGAGCTATAACAGATGCCCCCTAATGTATGAGGTTAGAGGGGAAGATAATAGCCGAAATACATTATAAAGGGAACAGTTGAGTATGGAGAGAGAAAAGAATCCAAGATCAAAAGGCTCGAACAAAGGTACCTGAAAGAGAGATAAATGTCAAAAAAAACTAATCTCTAGGACATACAAGTACATATAAAAAACATCGCCATAAAGATACAGGTGGATCCAACATATGTATAACTGATGAAACTATCATGGTCACTCAATATGGAAAAAAGGCACCATATCAAATCTAAAGGAGTCATGGCCACAAATGAACAAGGTGGATCCATACTCGATAATTGATCATAGCCACAAAAATACAAGGTGGATCTATGTCTCAGCAAAATGTCAGATAAAGTGTAACAAGGTCTTGCGCAGCTTGGGCAATAGCAAGAAATGATGATACTACTGTCGGCCCAAGTTCTTCAATCCAAACCACCCAAAAGGTACGAATCCTAACCATGTGAATAAAGGAGTTGAAGTCGAACATGGAGGAAACCGTTTGATTACTGGTCAGTGATGAGAACCATTAACAAACGTGAGGGAAACCAACATTAATGAAAATGGTCCCCAAGGAACCTAGTACATTCTAACAAGTGTGAATACAAGGACATGAAGTCGAACACTTGAAGAATCCATTGAGTAGGAGACATTAAGGTATTCCCACTACCCAATAGCGAGGAAAATTTCCACTGATGACTACGATCCCCAAGGTACTGTCATAAAAACTCTAAATCTCATTCCCAAAGCAATATGTGTTGCAGTCGATAGGAAGAGATCCGTTGGAAGGAAGGCATTAAGGCATCCTTCATCATCCAACATGAGGTAAGTCAAAGACTAATTGGATCTGGAATTGGTATAGAATTTCACGACAATGACCGCTAAATACATGATGTAATGAACTGATACCAGGGAATGGCCGACACATAAAGTCAAGGAAACTACAGAATGGCTGACAAAGGTTTACTACTTGAAAAGTGAGCACGACACAAAAGTGACTTAGGAAGCTTTTGACACAAAATGACCAATGACACAAATATACAATGTAGGAGACATTGACAGATTCCTCATATAATTGGAAAAGAAACCAATGGGAGGAGTAAAAAACTCTAAATCGGGTTAAGGTCAAAACACTAGGACCCAATTGTTGATAGACTCAAAACTGGTGCTTTGTTCAAGGAAACAAGACTTGCTGCCATGATGTAAAAACATGTGAATGAACTTCCCTTCCCCTCTTTCTTGTAAAAGTTTAACGAGTCCAAGAAAGCAAACTCGGGACCATTTTTATTTTTGGCAAGCTCGAAGAAGAGACAGAAGAATGCTTGATAAAGCACTGATTTGTGGATTTTACGAGCCCGAACTAGTACATGCTCGACGATGTTTTAATATTTTAGAGAGTCTAAAAACTCCAAAGAAGACTCTAGGGGGGTGCTTTTTCATCCAATTTAGTCTCCTAAGGCCGAAAAAGTATAAAACAAACCACATAATAACTCTCTTAGCTTTCGAAGAAGTAAGGCGCACCTTTTTGGTACTTAGTCGGGGAGGTCCAAAAAATGTTAAATTACCACCTACCCAACGCTCCTTCAAAATTAGCATATAGCCTGAGTTTTATGAGTGTGAATGAAGGCAAGATCACTCAGAAAGATCCATTTGATTACGAGAAATGGGACTTACAAAAGTAAACTCGATGCTTTGTTCTTTAGGGTTTAACGAGCATGACAAAGACATAAAGTACACTCGAAATATTTTTCATGTTTTGGTCCAGAGCACGTAAAATAGAAAACTAAGCTCATACTGGGGGTTCATTTTTCGTAAGTGTAGTCCCTTAGGTCTGGAAAAGCGATAAACCTATGCCTGAGAATACTCTTCTCAATTTAGAAGAAAAGAGAGTGTTCATTTCTCGTATTATTCCACATGATTCGAGAAAGTGATAACCTACCACCAATGTGGATGCCCATTCACATATTCTTAACGAGCCTGAATGGACAAGTTTTCCCAGCAGTCAAGTCTATTTTGAGGAGTTAGACCTGGGCCTAAAGAAACTCAATATATTTCCCGTGAAGTTTTAACAAGTCTGAAAAAGTCAACTCGCAGTCTCCTTACTGTTTTTAACGATCTCGAAGGAGAGCAGAAAGAATTCTCTAAATGTGAGGAGACGAGTGTCAAGGGCAAGAAAAACTAGTTCTAAGCATGAGGAACAAAGCTATGAATAATGCAAGGAACATGAGCACGATAAAGACACTCGGGGAACATCTCCTCTAGGTAAAGGGTGTCAAGTTGCAAAGGCAAAATGAAACAAGGTTGAACGATGATGAGAGCAAAGATGAGGGCTTATACAATGAGCTAAAAGCATGGAAGCTAACATTAGGCTCATAAGTGTGAGCAGGGCACATGGAAATATAGTTACAGCTTGAACAATAAGACAAGGCCAATAAACAGTTGTGAATCCAACTAAAAATCATGTCTCCAAAAAACAACAACATCAGAATCACATTCAGAAGAAAAGATCTGATGTAGGTCACTTTGGCAGAAACACATGTGACTTTGCTATCTTCTACAAAAGGGAAACTCAAGGAAGAATCAACCGAAGAATATTCTATAGCACCAAGTCTCGAGGGTTTATAATCAGTAAGATCAACCTCAGAAGGAGAGCAAAAAACAACAGGAGAGATAGAGTCTGCAAGAGAAAACTCAGTATCATAGGAGTTGAAAAATTCAAAAGAAAAATCAAACTCATCAGGATCACTGACTTGCTGTTTGAAGGGAGAGTCCAAAAACTCAACAAGACCAACATAAGACGACTGATCCATGGGAAAATCAGGCTTACTAAGAAAATCAGGGTTAGACTTAGTCACAACTGAACTAACATCCAAAAGAAGGTCAGACTGTATCAAAGACTCTAGGAAGACTTCATCTAAAGGAAGGAGATCATCCGAGATAGGACACATGTCTAAACTTTCAAATGGATTGACAGAGTGGAGAGCAGGCTCCATAGTCTATATACGATGACTCACCTGGTCAACTGCTGGGACCAAGTCCCGAGAAGGTAAGCATGAAAACAGAGGTTGCTTCTTAGTAGCAATTGAATGCAAAGGACATAAGGCCACATAGCTCACCTGTAGCGGGGTAGTGTCTATAGAAACACTGGGAATTAATAAAGGAAAGACTTGGTCTCTAGTTGGGTCAGGAGATGGATCAAGAAAATCCAACTGATCGATAGTGACAATTTCTTCGCCATGATTAAAGTACATCAGCTGAATGAATGTTGACACCACAGCTTGCATTGCGTAGACATAATCACGTCCAAGGATCATATTGAATTCCAAGGGGTCTTCTATCACCATGAAGTCAACTACGACGGTCTTCCCACCCAAAGTAACAGGTGTTTGAGAAATAATTCCCAAGGCTATACAAGTTCTTCTATCAAACACCAGTAACTGACTAGCAGTCGACACAAGGCTGGGAGATCCCATGCCTTGCCAAGCATAAGCAGACAAGATACTAACCAAAGCTCCTTCATCAACAATACAATGAGCAATCGCGTATGGTTCAACTTTGACCTTTATTTGGAAAGGTGCATTATAAGGAAGGCACAGCTCAACTAGGCTATCCCAATCAAAGAAAGCAATTCGAGAGCTTGGTCGGGGTTGATTCGAAGCGAGTTTAATGCCCCTTTGTTCAGTAAGTTCTGAGCTGGCAGTGAAGAAAATGTGACTAGCGGACACTTCAATATCCAAAGGAATATTGGGATTGATTGACAATGGAATCAATTCATTCACTTTGTAAAAGTCACTATCTTAAGGGAGAGTGGGATTGACCAAATATGACATTGGTTCAATCACATTAGGATCACTCTCTGAAAGAAGAGTGGGATCGACCAAATCTGAGATTGGTTTGACCACTTGATCAACCAAAGGTTGAGTAGGTTGTTGAGAAACTATAGGTTGTTCAAGAGAAGAAAATTCTTGAGTCTCGGACCACATTCTTCGCACCTCTGCGATAGCAAGGCACTGGTGAGTAAGATGATATCCCTCGCATAGCTTACAAGGGAACTTAAGTTTGCACTTCAAACAACCAGTTTTATCAACGGTGTCAACATGACTAGTAGTGGCTGACTCTTTGCTCTCAACATGACCTACAGAGGTTGAGATTTTCCCCCCAGCATGACCACCAGAGGCTGGGTAACTGGGTCCAACATGAATAAGAGAGGTTGGTTGTTGAAAAGCTTTAGAATGTTCAAAAACAGGATGACCATGAAACCAAACTCTTCACACCTCCGCGATAGAAGGGCATTTATAAGTAAGGTGGTCTCCCTCACAAAGCTTACAAGGAAACTTGGGCTTGTGTTTTGAACGGTTAGTCTTTTCAACAGTGTCAACATGACTCACAGTGGCTGACGGATTGTCTTCAGCATGAACCACAGGCTGAGAGACTGCCCCCAGCATGACTTGCAAAGGCAGAGAGACTGGGTCCAACATGACTTGTAGAGGTTGGACGAGCACCACCAGGATGAACAATAGAGGCTGAATGGTTAGGATCAACATGCTTTGCAGCAGTTGAGTGTGTGCCCCCAGTATGAACTTCAAAGGTTGGGTGGATGGATCCAACATGACTTGCAGAGGTTGGATGGGGAAGTTCAACTTGAACATTAGAGGTTGAACGGGTGCCCTTAGCATGAACTATAGAGGCTAAGTGACTGGATCCAACGTGACCTAGACAAGTTGGAAGGATCCCACCAGCATGATCAATAGAGGATGGATGGTGAAGATCAAGTTGACTTGCATAGGTTGAGTGCTTAGTTCCAACATGACCTGCAGATCAGGTTGGATAGGTGCCCCCAACATGAACTGCAGAGGATGGGTGGTGAGGTTCAACTTGAATTGCAGAGGTTGACGGGTGCCCCCTTGCTTATGTGACTTCTTCCTATTCCTCCTTATTTTAGTCCTTTTAGACTCTCGGTTACTAGTATCAGTACTTTCATCGCATGAGGTAGAAGGAGGAGGAGAATCAACTACAAGTGAAGGGGAAGTAGTGTTTTGATGCCTTTGATATAAGGATCTTACTTGAGAAGCACTAGGAGCATTCAGGACTATTGGAGTGGAAAACAACCACACCGGTAGCCCTAGGGTGAATCCAGGTAGATTCAGGGTGGCCATCAAGGGAATACCAACATTCCCGGCGAGAGGAATAGTACAAGGAGTTCCCAGCATGGGGATCTCTTGGTTGGTGTTCAAAGGGGTGTTAGACATAGTTTCAAACAAGGAGACAAAGTCTAAGGTCAACAGGAAACCAAAAGTACCAAGCACACACCTGAAGGCAGACTAAGTACAGACAAACCACACAGCACTCACTAAAAAATTCCTAAAGCCAAACAGACAAACAGGTATAAGATACACTTTCCAAAAGAAAGATGATAGACAGTTACTTGGCGTCCCTATAGATGTTCTTAGGCACAAGCAGAGGAATCACCCACCACCCTCCCACATCTTCTACCGGGGTTACCTTCCAAGCCCGTCTAAGGTCAACTAGAAATAGCCTTCCGGTGTACCTGTGTATGAACCCTAGATGTCAAAAAGAATAAAGGCTACCTTAACTATATTGACAGTTTGGGGGGGCAGTCACAAGTCTGGTTCGTATGCATGGGCAGGGTAGCAAAGCCCGAAACTATGTCTAAGACAGAATCCCCAAATGCACAAAAACCTTGGTCTATGCTTTGACAAGGAATCAAAGGGTTATCTCCTCAGTCCAAGTCTCCACACGGCCTCGTGCTTAAATACCGTTTGAGAGGATTTTCCCAGATACAATCAACATAGAAGAGGATTTACCTAGTGATTGGCCAAATACATCTAAATTTAAACACTTGTGGGGAGTTTAAAATCCCTATCCCACAAATCTAGCCTAATATAGTTGGTGCATGGCCCTATAAAAAAAATTACTAATAAATTTTAAATTATATCCTTTAGTTTAAGGGTTGCTTTTAGTCAGAGGGTAAATGGCATGAAACTTATGTGGTGTTTTGACTCAAATTTGAAACAAAATGACTAAGCAAAGAGATATGAAATGCAAAAAGAAAAAACTATTCTCTTTCTTTTTCCAAATAGAAACTTGAAAGCCACAAAAGAAAAAATTATTTTTATATATTTTTTCAAAAATAATGATGTGCAGTGCATTAAAAACAAAACTCTAATCTACATGCATATTAAACAAGTATATGTTCTTTTTATTTTTCTTTTATAAATGAAAAAGAAAAACAGCCTATCAACTAATGCAAGCAAGTAATGTAATCAAAGCAAATAGACAACTACTCTACACCCCACAAACAAACCCTAGGTTTCTCTAAAGTTGGATATAACCTCTCTTGGAAGGAAGCCTCACAAAAGTAAACAAGCCAAAAACTTTGGAATGAATAGATTGAGCAATAAGACTGACATAAACAAAGGTTAATAAGTCCCAAGTATGAATCTAAACCTACAAGCAGAGGCTGCTCGGTACCTTGTCCAACAAGGTCAAGCCAAAGAAGGAGGTGGGGGGGAAGGCAGCAAAAACAAGTTCAAAGACTTGAAAGAGACTTACAAGATAGACAAAGAGCACTTAAAAAAGATAAAACAACCTCTCAGGAGTCATGCACATGCAAAGGACCCTTGAAGACCCTACAAAAGCCTTCAAATCACCCAAAAACCCTAAAAAATGATGAAAGAACACAAATTCAGGTGCATATGCGGGCTGCCTTAAGGTAGATCGCGTATGACACATGGGTTGCAGGTAGTGCAAGTCATGTATACAACACAAAAATGTGACTATTTAGCCTGAAAGTCACGTATGGATGACAAAAGGCACAAAAAGGATCAAAAAATGACCTAGGAAGGTAGGAAAGGTGTTCCAACAAACTCAAAAGGTGTTCCTAGCTTGTAAGAAAGACCTAAAACTTTACAAAAGGCTGAAAGAAAGACAAAGAAACCCCAAATAGAGAAGGCTCTCCCTAGCGGAGTCTTCAGTTCTATTGTAAGGGAAAATATTCTATGGCTAGGGTTTAAGAGGCCATCAACATACTGGGGTTGAAAGGTGGATGCAAATGGTTCTGCCAGCAAACATAAAAAAGATTCAGAGATTAGAATGGTTCATAACTTAGCCAAACGAAGGTTGATCCAAGAAGCCCTTCAATCGTCTTCTTTCTCCTCTTGCTCCTCTTGCTCCAAGAGACCTGCAAAACGAATTATATCTTCCTCAAACCAATATGACCACATATAAAGTAATGATAATCAAAACAATAAAAGAAGCTATTATGATTAACATAAGCATATGATCATAAACAAAGATTCAATCACACATTGAAAAATGATTTGGGAAGAAGAAGGACATCACATTTTTATTAATCTTGAAAACAAGTAAAAATATACCTTCTCTTCAAGTTTGGCACCTCACGAAACCTTGATCTGGTTCTACTGCTTCTCTTCTCCAAGGAACTCAGCCTCCAAGCTCTGCAACACAAGGGGATGATCACTAGGGAAAAGGTGTGGGCAAAGAGAGTCCCAATTCCTCTAGCATAATGATGCAAATATTCCAGTGCCCTCTCATGGACCTCCCTACCTCTATTTATATTCTTAATGAAGAGTTAGGGTCGAAGACAAAGTAGTTACAACTGAAGGAGTCAGTTGCATAACTACCCAAACTACTCGAATTTCAAAATACATATTTTTTGACATTTTTAGGAGGCGTACGCGGGTTGTAGAAAAAACAGTCACATACACGAGGAGGTATACGTGGGTTGCAATGCATAAAGTCATGTATTTAAGGCATACCGGATTATTATATATAGCAACTCGCGTACGTACATGAGTTTCCTTAAGGAAACTCGTGTACACATCAAAAAACTCATTTTTAGGATATTTTTGGGCATTTTCAGTCTTTGGTGTCTTCTGAAATTTTTTAGGTAACATAAATATATTTCCAATGGTGTAGAGATGAGGTCAAATGGAGTTATAGAAATAAAGATATGGGTCCTCAAAGTTAGGTTTTTATTCAGTGAATTTCATGAAGAGTCGTCATGCGACATAATCATGGGAAAGTGGTCACAGGAAGAGATGTGTCATTTTGAGCTATAACAAGACCCTTTCTGTCCTCCAAAAGTATTTTTATTGGCCTTCACTTAATTCTGATGTCAACATGTACATCCAATCATGCATGGTTTGTGCCATTGCTAAACCGCCAATTCGACGACAAGGATTGTACATGCCTTTTCCAATTCTTGTTCGACCATGGGAATCTATTTCTATGGAATACTTAATGGGATATCTTACTACCAAACATCATCATGATATGATCTTATTAGTATTCTATGGATTTTTAAAGATGGCCATTCTCATTCCATGCAAGAAGACTATGACAACGTAGCATAATGCTCGACTCTTCTTTGAACATGTCTAGAAACATTATGGCTTACCAACGACCATCATTTTCAACAGAGATTCTATATTTGTCAGCATATTTTGGAATACTATCTGGAAATAGCTTGATACAAGAGTATCCTCATCAACAACTTTCCATCCTCAGACAGGAGAACAAACAAAAGTTGCGAATCGCTTGTAGTACAACTACTCCGCATGTACAATCACAAGCATCATCAGACATGGGATGAAAGTCTCCCATATATACAACACATTTACAATCATACTCAGTACATCTCTATGAGAAATATTCCATTTGGCATATGTTATGGATTTCAACCCTCATCACCCATTGACTTGATTAGTTCATCGACATAATCAAATGACACCAAATTTGACTGACGAGAAGTTGAAAAAGCATTGAATTTTTTATATCAAATATGTGACATCCAAAAACAAGCACAAGAAATATTGCAATGAGCTAATGCGAAATCTAAGGACAGAAATAATACGCATTGTATCCCTTATTCATTTCAAATTGGGGATAATGTCTAGTTGCATTTCAAGAAGGAACGCTTCACTGGTCCATACAGTAAGCTGAAGCCTTTAACACATATTTCATTAAACTTGGAATTAAATAGCGGATCTAGAATTCCAAAATAACCAAAAGAAGAAATTTTGGGTTGTCCTTGTAATACAATATTTCCAATTATAATGAAATATGTGTTCTTTGCGATTTGGTCTATACATTATTCTTAAGCAAATTGGAGAAAACACTTTCTAGCTCAACATTCCTTCATGCCTGGTTCTGCATCTAGTATTTAATGTGGATCTACTTCGACCATACCGTGCACCATTGTTGGAACAAAACGACTTGCAGATAACAGAACCCGAAGACATCCATCTAGATGTTCGTGAGCCTCTTCCTTGTGACACCATTGTGGGATGATGAATACACCATAAATGGATGAACATAATTCCCTTGTTTAAATTGGCTAAAGACAAACATCTCCCAACACAAGGAAAATGGTACTCTGCTACTAAACTAACCAATAAGTTTCCTCATATGTACGAGAAAATAATGGGGACCATTGTTTCTTAAGCAAGGAGGTATGATACTGCATCTAGCATTTGGATTTTTTTCGAAGACGACGAATGTCAACATTGACTTCAACAGGTTCAACATCGACTTCGACAAGTTTCACACCTTGACAGGTTCAATATCAACTTCAATAGATTCAACACCTCGACATGCATTGTCAACAACAATGACCGCTGAACTATGACATATTGTCTCTCTGTCTTCCAGTCGTTTGTAGCAGTTGAACTTCTAGAACCATTTAAAATTCTCTTGTAACTAAATGTAATAGGAAGACAACCCAAGTGTTCTCATCACTCTATTTAAGCATGTACATTATTGTAATATATAGCAATAATGGAGCAGTAATGAAGTAACAGATATTGGTTTGAATTCTTGCATATTGTATGTGTGTGTGTGTGTGTTTCTTTGTGTAGTGTATTTCCTGCATTTCTTATTATTAGTATGCTTCCACCATAACAGTTCTCGAATCATACAATCAAAAAAATTTCACCATCGTGCACTTGAGGCACCCGGATCACACCAAATGTTGGAACACATGCACTTATAAAACCAAGATTCATACCCGACCAATGTTGGAAGAGATGGACTTGGAAAACCAAGAATTGCATCCTACAAATGTTATTTGACATGAGGTGCATGTCAAGCATACTTTCCACTAATTCGAGTTTTATTTATGCTATGCAAAACAATATTTATTTTAGGCATCTTATTTATATCTTATACTAGTAAGAACGTTTTGAAATCTTTTGAAAAGGATAATATAATCTTATATGCATAGGAATTTTATCATTTTGATCATTACTTGAAGTTTGGACTATGTGACAATATCTTTTTTGTATTATTATGTTGACCAATATGGATGTAGCACTTTTCTAATACAAATCATCAGTGTTTTTGTTATATATAGAAAGCACACTCCTTAATAACTAATTATGACCTACTAATAGGGATATTATCTTCTTTTCTTGTACACTAAGGGTATATCTACAATAAGGCTTGCATTAGGGTTCTTTGACTTTTGACTCCCATGGTGATGCATAAGGGGTGAGCAATTAAAAAAAAGTGTGTTCAAGTTTCTGTATTTTTATTATTGTTAGGGTTTTCCAATATCCCAATGTTTCAAGTGTACTTTCCATCCATTATCAGGGAATCACATAAAGATAAATGATGTGAAAATGGGTGCAGGTAATTATATAGATTATGTGAGATTTTGAACTAATGGAGTAGTAATACACTTAACAATTTATAGAAGAGAAGAAGTAGGTATTAGAGTAACATAATTTTAAATAACCTAACAAAGAGATCTCATTAAAGATGAGAGTTAAATATAATTGCATAGAAATAAGGAGAGAATTCAAGTAAAGATATAGGTTGTGTAGTATTTATTGATTAATCAATGCTCAATATAATACATCACTGATGAATTGCAGACATGTTTGATCCGTGATATGAAAGATTACATGTATAGGTAACAAATCTAGGTTTAATTACAAGAATAAGCATCAAATTTAGTTAAACTTAAGAGAAACTACCCTAAATGGTCAAATTCACCCTCCTTAGGGAGTTGTGTTGAACACGCAAGTGTTGTCGGGGCTTAACTAGGCCTATAACTGATAAAGAGAAGTGCTTTGTGTTAATATTAGAGAAATGTTCCCTCCTTAGGAAGAAAAATAGTTCATGCAAATGTGGCAAGGGTTAATTGGTCCCGTGACTGCTTTATGAGGTAGTTAACTCAATCATGCATGAATCCAACACCTCAGATGTTAAGCCCCATATATATGTTATTATTTTTTTTTATTGGGCACTTGGTGTTAGGACTGTAGAATTTGGACATTGTTGTTGTTGTTGTTGTTTAATTAAATAACTAGCTCAGCATGAGAAACTAATGATAATGGGGAGAATGGATTCCACATGTGAGGGGTTTGGGGACTAGGAGTTGTTGCTATCCCTAACATAACTTTTTGGACCCTATTTTTTATTACTTTTAGATATAGAGAAACCATTGAGTACTCTTTGAGGATTGGTGGGGCCTACTTGGCTAGTGTGCCCTCCTTAGCCTCTTGCGATGCTCTTCATCCACTCATGTGCCCTCATTGACTATTTTTATCCTGCACTCCTTGGAAAAAGTGTAACTCCCTCCTTAATCCACCTTTTTTCTATTCGTGGAAGGAATATCATGAATGAGTAACTCGTCTCTCTCATTATTTCGATTTGGATTCTAACCTTTGGAGTTACCACTCTTGGAATTCGAGTCACTCACTTGGGGATCCAAATGGCTATTTGTATTGGAATGTGTTTTCTCTCATCCTCTTCTTTGGTTTTTTTCTTGAGATATTCACCAAAGTGGAATGCTTTCTTGTATGGACAATACTGGATTTCTAGTGGGAGATTCATTTTATTGTTAAATATTGAAGACCTTGTAATGAGGTATGAAGACCCTCTAATGGGGATTGAAGATTGACTATGTATAAAAAAACATAGTCTTTATACCCTTGAGTTTCCATGTCCGAATCTAGCACATGAATCCTAACAGTGGATGGTGATGTCCCAAGGGACCTGTGTAGTGAAGGAAATCCCATTGCACTAGGTAGTGTAGATGGAAGGGAAAGTTTAGATAGAGAAGGTGTAGTTATGGTTTTAGAAATAGGTTGTTTTTGGTTCACCTATTTTTGATCATTTCTAAGTTGTGATACCCATTTCATTATGCCCATAGAAATGTTTCCAGTAAGTAATATTTTTCATTTCATTGAAAAAGGTTTCTATATGATTGAGATACAATTGTTTAGTGTGGCAGTGTTCTTGGTGTTGAGATGAGTGCACAATACCTTTTGGTTTGAGAGTACCTCTCATGTGTATCTATGGCCTCATATCGGGGATGATTTTCACGTTGAAAGATGCCTGAGTATGGAATTTCTAAGGATAGGTGGAACATTTTCCTATTAGATCTAGTTGGTCATGATTACGATGAGTATTTATTATATTATTATTTACTACATTTTCATAAACATATGTGCTTATAGATCTTATTTGTATGGTTGTAGGTGAAAACCATGAGATATCATGTTACATGGTTGTAGATGACATATTTAGTATATGAATTTGTTTATGTTGATATGGCTATGGTTGGTAGTCAGAGATGAGTATTTGTTATATGATTGTTTATTGCATTTTTGGAAATATCTGTGCTTATGGATTTGATTTGCATATCATCTATATGGTTGTAGGTGACAACCAAGAGGTCTGATGTATATGATTGTAGATGAAATATTTCATTTCTAAATTTGTTTGTGTTGATATGGATATGTATGGTAGTTTGTTGATCTTCTTTTTAAAACTATTATTGTGGTTGTAGATGGTAGCATGTAAATCTGTTTATTATATGGTTTACAACAATTACGGATCTGATTATATTGAGGATTAAATGGCTATATTAAATATGTTACTTGGTGTTTAGGTAGATTTTGATATCTCGCTTGGATATGTTTACATTTATGTTTGTATTTACTTGCATTGTGTGTGCATATGGAAAATGATATGCATCACAAGTTTGCATTGTCTTTTAAAAGGCTGATTGTTTTACTTAGATGGCTTGTTGGCATGTTGGCCTAGCCTTAGATAACCTTATTCCACTGTGCATATTCTTGATTCATCATTTCCCTTGGGTTTCTTGGTGTCCTTGGACTTGGATTTGGGGTTGGGGACATCACTAAGTGGTATCAAAGCATAGGCTTCAACTCTACGGACGTTGGGCCTTCTACAATTTATAACTCTATTTTTGGAATGTGTTTTAAAGGAAGTTTGATCTCCCTTATGAAAATGGAAGAATTTTTGTGCTAAAAATGATTGATAATGAACACATTACAGTCTCCAATTATGTCAATTGATGAATGAGCATGGAATGTTACTATTGAAAAACAAAATTTTAAAACCCTAATCGAACCAATGAAGACTAAAGACTCAAAAGTACAATGAAGAGGAGGTTACAGTAGTAGAGATCAAAGATCAGAGTTCAATAGAAAAGATAAGAGACAGAGATGGATTTTGAAGAAAGACATATACCATATAACCCTCAAGAGAAGTATGTTTGAAGAAGAGAAGTAAGGTCAAACAGACATAAGAGAAGTAGTGAATCGTTAAGTCTAGAAGATTTAGTAAGAAAATGCAAAGAGGATAATGAAATGATCATTCACATTCAAGAACAAATCATGCATGACCTGAAATAATTGAAAGGAACCCAAAGATCAGCTCCAAGAAACCATAAGAAA
Source organism: Pseudotsuga menziesii (assembly GCA_001517045.1). Lineage (NCBI taxonomy): Eukaryota > Viridiplantae > Streptophyta > Pinopsida > Pinales > Pinaceae > Pseudotsuga > Pseudotsuga menziesii. The sequence continues at coordinate 663,456 of LPNX010574687.1, read as the reverse complement.
TCTAGAAGGCATGAGCCAAGAATAGATTATGAAAGTTCTAGATCCTCCTCAAGAAGACCTCATCATAAAACCTATGTAGAGAAGAAGAAAAAATTATTCATCAAGTAGCTCAAAAAGCAACCCTAAAGGATCCCCAATAAGATATAAGAAGATAAATTTTGCACATAATGAACTAGCGAGAGAACTAATGTAACACCTCGGTTTTGACCCCGTTTGCATTAAAGGTACATGATGTATATATTGTAATTAATCATGGTAAGGAGCTAAAAGCAAAAGCCCCACCATCGATTTGGTTGTATTATGTTTCGACAATTGGGATCGTTGTCGATGGTATATCGTGCCATCCGGCACATTATAGTTCTGGCATCATGTAAACATGCAAAATTAATAAAAAAACTACAACCAGCTACGACGGTGCAACGTTAAATGAAAAGGGCATGATTTCCTCAGATTAAGGGGGGGAAATGTTAAACCATGAGCCTATGGGGAAAAGCCATGTGTCAGCCATTAAAAGCCCTGATGTTAGTTGGGCAGTTAATGATGGGTATTAGTGGGTGGCAAGCTTTCCCCCATGCACTCTCCACCAGCTGGTTCAGTCACTCGCATGGACTGGGAGTGGTTTCCTCACATGTCGTTTTGGATGCCCGACCAGTTCTTCCCACTCTCTCCATCATTGGCTATTCATTCCTCATGCATAGGAGAGTTAAAAGGATCCACGATTCTGTGTGTGGGGGTTGGTTCTCCCTTTTATCTTTGATTGCCAGTCTGTGAGATGTTCTTCATCTCATTCACACAGGGGATCGTTTTCCCTTTCCCCATGGCCAAACTGTGTGATGTTCGGTTACTTCATCATTGAACTGTGGTTGTTGTCCTCCCCGGATCAATTGGGTTGTTGTGAGTACCTACGTTGTGTTGGTGGCATTTTCCCTCATGCTTGGGAGCTACTGTAGGTTACCATGGAGTTGTTTTGGCCATGATAGGGCTAAGAACAACTCAGGGATTGTTTTCCCCTATCAAAGTTGTAATTGCTGGTCTTGCTGCATGCATGCAGTGGTTCGTCTTCGAACTGTGTGGAGTGGGTTTGAAAGCTGGGTATGCTTGAGAAACCTAGTGTTTGGGAGATACACATACAGAGTTAGATGGATGGATTTCTTCTCCACGACCCTTGAAGAGCACAGGTTAAAGGGGGGGGTCAGGGCCTGAGGGACTGTGTAGCAAAGAAGGGACTGATTCCTTGGTGTTGGGTGTGTGTGGTTGTCTTAGAGGTCAAGCTAGCTCTGGTGTAGGCATCCTTAGCTCTTCCATGAGCTCACCATCTTAGAATTTAGCTTCTCCCAGCTGCTCGATAGCCTGATAAACCCTATTGTATGGGCTTGGATGATTTGTCTACCTTGGCTATGTGTAAGCCTGCTTAGTTCCTTATTCCTTGGGGAATCATGCCCAGCTCGAGGGTGGCAGTGTTGCTAATAGATTGATGAGCACACTGGCCTATGGTTGGGTGGAACGTTGTAGTGACGTAACTGGTTGCGGGACAAGTTCTTTATGAGATAAGTATCCTTGTCTATTTTACTTTTGCAGTTATGTTTACTATTAATGAATTATGATGAACATGTATATGAATGAATGTTGTTTTTCTTTCACTGAATATATGTATGATTATGCATCTTAGTACTTTGGATGTTGAAGCATTTACTTCAAATTTTATATGTATGTAAAACTTCATGGGGCTAGTTGCCCGGATGTTTTGGTAGTTTGGTAGTGTCCTCTTCGCCGGTCGGAGGGTCGAGAACGTTACAGTGTGGTATCAGAGCTTTGGTTGCAGCATGGGCCTGAATGGGCCATGAAGATCTAGTGACAGAACTTATGTTGCAGCATTTGGGCCTCAGAGGGCCATGAGAAACAGTTAGCAAAGGCAGGTTGCCTACTGCCCAGAAGAAACCAGGAGAAAATGGGTGAATGATAGGAAAATTCACAAAAAATTTCTAAGAGCCAAAATTGTCGGCTCATCAGAAAACTTAGTGAGAAGTTCTCCTGTTGCAACAGAAGAGCTAGTCTGAAGCTCACTCGATGGAAGCGAGTCGAAAGAAAATTGCAGAAGGATCTATGTGTTCGTTGGCCATCGGCGGAGAATAACGGAAGTCAGAGCCGCAGTTGTGGAGGGGATCAGCCAAAGGCCACCGATATGTCGGCCCCTTTTTTGGAAATACTAACCGACGCTGACCATCGACTATCGATGCCACTAAGTTGAAGGGATCGTCGATGGCACGCTGGCGAAGGTTAGTAGATTGACCGGTGACAGTTCGGAGCGGCCATGTTTTGTTGTTTGGATCGACAAAACCTAGCTATTTGGATGTCCAAAACATCAGCAGAAGAGACAAGATGATAGTGGGTTGAATCGCTGACAGCGATGGCGGAGCAGAAATTTTGAAAAAAATTTTGAGTCGTGAAATCATTGACAATCAACGATGATTAGTTGATTGAGTTGCCAATGCTTAGATGATGGAGTTACCGATGAACATCGGAAGAGATTAGTTGATTTTGTGCTGTCGTTGCAGCTGGCTAGTGGACTATCCTTCTGACGGATAGAGTCCCCAACCGCTGATGCCGCAGTGGATAATCGTTTCGACAGCCGACGCGGTGGAAGACAAAAGTGGAAAATTTTCTGAAATTTTTCTAAGGCATGAGATCATCGGTGATCGGAACAGATTAGTTGTCGGGATCGCCAATGACTAAAGGATGGGATTGCCGATGAATAGAAGATGAAGCTTCCGAGGCTAGTGAAGTGGATCGACGATCATTAGTGGAAGGAAGAGCCGATGCAAAGAAGAAAATTCAAAATTTTTTCTAAGCGTTGAATCCATCGGTGATCAGCGGAAGTTAGATGTATTGGTCGTCGATGAACATCGGCAAGTACTAGTGGTTCATGCACCCACCATTGTGGAAGTCTAGTGGACTAATCTTTCAATGGGTAGAGTCCTCGACCACCGATGCCGCAACAGATAATTGTTCCAACAGCCGATGCGGAGTGGCGATCGACGATGATTAAAGGATTCGATCGCCGATACCTAGTTGATGGCATAGCCGCAATATTGGAAAATAGATAATGAAGGCACCGAAATGACGACAAAGAATAGAAGACAATTGAGCCAATGAAGCGATGGAAAGATGGTTAAGGAAGAAATTTTGAAAATTTTTCTAAGTATGAGAATTGTCGAACGTCGGTGAAACTTAGTGGATGTGGGAGCTGCAGGTTCGGCGGAGGTCAGTTGAAGGCCGCCGAAACGTCGGCCTAACTTAGTCGGATGAAGCTCTGATAAGACCATCAGCGATCGGTGATGATTAGTTGATTCAATCGCCAATGACTAGTTGAGGGAGTAGCCGCAGTGTTAGCAGGAAATAGTTGATGAAACAGCCAATGGAGTGTTGCAGGAAGGAGAAAAAGAAAATTTTTGTCAAGAATTTTTCTAAGTGTTGAGGAAATCGACGATCGGTGCATGTTAATGGATGAGTCCACCGATGAGTCAGGAGAAATTAGTGATCTAGAGCGCCAATCGACAAAATATAGTTGAATGAGCGTTTGTCATTACGAAAGTCTAGAGGACTAACCTTCCGATGGGTAGGAGTCCCGACTGTCGATGCTGCAATGACTAGAGGTTTCAACCACCGATAGGCTTGTGGCCGTGGAAAACATAGAAGGTTTGTTGGATGCCATTGCAAAAGTATAGAGGACTAGCCACCCGATGCACAGAGCACCTGACCACTGATGCAACGCATAAGTTGGTTTGATCGGCAATAAAAATGATAAAGGACGAAAGCTGAGACAGCTGAGGATCCGATACGGCAGAAAAAAGTAGTTGTTGGAGTCGTCGATACTGTGGAAAACATTAGTTGTTGGATTTCCACCATTGCGGATGGCTATAGAACTAACCACTCGACGAGCGAGTAGTTAGTCACTCTGACCGCTGATGGCGCGACAGGTAACGCTTTGATTGTCGACACATATTAGTTTTTGGCATCGCCGATGCGGATCAGAAGCTTAGACCACTACAGGTCCAATACAGTGGAAACTTATAGTCGACAGGGCCATCGATGAGCATCAGAGAAATACCGTTGCCTTGGTCACCAAAGTATAAGAAGACTAGTTCACTAAGGATCCGATACGTCAAAAATTTAGTTGGAAAGAGGTCCAATTGGAAAAAGGGAAAATTTGGTTTTTCCAGTGAAATTTTCAATGAATTCCAGCTAGTGTCTTAGCGAATTTTTCATGGGATTTTCAGCAGTTTCAGGGCTGAAAAGGAAGAAGATTCTAGGTGGATAAAGTTAGCATTCAGATAGAAATACAGTTGTGTGTTTTGCCTAAAATTGATGAAAATCACATTTTGAAGTGGTGTGGTTTTCACACCCGAGTTCAGAATGAAGCATGTAGATAGGCGTGGGAAAGCTTATCCAATAGGGAACGAGGGAGAGTCACCATAATTTGAATGCAGAGCAGAAAAGTGCTAGTGATTGCTTGAAAAAGAAATATGATGCTGTCAATATGGATGATTATACGGGAATTACATGCCTAGAGGTAGCAAGACCATGAATTCAAACCAGCTGTTGTGTGGAAGAGGAGTTCCATGCAAGGATGAGGGACTTGAAAAGCGAAATTTCCTTAAACATTGTCTTGCTAATTATGATTACAATTTTATACATGAAATGTATGAGGATATGCCTTGCATGCATAGGATATTACATGTTGGTAGGAATAGTGAGAATTATACATTTATAATTAGCCACTAATGATAATTATTGCATTGGTGTTGGAATTAGTGGAAAAACCAACGACAACATGGACATGGCTGAATATGTTGCTAATGCTAATGAATGTGACTAGCAACCCTATGGAGAAAGGGATAAGGCAACAAGTCCAGAATCAAAAGTTGGTGAGAAACTTCTACAATCTCTTGCAAGAGACCGACCAAACTGGTAATGCCAAGGATGTAAGTAGGAGCCATGAAGGTAAGGGTTCAATTATGACAATTGCATGAAGTGGTAATAACAAGAGATCTCATACCATGCGGGTATTTAAAATTTAGGTTGCATTCATACAAAAATGTGTCATGCCTGTATGTGTTATTATGAATAACTAATGGCTGAAATGATGAATGGATGACAATTCTAGAACCATTTCAAGAGTTGTTATGAATGTAGGATAGTAAGTGCATGAAGAGGGTAGTCATGATCAATTGGCTGCCGGAAACGCTCTATGGAAGGGAAAGGTGGTACACATGATATGCTTATGAAGTAAGAAGTATCTGAACATTTCATTTTAGCATAAATGATGTGACCTTGCAAATTTTAGTATGATAATGATTGCATGAACTAAATGAGTTTTGGTAATATTGATATGATTAACAGCTGGAAGTGTTTGAATCTTATAAATTTTGAAAATGATTCAGTGATTGTTGCAGCAATGAAAAATTTATATGCATCAAGACTTACTAAGTGTTTGGTTGACTGAGGTTCAGGTTTCAGGTAGATTGTTTGGGGCATGGAAAAGTGGGTAAGACCATGACAAAGACCAGATTCTACCATGTGGAAGAGCCAAGCCTCATGAGAAGAGTCTCATGGTTGTGAACATAATTTGTATGTTGAATGAATTGTCAATTTAAAATTGTAAATTTCAGATTTAAGAAATTACTGACAACTACTAATCACTATTGGCTTGGATAGAATTGTGTCAGGAGGACGCATTGTAAGTGGGTGTTCATGTTATGCTAGTAAGCATAAAATCATAATGGCCATGATGGTGCTGCTTACAAGCAACCCACAAATGAGGATCACCTCATTGCCAAGTAAATAAATTTCTGTAGTAGACAGAGTTGCAAATTCCTATTGAATTTAATTACTAATGTCATTGCTTGGTATGGAACAATCAATTTGAGTTGTATTATCAGATAATGATTGACTGTTTGGCTACTTGATGAATGTGCCAGGGGTACACATTGTAGGAAGACCATGTGTGATGGCCTGAAAGAGCCAAACTTTATGGGGAAGTTCTCCCCTATCTTGGAAATGGGTTTCGGGTCAAACTCCATTGGACATTTTGGAAATGACTCATCTACACTACATGTTTGGTAAGCAACATGAGCGAGATGGTATAGATTATGTCGTTAAGACATGTGTGGATATGAAATGTAAAAAGGAGTTGGGATGGAAAACCAAGGGGCTGTCAACTCAGAGAAGGGAGCCCCCATTCCTCCTTAATGAAGGAATACTACCTCGGCAAATGGATAAGTGTTCTCTGACCTTAGCTAAGAATATGCATGTCAAATTGTTAAATTCAATATGCAGAGCATGTTTTGATTTTATTTCCATTATGGTAGATTGCTTGAGTATGAATAGGGCCTACATGGTTCACATCGGAAAGGGGTGCACACTTTCTCGATGTCGGATCATGAAAGGGTTTTCAATATTGATTACGCCCTAGGGGGTGGATGCACTCCTGGTGTCTCAATACTTGATAGTGAATGATATGAAATGTGATTCCAATTTTAGAACAATAACGCTGATGAGTTGCTTATATTGCATGTGTTGTCAGGCTAAACCGATGCAGTCTTGTGTTGCACACTAAATTGACTATGGCTTGGGCTCATCCTACCTCCTACTAAAGAGCACATAGAAGGAGACATTCTAGAGGGATTGGAGAGCAGAGAAGGGGGTGGTTTCTTATGTTTTATGGGGTAGCGGAATTAGAGCTTACTATTGGAAATGAAACCTGGAAATGGTCGTTTATTGTTGATATAAGTGCATGTGTTATTGTCGATGGCCTGATAAACCCAATTGTATATTGGCTTGGATGGGCGGTCTAATAAACCCAACTGAAGGTTGGCTTGACTGTGTAATTATTTGATATTGTGGAAATGTTACAGTGTTGGCTTGACTACCTATAGTCTGATAAAACCAACTGTTAGCTGGCTTGGATGAGTAGCTCGATAAACCCAGCAGTGTATTGGCTTGATTGGCTGCAGCCTGATAAACCCAATTGTATATTGGCTTGGCTGGACGGTCTGATAAACCCAACTGTAGATTGGCTTGACTGTGCTTGATAATATATAAAGGATGTTGTGAAGCAGCCTACGTGCTGACCTAACATCCAAGTCCATAGGTGATCCCAAGGCTTGCAAAGCGAAGCAGGATCCTGTGGACCAATGAGGAAATGCACAATACGGATAAATATTGGATTATTTTACAATTTCTTGCTTATGAATATACATGTGTACATGATTTGGTTATGATTTTTCAAGCTCTTGTTTAAGAGAAAAAAACTGATGAGAATAAACTAAACATGTGAATTTATTCAATGTTTGAATATAGGTATCACTGGAAGCGAGGACTATGAAAGAATCCCAGGGGTGCATGTGGACATGTGACTGTCCCAAAGAGCTTAGAATGAGCAGTAATGAAAAAGGTGCTGGTGAGACTGTGAAGTTCCTAGCAGCCGAGACAAACCATGTGGGGAGGCTCCATGGTTGAGAGGTTTGAAATAGACTGGAGACACTAAGTGTCATGACCAAGAGGGATTGGTCCAGCATTCACGGTGAAGTGAAAGAGGCTGAGAGCATGAAAACCACAATGGTGGTGTGGGTTCCAGGATGGAACAAGACAAAGAGGGAAAAAAAAAACTCTTCCTGCTCTCTCTTTCTTTCTTTGATTATATATATATATATACTTATGCATTATGAAAATAGAAGATTGTTGAATGCATGTATGGCTGAAAGTAGAATGTGTCTATTTGCTTAAAATAATTATGAATGCTGGAATAGTTAATTCCTTGCCCAAGAATGGACATGAATGAGCTCATGTGCCTGTTGGGAAGGCATGAAAAATATGAAAGTCTCCTTGATGAGACTTGGACTGTCATGCCAACTGGGCAATTAATTGACTAATTTGAATGCCTATATTATGCTTGGTCTAACAAAATTTCAATGATGCATTTCATAGGTGAAAAAAAAGGTGAAATCTAGTAATGCATATTGATCATGGCAGCAGACCAAAGGCTATTGGACTTGGCTGGAAGTCTCCTTCAAACAATTGCCAATACCCAAGAAAATCTTGGAGAGATGCTCAGGATGCTGAGAAGTTCCTAGACTTGAGGGATGAGCCAAAAGCTGAGAACCAACAAGAGAAGCTCGTGGAAGCCGAGGGGCTTGGTCCTGAAAGTTCAAGTAAATAATTGAACATGGGACAAGTCTGCAAAATTTTAAAATTTTGGATATGTATTCCTATGTATTGGAACACAAAGGACGGTGTTATTCCAAGGGGGAGGGGATTGTAACACCTCGGTTTTGACCCCATTTGCATTAAAGGTACATGATGTATATATTGTAATTAGTCATGGTGAGGAGCTAAAGGAAAAAGCCCCACCATCGATTTGGTTGTATTATGTTTCGGCAATTGGGATCGTTGCCAATGGTATATCGTGCCATCTGGCACATTATAGTTCTAGCATCATGTAAACATGCAAAATTAATCAAAAACCTACAACTAGCTGCAACAGTGCAGCGTTAAATGAAAAGGGCATGATTTCCTAAGATTAAGGGGGGGAGGGGGAATGTTAAACCATGAGCCTACGAGGAAAAACCATGTGTCAGCCATTAAAATCCCTAATGTTAGTTGGGCATTTAATGTTGGGTAGTGGTGGGTGGCAGGCTTTCCCCCACGCACTCTCCACCAGCTGGTTCAGTTACCCGCATGGAATAGGAGTGGTTTCCTCATGCACCGTTTGGGATTCCAGATCAGTTCTGCCCACTCTCTCCATCATTGGCTGTTCATTCCTCACACAGAGGAGAGTTAAAAGGATCCACGATTCTATGTGTGGGGGTTGGTTCTCCCTTTTCTCTCCAATTTCTAGTCTGTGAGATGTTCTTCCTCTCGTTCACACAGGGGATCATTTTCCCTTTCCCCATGGCCATACTGTGTGATGTTCGGTTACTTCATCACTGAACCATGGTTGTTGTACTCCTTGGATCAATTGGGTTGCTGTGAGTACCTACGTTGTGTTGGCAATGTTTTCCCTCATGCTTGGGAGATACTATAGGTTACCATTGAGTTGTTTTGGCCACGATAGGGCCAAGAACAACTCAGGGATTGTTTTCCCCTGTCAAAGCTGTAATTGTTGGTCTTGCTACATGCATGCAGTGGTTGGTCTTCGGACTGTGTGGAGTGCATTTGAAAGCTAGGTATGCTTGAGAAACCTGGTGCTTGGGAGATACACAGATAGAGTTAGATGGATGGATTTCTTCTCCATGACCCCTGAAGAGCACAGGTTAAAGGGGGGGGTCAGGGCCTAAGGGACTGTGTATCAGAGAAGGGACTGATTCCCTGGTGTTGGGTGTGTGTGGGTTTCTTAGAGGTCAGGATAGATCTGGTGTAGGCATCCTTAGATCTTCCATGAGCTCACCAGCTTAGCATTTAAACGCATCCTTAGATCTTCCATGAGCTCACCAGTTCCTCTATAGCCTGATAAACGCTACTGTATGGGCTTGGATGATTTGAGTACCTTGGCTATGTGTAAGCCTGCTTAGTCCCTTATTCCTTGGGGAATCATGCCGAGCTTGGGGGTGGCAGCGTTGCTGAGAGATTGATGAGCATGCTGGCCTATGGTTGGGTGGAACATTGTAGCGACGTAGCTGGTTGCGGGACAAGTTATTTATGAGATAAGTATCCTTGTCTATTTTACTTCTGCAGTTATGTTTATTGTTAATGAATTATGATGAACATGTATATGAATGAATGTTGTTTTGCTTCCACTGAATAAATGTATGATTATGCATCTTAGTACTTTGGATGTTGAAGCATTTACTTTAGATTTTATATGTATGTAAAAGTTCATGGGGCTAGTTGTGCGGATGTTTTGATAGTTTGGTAGCGTCCTCTTCACTGGTCGAAGGGTCGGGGACGTTACAATTAAGAAGAATCAAACCCTCAACCTTTGATGGAGAAACAAAGCAAGGTGAAGATGTTGAAGCTTGGTTGTTGGGACTTCGAATTTTTTTCCAGTTGCATCAATACACATCAAACATGGAAGGAAGGGTATGCATCTACCATTTGCAAGGTAAAGATTCCATTTGGTGGAATTATCTAGTCAAGATGGAAGATATTGATGAAGACAAAATCTCTTGGAAAAAGTTCAAGAAAATTCCAGAAAGAATATATCTCAAAGCACTAATATGACAATAATATGGAGGAGTTCTTTGCACTCTAGTTGGGTCACATGACCATGGAAGCTTATGAGAAAATGTTCCTAGAAATCTTGAAGGATGCATATTTTATAAAGGATGGGAAAGTGAAGATTCAGAGATTCCTTAGTGGTCTACCAAATTCCTATAAATAAAATATTCAATATGACAGCCAAAAGATTCTTATACATTCCATTTGGAAATCAAATCACCTATATGATAATAATAAGAACAAAGCTCTGTGTCATAAGGACTAGAAAGATAAGAAAAGAGACAAGCAAGAACATATAAAGAAAGGATTCAATCCTCTATCATAAAAAAATAGTAATAATTCCTATCATCAAGAGTAAGTAAAAACCAAAGGGGAAGAAGATTCAGACAGAAATCCAAGGCCACATGTTGAATGTTGGACATGTAAAGGGAATCAATACACTAAGCAGTGTCCACTTGAAGAAAGTAGCCTTGATAACATTCAAGAAGCCTCAATGATTGGTGATGTTGGAAGAAGTAATCCAAGAATTTATGCATCCCTAGATGGTATATAAGTCGATCATCAATCCAAAATGATTGAGGTAGCAAGTAATACTGCTAATGTACCTATAACTATTTTGATTGATTATGGAGCTAACAAAAGTTACATTGCACCTAACATAGTTAGGAGATGTTACTTGAAAAGAAGAAAGCTTGAGACACAGGTCTAGTGCAATTGGCTACATGCACCAAGAGGAAGGTCACGGAAGCAGTAAGAAAGTGTCCTTTGGAAAGGAATGGTATGAAGTGTTGATGTATTTGTAACTTCAGAATGTATTCATCTATGTATCTTATGTATTGTAACCCGATGTTTATTCCAGGATGTATCTATTATGTATTTGAGTCATGTTGTCATGCCCCGATGTTCTGATCGGGAGGATCAATAATGTAAACAAGTCATGTCAAGTCATAGTGGGTAACCCTTCGATTGTATAAGGGTTAAAGTCCCCGCAGTTCCGGGGCACTAGAGTTATTAGACTCTCCAAGAGGTCGGCCCTAGTAGGGTTTTAATCATGTCGGGATTAGTATAAATAGAGAGCTAGGATATCTATTTAACACACATCACTCACACACTCAAGTGTAGTGCATAGTTGAGGAAGGAAAGACACTAGGGCTAGACAAGAAGAAGATTACTGCTATCGGGAGTGCATCTTACTGTTTTGGGGTTTTACATCTTGTGCTTATTCTATCTCTGAGGAAGTTGTGGAGTTTTCTCCATTTATGGTTTCCCCGATCAAAAACATTGTGTTCATTGTCTCTTTTGTTTGATTGCTGTACTTGTTATTCTCTCAGTAAAGATCCTAACATAATGCTAGCTTAATGTTGAAAAACTAACATGGTATCAGAGCTAACCTGAGAAGAAGACACTGTGCAGCTGCAGGAACTAGGGATTCCTATTTTATGGATCTTTCTTCACAGATTTTCAGCAAAAGTAAGGTGGAACAACTCTCCTCCTTAGGGCACATCTTTCTGTCGAAGCGGAATCCAATTCTGAGGTTTTTCAATTTTGGACCTATAACTACTGTCAGAAATTAGGGCTTTTCACAGAAGAGGAATTTTTCAGTGAGCCCAGGCCTGGATTGATCTCCTCCCCAAAATCGAAGTTAGGGACAAATTTCAAGGCATTTGGGTAGACAGAACTCCGAAAAAGCAAAACCCTAATTTGCTCCAGAACAAGCTCTGTAGGATTTTAGCTCAAGTTTCAGATCCGACATCTTGAACCTAGTAAGATATAAAATCTTTTGTATTTCCATTTGAGGTTCTCATTTAAGATGTCTCATCATACCAAGCTTGATGAAAAGCTTGAGGGAGTTGAAAACTTCCAAGCTTGGAAGTATAGGATCTCCTTGGTCTTGGAAGAAAATGAATTAGACTCCTACATTCATGAGGAGGTTCCAGTTCCAGAGGGAGATGAGGAAAAGGCCTTACACAAGAAGAAGATGGTTATGGAAAAGAGGATCATTGCTAATTCTATCAAGTATCACCTTATCCCACAAGTGTCATCTCTCAAGACACCCAAAGCTATGTTTGATGCCCTAACCAAATTGTTTGAAGGGAAGAACATCAATCAGAAGATGACCCTAAGAAACCAACTGAATAATGTGAAGATTCAAAATGCAGAAACAATCCAGTCTTACTTCACAAAAGTTTCTCAGATCAAAGAGCAACTAGAAGCAGTTGATGAAGAAGTGGAAAATGCAGAGATTGTAATAACTACATTGAATGGCCTTCCTAGGTCATGGGATTCTTTCATCCAAGGAATCTGTGCTAGGAAGAACTTAGTCAAGTTCAGCAGACTATGGGAAGAGTGTTCTCAAGAAGAAGCTCGGATAGCAGCTCAAGAAGAAAAGATGGAAAGTGAAGACCAATCTCTTACGGTACACTCCAAGTCTCACTCCAAGTCAAGCAAGAGAAAATCTCATGGTTCTAGAGGTAAGCACTTTTACAAAAATAATACTAGAAGAGATGTATCTAGGATCATATGCTATACTTGTGAAGAAGCAAGACACTATGCAAGGAATTGTCCTAACAAATAGAAGATAGTAAAGAAGAGAAACAAAAGAAGACATCATGCTCATGCTACAGAGGATGATGAACCATCCAGGAAGAGATCCAGATATGAAAGTGAAGATTCTTCAAGCGAGGATGAATATGTTCTGATATCAACTCTCACAGGTAACATTACTCATGGTAGTGATGATTGGCTTATAGACAGTGAGGCTTCCAAACATATGACTGGATTCAAGGAATCCTTTGTTAGACTATCAGAACATGAATCACCTCACAAGGTAAATCTAGGAGATGACTACCAATATCCAATAAAAGGTAGTGGGGAATCTTCATATAAGTTAGACTCTGGAAAATCTCTAACAATGAAAGAAGTATTGTTTGTGCCAGGACTCAAAAATAACCTTCTCTCCATATCAGTATTAGATGCAAAAGGAATATGGGTTGCATTCATAGATGGTCAAGTCATTATGTGGCCAAAAGGAAAGACTATCGATGATGCGGTAGTGATTGGAGAACAAGAAGGAGGATTGTACAAATTAAAGGGCCATCCAGAACAAGCCTTGGTCCATGACATAGTAGATCCAAGTGAACTTTGGCATAGAAGGCTTGCACATGTGCATTATAGAGCACTACCTATTGCAAGAAAATTTGTCGAAGGTCTTCCAGAAATTCAAGCAAAACATGATGGGGTATGCAAAGGATGTGTGAAAGGAAAGAATACAAAGAAGACATTTCCAAGAAGTGAAAGCAAAGCAAAAGGAATCTTGGAAATCATCCACTCCGATGTATGTGGTCCTATGTCATCAAACTCTCTAAGCGGGTATGCATATTATGTTTCCTTTATTGATGACTTTTCTAGGAAGACATGGGTTTACTTCATGAAGAACAAAGACGAAGTATTAAGTAATTTTAAAGAATTCAAAGCATTGATCGAAAACCATATTGAAAAGAAGATCAAGACCATTCGATCAGATAATGGTGGAGAATTCACTTCAAATGAATTCAAAGAGCTATGCAAAGAATCAGGGATTAAGAGGGAGTTGTCCAGTCCTTATAATCCACAACAGAATGGGGTTGCATAATGAAAGAAAAGAACTATCATGGAAGCTGCAAGAGCAATGCTTCATGACCAAGACCTTCCTATGCATATTTGGGTGGAAGCTTCCAGAACAGCGGTGTATGTACAGAACCGTACTCCACATAGAGTACTCAAGAACAAGACTCTTGAAGAAGTCTTCTCTGGCAAGAAACCAGAAGTCAACCATTTCAGAATATTCAGCTGTCCTTTGTACATCCACATTCCAAAAGAGAAAAGGACTAAATTAGATCCTTTAGGAAAGAAGGGTATATTTGTGGGATACTCTGAAAGCTTGAAGGCTTACAGAATATATTTCCCAGGATATAAGAAGATTGACATCAGCAGGGATGTAACATTTGATGAAGACATAGCTTACAACAAATCCAGAAAGAGACCTGCTGAAGAACCTGAAGAAGCAGAAGCACCCAGAATTCATGATACAACCATGAATGAAGAAACTCAAGAAGAAGATCGAGAATTTGAAGAACCCCAAAGACCTATAGATCCACCTTTGGAGAAGAATCCTCATAAGAGGAAACCTGCTTGGGTACGATAATTTATCCAAGGTGCAGAAAGATATGGGGCTCCAGAAGAGAATCACAAAGAAAGAAAGAGGACTAGATCCTATTCCGAGTATGTAGCTTTACTATGTGATTTCATTGATAAAGAGCCTTCCAGTTATGAAGAAGCGGCAGAATGGAAAGAATGGAAGGATGCTATGATCGAAGAGTACCAATCGATCATAAAGAATGATGTTTGGGATGTTGTCCCAAGACCAGATAGGATATTATTTGTAACTTCCAAATGGATCTACAAGATCAAGCATGCTGCAGATGGTAGCATTGAAAAGTATAAGGAAAGATTTGTAGCTCGAGGTTTCTCTCAGAAAGAGGGAATAGACTATGAAGAGACCTTTGCACCTATAGCCAGATACACTTCCATCAGATCAGTACTTGCTCTCACTACAGTGATGAAATGGAAGATACACCAAATGGATGTCAAGACTGCTTTCTTGAATGGTGTAGTGGAAGATAAAGTGTATGTAGAACAACCACTCAGTTTTGAGACACATGACAGGGAGTCTCATGTATGCAGATTGAAGAAAGCCCTATATGGTTTGAAACAGGCACCCAGGACATGGTACGACAGAATTGATAGCTTTCTATCTAGTTTGGGCTTTACCAAGAGTAAAGAAGATTCCAACCTTTACTACAAAGTTGAAGATGGCAACCCAGTGATGCTTCTACTATATGTAGATGATCTGTTTGTGACAGGTATGGATGGGTTGATTACTGATACAAAGAGAAATCTTGCTGCTAAGTTCGAAATGAAGGACTTGGGTATGATGCATTACTTTCTTGGTATGGAGGTGTGGCAGAGTGTGGATGGAATCTTCCTTGGACAAGGGAAGTATGTAGTAGAGATACTGAAGAGGTTTGGGATGATGGATTGCAAGATTATGGCCACACCTATGGCATCAAACTTGAAGCTATTGAATGATGCTTCTTAAGAGACGGTTGATGCTATGATGTATCATCAGATGATTGGGTCATTGATGTACCTGATGAACACAAGACCAGACATTTGTTTTGCTATGAACACCTTGAGCCAGTTCTTGACAGATCTAAGAAATGTTCACTTGATTGTTGCAAAGCATATTCTGAGGTACTTGAGGGGTACAATTGATTATGGGCTCAAGTATGATGCGAATCAAAAGATTAACCTGGAGGGTTATGTTGATTCAGATTGGGCAGGTAGTGCCATCGATAGGAAGAGCACTTCAAGGTGTTGCTTCAGTATGGGATTAAGTGTGATCTCTTGGTTTAACAGGAAGCAATCCTGTGTGGCACTGAGTATAGCTAAAGCAGAGTATGTCCCAGCTTGTTCAGCTAGTTGTGAGGTAGTATGGCTGTGGAAGCTACTATCTAATTTATTTGATCTCCGGATGGATGCTACTTGTATACATTGTGACAACTAGAGTTGTGTGAAGTTGTCAAAGAATCCAGTATTCCATGACAAGTCAAAGCATATCGAGATCAAGTATCACTATATTAGGGATATGGTGTAGAGGGGAGCAGTGAAGCTACAATATGTTGTGACAGAGGAATAGATAGCTGATGTGTTGACGAAGCCATCATCCAGAGTGAAGTTCAAGTACTTCAGGGAGAAGCTTGGTGTTCTCCAGATTGAGGTTTCCTCCAAGGGAAAGTGATGAGTCCCAAAGCCATTCTGATGAGCAGGTCAGATGTAAGGGCTGAGCCATTCTGTTTATGGCTAAAGGATTTGGTTCCTTCCATGTTAGATGTGAGTGCTGGCCATTCTGTCAAGTAGGACAAATGTAAGGGCTACCGCCATTCTGATGAGTAGGTCAGATGTAATGGCATTGCCATTCTATTCATGGCTAAAGGATTTGGTTCCTTCCATGTCAGATGTGAGTGCAGGCCATTCTGTCGAGTAGGACAGATGTAAGGGCTACCGCCATTCTGACGAGTAGGTCAAATGTGAGTGCTGGCCATTCTGTCGAGTAGGACAGATGTAAGGGCTACCGCCATTCTGACGAGTAGGTCAGATGTGAGTGCTAGCCATTCTATCGAGTAGGATAGATGTAAGGGCTACCACCATTCTGACGATTAGGTCAGATGTGAGTGCTAGCCATTCTGATGTAGGATGAGCTCCTACATAGATTTAAGGGCTACCGCCTTTTTGATGAGTAGGTCAGATGTGAGTGCTGGCCATTCTGATGTAGGATGAGCTCCTACATAGACATAAGGGCTACCACCTTTTTGACGAGTAGGTCAGATGTGAGTGCTGGCCATTCAGATGTGACTGTAGGATTAGGTCCTATATGATCAGATATAAGGGCTACCGCCTTTCTGACGAGCAGGTCAGATGTGAGTGCTGGCCATTCTGACGAGTAGGTCAGATGTAAGGGCTACCAAAGACCTACAAGGAGGTAGGCATACACCCAACATGAAAGAAGGCTAGCTCTGTAGAACTTCCTATGATGAGATAACACACACATGATGATGACCAGGTGAGATCCAGATCGAGCTATGATCCAAATCTAGTTATGATGACTCCAAGAGATCCAGATCGAGTGATGATCTAGATCCGGTAGTGATGATCCAAATCCAGTCCAGTGATGATGATCCAGATCGAGTGATGATCCAGATCTAGTGATGATGATCCAGATCCAGTGATGTTGATCCAGATCAAGAGATGATCCAGATCTAGTGATGATGTCCCATGATGATCCAGATCGAGAGATGATCCAGATTCGAAGGATAAATATGACTTGAAGATGAAGATGACTTGAAGAATCAGAAGACTCAAGATGCAGATGACGAGATGATCCAGTTGATACAGAGAAGAATACCATGCTGAAAATTGTGTCTAAAGAATACCTTCCTAGTTAAGAGGGAGTGTTGATGTATTTGTAACTTCAGAATGTATTCATCTATGTATCTTATGTATTGTAACCTGATGTTTATTCTAGGATGTATCTATTATGTATTTGAGTCATGTTGTCATGCCCCGATGTTCCGATCGGGAGGATAAATAATGTAAACAAGTCATGTCAAGTCATAGTGGGTAACCCTCCGATTGTCTAAGGGTTAAAGTCCCCGCAGTTCTAGGGCACTAGGGTTATTAGACTCTCCAATAAGAGGTCGGCCCTAGTAGGGTTTTATTCATGCCAGGATTATTAGAAATAGAGAGTTGGGATCTCTATTTAACACACATCACTCACACACTCAAGTGTAGCACATAGTTGAGGAAGGAAAGACACTAGGGCTAGACAAGAAGAAGATTACTGCTGTCAGGAGTGCATCTTACTGTTTTGGGGTTTTACATCTTGTGTTGATTCTATATTTGAGGAAGTTGCAGGGTTTTCTCCATTTATGGTTTCCCTGATCAAAAACACTGTGTTCATTGTCTCTTGTGTTTGATTGTTGTACTTGTTATTCTCTCAGTAAAGATCCTAACATAATGCTAGCTTAATGTTGAAAAACTAACATGAAGACCTTTGCAAACTTGAACATCATATATTTAGGTTCATATGATGTATTGTTTGGCATGGATTGGTTGGATTCACATCATGCAATCCTTGATTTTCGTAACAAAACTTATACTTGTATGGATGAAGAAGGAATTCGAGTGAGAATGAGATGTATACTGAGACCCATATGTATAAAACATATCACATCTTTGCAGTTGAATAAATGTTTTAAGAAAGGTTTTCAAGTTTATGCACCTCATGTGGAAGATCGAAGAGAAGGAAAAGAACCAAAACTATAAGATTTCCCAATGTTACAATATTTTACAGATGTATTTCAAGAATTGCAAGGAATACCGCCCTAGAGAGAAATTAGTTCCACTATTGATTTGGTGCCAAGTGCATTTCCTTCTTCTAAAGCACCTTATAGAATGAGTACTTCGAAATTGAAAGAATTGCAGAAGAAATTAGAATGGTTTTGAAGAAAGGTTACATAATACCCAGTGTGTCACCTTGGGGAGCTCCTGTATTGTTTGTAAAGAAGAAATATGGAAGTTTAAGACTCTGTATAGATGATAGATAGTTGAACAAAGAAAAAAATAAAAAAAAGGTATCCCTTACGAACGATTGATGACTTGTTTTATCAATTGAGAGGAGCCAAATTATTCTCAAATATATATTTGAGATCTCTAAATCACCAAGTCGAAATCAAGAATGAAGACAACAGTAAGACAACATTCAAGACAAGGTGCGGTAATTGTGAGTTTACAGTGGTACCTTTTGGATTGACAAATTCACTAGAAACATTCATGTGTCTGATGAATGAAGTTTTCATAAGTAATTGCAAGTACCTAGAGAGAATCAATTGTATGCCAATATCAATACATTTTCATTCTATTAGAGTATAATTTAGTACTAGGGACACATCGTATCAAAATATGGAATTTCAGTGGATCCTGGAAAGATAAGAGCTATTACGGAATTCCCGACACCAAGAAATGTATTAGAAGTGAGATATTTTATGGGCTTGGCAGGATACTACTAAATATTCATTGAAGGATTATCAAAGTTAGCTCATCCTAATACATCCTTGTAGAGGAAGGGTGTGAACTTCGAATGAAATTCTAAGTGTGAAGATAGTTTTCAAAGACTCAAGGAAATGCTTACTAGTGCACAAGTTCTAAAGATGGCAGATACTGATGAAAGCTTTCTAATATGCATAGATGCATGTAAGAAAGGAATTGGTGGGGTGTTGACTCAAAATGGCCATGTAACAGTTATGAATCCATAAAGTAGAAAGAACATGAATATAAATATGCCACTCATGATCTAGATCTTGCAACTATCGTTCATGCCTTGAAGATGTGGAGGAACTACTTTATGGGTAATAAGTTTGAATTAAAGACCGATCAATATGGTTTGAAGTATTTTTTTGATCAACCTACTTTGAATGCAAGACAGATAAGGTGGATGGAATTTCTATGCAAATATGACATTTATATCAAGCACATCAAAAGAAAGGAGAATAAGGTAGTTGATGCACTCAATATGAAGATACATGTGATGTATGTAGAAGCTATCAATTTTGGTAAATTACATTTGAAATATAATATCATTGAAGCCAATTCTATAGATGAACATTACCATCAGGTAAGATATGGATTGAGGCAACATATAGTACCGCCGAATTTTGAAAGTATAGATTGGAAGAGAATGGAATCCCCATGCATAATAATAGATTTTATGTGCCAAACTTAGGGGATATAAGGAAAATGGTTCTGAAAGAGATGTATAATGTACTTTATGTTCGACATTCAGGATATTAAAAGACAGTAGTAGCTGTGAGGAAGTAGTATTATTGGCCAAGAATGAAGAATGATGTTGCAGAACACATAGCTTGATGCATGGAATTTCAGAAGGTTAAAGTTGAGCATCACCATCCAATTAGTTTATTACAACCATTACCAATACTTGAATGGAAGTGTGATTTAGTGATGATAGATTTAATCACAAAGTTTCCTAAGACAAAACTACAAAATTATGCCATCATGGTGGTGGTGGAAAAGTTGACTAAAGACGTTGCACACTTTATTCCGGTAAATTCAACTCATAAGACAACTAACATTGTAGAGATCTACATGAAAGAGGTTACCATACTACATGGAATTTCGAAATCTATAGTGGCATACAGAGATGCAAGGTTTACTTCTAACTTTTGGAAAGGATTGCTTGAAGGTTTTGGCACAAATCTGAAAATGAGTACAACATACCATCCTCAGAAAGATGGTCAAATAGAAAGAGTTATTAAGGTGATTCAGAATATGTTGAGAATGTATGTGATGGATCATACATCTTAGTGGGAAGATTATTTACATTTGGTAGATTTTTGTTATAATAATGGATATCATGCATCTATGAAGATGAGCCATTTTGAGGAATTTTATGGGAGAAAGTGAAATACTCCTATCAGTTGGGATAGTCCAAAATATGTTATCATTATTGGACCAGAATTACTAAAGGACATGGGATTCCATATGGTTACAATCAAGCATAATTTGAAAGCAACTTGGGATAGACATAAAAGTCATGCAAATCAAAACAGACATGACAAATAGTTTAAAGTTGGAGTCATACCTTTTTGAAAGTTAGAACCAAGAAGTGCTACTTGAACTTGGGGAATTGTTCCAAGATAGCTACTAGACATCGTGGACTCTTTGGTATCTTTAGCTATGATAGGTCCGATTGCATATGTTTGAATTGCTTGCTTTCCTTAAACTATATAATGTCTTTCATGTATATTTGTTGAAAAGGTCTATCCCTGATGCTAATCATGTGATTTATTGGAATTGATTCAATTGAAACTGGAAGGGGATTTTCCTACACAAGCAGTTTCCATATTGTGCAGAAAAGCCAAGTTTCTATAGAATCAAGAGATCTGGAAGCTAAAGGACCAATGGAACCATTACAATTATGAATATTCTACTTGGGATATGGAAGATGCTATGAGGGAAGCATACCCTCATATCTTTTTAAATTTGGTGTTGTAACATGTATATAATAAGTATGCATCAAGTATGATGCATTGTTTTAATGGGGAGGGGGATGTAATACCCCAAATGATAATCCATGGACACATGCTATTATTTTTGTTTATTATTGGGTACTAGGTGCTGAGAATATGGAATTTGGACATTATTATTGTTGTTTAGTTAAATAACTATCTCAACATGGACAACGAATGAGAATGGGGGTCATGAATTCCATGTGTGAGGGGATTGGGGACTAGGAGTTCTTTATCTCCCTAACATTACTTGTTGGACCCTATTTTTTATTATTCTAGGTTATGGAGAAACTATTGAGTCCTCTTTTATGATTGGTGGAGCCTACTTGGCTACTTCACCCTCCTTAGCCTCTTGTGACGCTCTTCATCCACTCATGCAACCTCATTGGATAATTTTATCCCGCACTCCATGGAAAAATTAAAACTCCCTTCTTACTCCACCATTTTATATTCTAGGAAGGAATCTCATGAATGAGTAACTCCTCTCTCTCTCCTCAATTCGATTTGGTTTCTAACCTTTGGGGTTACCACTCTTGGAATTTGAGACACTCACCTGGGGATTCAAATGTCTATTTCTGTATTGGAATGAGTTTTCTATTATTCTCTTCTCTATTTTTTCTCTTGAGCTCTCTAGTGAAGTGGAATGATTTATTTTATGTAAAACACATCCTCTTGAACAGGATATTCATTGTATTGTTGAATATTGAAGGCCTTGTAACGAGGTTTGAAGACCCTATAATGGGGATTGAAGATTGATTGTGCATAACACAACATGAGTCCTTACCATTGCATTTCCCTATCTAAATCTAGCACATGAAGTGTGAATGTGGATGGTGATGTATTTAGGGACTTGTGTAGTGAAGGGAATCCCATTGCACTAGGTAGTGTAGATAGAAGGGAACGTTTAGATGGAGAAATGTGTAGTTGGGGTTTATGACAATGTGAAAATGGCACAACCATATGCTCTGTTCCACCTATTTTTGATAATTTTTGGATTGTGAGACTTGTTCCATTGAATCCAAGGTGACGTTTCCAATAATGAATACTTTTTGTTTCATTGAAAAAAGTTTTTGTATGACTGAGATACAATTGTTTTGCATGGTAGTGTTCCCAGTATTGAGATGAGCATGCCATACCTTTTGGTTTGAGAGTAATTTTCTTGTGGATATATGGTCTCAAATTGGGAGTCACTATCATGTTGAAAGATGCATGAGCATGGAATTTCTAAGTCTGGGTGGGACGTTATCCTATTGAAGCTATTTTTCCATGATTAAGATGAGTATTTATTATATGATTATTTGTTGCATTTTTGGAAATATATGTGCTTATAGATCTGATTTGCTTATGATTTGTATGGATGTAGGTGACATCCATGAGATATTATTTTATATGGATACACATGACATCTTTCATATTTGAATTTATTTATGTTGATATGGCTATGGTTTGTAGTCAGAGATGGTTATTTACTATATTTTCAAAAATATCTATGCTTATGGATCTGATTTGCTTATGATCTATATGTTTGTAGGTGGAATCCAAGAGATTTGATTTTATATGGTTGTAAATGACATATTTCATATCTAATTTTTTTTAAGTTGATATGTCAATGTATGGCAGTCTGTGGATCTGTTATTAATATTTTTATTTTGGTTGTAGATGGTAGCATGTAGACCTGTTTATAATTATATGGTTTACGGAAATTGTGTATTTGATTATATTGAGGGTTAACTGGTTGTATTAAATATGATATTTGATGTTTATATACACATCTATAGATTTCTTAGATATGTTTACATTTATGTTTGCATTTACTTTGCATTGCGTGTGCATATGGAAAATGATATGCATCACAAGTTTGCATTGTCTTTTAGAAGGATGTTTGTTTTATTTATTTGGATTGTTGGCATGTTGGCTTAGAATTATATAGCCTTATTTCGTTGTGCATATTCTTGATTCATACTTTCCATTTGGTTTCTTGGTGTCCCTGGACTTGGATCTAGGATTGGGGACATGCAAGTGTAGCAAGGGTTAATTGGTCCTAGGACTACTTCATCAAGTAGTTAACTCAAGCATGAATCAAAAACCAATGTTTAATTGGACATGCATGTGAAATTGAAGTCTAATTGTCCCAAAATAGATAAATAAGGAACATTAGGTAAAATAGTCAATTAGTCAGTTAACTGAGATAAAACAACCAACCATGGCACATTAGGTAGTGTATTGAGACAAAAGTTCTTAACTTAAGTGCACATATCCCTAAAAAGGGGATTCAAACAAGTTGTGAGGGCTCCTTTGATTCTAAAAAAATGGATTTGACCATGCAAGTACACCCTTGACCCTAAAATTAGGGGAGAACTCAATAAGAGTGTTATTTTCCCCTAGAAATGCAAAAGAAATGTGTATGCACACCAACAAATTATAGTGTTACAACCCTTAAGGTTGAGAAACAATTAATTTATAAAGAGAGGAATAAGTAAATGAGAAGAAAAATAGACATTAACAAATGTTGGGAATAAGAAGATAATTTATTAAATCTCCTTCATTTCCCTCTATCTAATTATCATTCCCCTACGTGATTATCTTCTTCTTCCTAGCATTTCTTAATATCTATTTTTCTTCTCATTAAATTATTCCCCTTATTATAAATTAATTGTTTCTTAACACTAATGGTTATGATCTATAATCTATATAATTACCTAGACTCTTTTGTACATCATTTATCTTTATGTGGTCCCCTTATGAGGGGTGGCGAGTCCACTCAAAACATTGGTGCATTGGTAAACTACAACATAGTGACAAATCCAAAAACTTGGACAAAGTGATTAAACATTGTGAAATCCTCCATGCACAAATTCTCAAAATGCTTCTTCCTCAACTTTCTATCACAATATCATTTCCTTTCAAGGAAAAACATTGTTGTTTTGTGAAGAATATTGATCAAATCCCTAGAGTGATAGTTCTTCCTCCAACCTCATGCAAGAAAGTACTGATCTTCATATAGAGATATTTAATAGGCTAGTGTGTTAACCTTTGACCCTCATTAAGACTAATTTTGAGACCTAGATTTGACAACATTGGTTTGTGTTGATCAATGGAAGAATGCAAACCTTCTTGTATGGATGGGGTTTTTATGTCTTCATATTTGAACTTAAGGAAGATAGTGCAATGCAAAATATTTTGATTGGAGAGTTAAACAACATTGTGAATTATTTTGTATTTATTTTTTTATTATATGTTGGACTCAACTTGATTGATAACAATATACTCATAGATTTATCAACCAGAATATATCTGGAAGTTACATTTTAAGTTTGTCATTTATACACTTAATGATGATATTTCTGTGATTTACTTCTAGCATAAAAATCTAAATAAATGGATATAGTACATGGATACGAATTTATTTATGATTAAATGAATAAATGGGTGCAATGCACATGATGTATATACTATCTTTCTTACATTGATTAACAATTAATAGCTTGGTAATTAATTGGAAACGATAAAATATTATGCATGATCGTCTTATGTTTTGAAGAGCCTAAACCACAAGTTAGAGGGGCTAAGTAATATCCAAATACTAAGCTATGAAACATTAATTCATGAATTAATTGTTTGTTCAATACATTTATATGATATGTGGTCTATTGTAATCTTTTACAAGAAACAAGGTTACCCAAAGTGGCCATTCAATGATACAACACTAAGAACAACAATAGCAACAAAATATGATTATTAATAGGGTGTTGAACTTAGTTCCATTAGGAGGGGTGGATGTAATACTAGAATTTTAACCTCCAAAACTTGAATCCATGGAAGGGACATGTTAAGCCATGATCCCCAAGTTGTGTGATGGAAACCAACCTTTTAACTGTTGGGGAAGTTAGGTATAATTTAGTGGATGCTTCCGCTTATGAGTTATATATGGGGTTTGGTCAATATAGTTGTCGCTCTAGCATATTCAACCAAAGGAATGGATAGGATGTGGAAGGTGGAAGTAGGTTAGGAAGGAAGGATGATTGAAAGTAGTAAGGATGTTGTTTAGGAAATTATCTTAGATTTGTACTTGATTCCTTTCAATTTAAATCATTTTTTAATTCATTAAGGATAAATTTGAGTATAATGTTCAATTAGTATTGGGGTATTGTGACTTAGTTTGTAAGATTGTATAATGTTGTGTTACTAGATTAATGTCTTGCTTGTGTCATTATGATCATTCAAGAATCATGCATTAGATTTGGTGATGTTTATCTTTAGTACACACACAAGCTCTGTGTATGTTGGGCACACACACATAACTTGCATGCGTACACATGTATTAATTAATATATATTAGTTGTTGGTGTTGGTGTTGTTGTTATTAAGTTCAAATATATAATTATAATTATCCTTTCATTAAATTTCATTTGAATTTACTTTTAGGATTTAATTTGACCAAATATAATTTGATGTGATCATAATTTAACTTTCTTTAGAGTATTATGATACATTAACATTTTATTATATTTTGATTTATGTGAGGTGAATTGAATTTAATGAGAATTTTTCCTTACTAAGTGGGTTGTCAAATGACTTTCATTTGGTAGGTAAATGATTATTTTATGATATTTGAACTTCTTAGGAAACTCTTGAGATGGCTAGGAAGGCGGTGGAAAAACTGGTTAAAAGGGGATATGGGAGATGAAAGAGGGGTTGAAACTTGTAAGACAACTGGGTTGGAGAGGGAATCAAGCCGCGACTATGGATATCTGTTAGTAACCTCCAACTAAAAGCTTTAGGTTGAGGTTGTAACTTTAATGTTTTGTAACTACTATTATTGTTTTTAGAGTTTTGGGTGTAATGTATTACAACATTCAATATTTTTATATCAGTATAATTAATGTCATTTGTGAGAGGAATCCCCTATGAAGTATAAAAGCTAATTATCTTATGAAACTAAGAAAATATAAGGCGTTAAATTGTTCTTTATGAATATAATGGTGATACATAGGGATACAAATTTTGTTTTAAACATTGAGCTACCAAGTTGATTCTAAAGTTCATTTTAGAGATCTTATTAAACTTTGATTGTAGAAGGGGGAGGTCATTCTACATTCTTATTTTCTATTATGGAATATTGACACATATTAAATGTTGGTTATATGACTAGGGTACTCTTGTGGTGCCATTAGTGGCTATAAGGGTTCCCTCAAGCTTGGTTTAAGTATATACATATAACCCTTGTTTCATATTTATCAATGCACATGAATTTTTAACAATTCTCGACCCTTATTCTATTTGAGATATATGATAATGTTGCACCTTGTATTATTGTTTAAAGGTATTGGGGGTCTATGGTTTATCCATGAGCCACTTGCACATGTCTAATAGGTATGGCCATGCATGAATACATGGTTCAGTTGTGGAAATGGTTTCAACCCATTGAACTATTCAACTTCCCATCGACTATGGGTAAAAGATTTCAAGGCTAGTGGATTTGAATGAGCTGGTGTACACATGTGATGTACACCCCACCTAAAAGTTCCATCATTGCTTAATCACTTTAACTATTTCCACATATGACCCCCCTGGGTCCTCTCGATGTATCCATAGTATTTGGTTTTGAATGCATGGAGATAATGAGATATGTCAACATCAAGCATGGTGGAATTGGGGTGATATTGTTTCCATTTTCATTTCATACTGATATGAGGAGAGATGAGGGGTTCACTCTCATTATTTTTCACTTGCTATGAACTAGGATTAGTTCCCATTCAAAGAGCTTAGGTTCGAGCACTGCAAACTTTGATATTTCCATTTTGTTTATAGATTATCTAGAGTAAACCTCATCGAGGCTATATGTCTATTATTCTTACCCACAATGCATTCAATCCATAAGTCAAATCCATAGCTGATTTAAGGTAATTTCCTTTTGGGTTGTGATTCATTTGTAAAATTACTTCTTTGTAATTATTTTTCCACTGGAGGCATGCTACATTGCTCTATTTTCTCCATAGATTAAGGGTGGATTGGAGGAGGGATTTTCTCCCTTCTACATGCATATGGATCTCCCTTCAACATACTCAACACTAAGGTAAATATGAGCTCTTGTTCATTCTTCTACTTATATGCATACATAACATAGTTAAGGTTGATGTATATTCAAAGAGGGAGGATGTTCGAGTCCTCCTCGGGTAGGACAATATGTCAACCCTCAACAAGTAGAGGTTATCATTGTTAAATTATGCTTCATTTTTATTTCCCTTTCGAGGTTGACTAATATGTGTTTGTATATTCATTACATATTTTTTGTTAATGTAAGGTGCCATATCAAACTAATCCCAATTCATGGTTGTTTGGGTGTAGTGTGGGAGCATTTTCAAGGACTTTTCTCCCGCCCTTAGGCCAAGTCCTCACATGATAGAGGGATTTTTTTTTCATTCCTCCATTTGATTTTACGATGCATATTGATTTTAGACCTTCTTTTTGTTTGGATTGCATGTATGTTACCATCGTTGAGTTGGGGGAAGGGGTCGACGATCGTCGAAATTGCACCTAAACGTTTTACCACATGCCATAACTTGTATGTAGAAGTTGTTACTTTAGTCGATCTCTTACTCTATCATAAATATTATCATAGGTTAGTTGTGATTTCATTGGTCCTCAGCTCCTAGCGAGCCTAGTGGAATCCAACTTGTATCGTGTCATTTAATATTCATGTACTTATTGATTGGTAGAAATAGAATGCCCTATATTATTTGAATATGGGTTGTTTAATATTGTGGCCATTGCATTCCTTCAGAGTTTGGATTATTTTCACAAGATTTTATACATATGCACTTGTATATGGTTTTTAAGAATGGATTCGACACTGAACCTCTATAATGGATTTTATTTTTTTAAGTTCCTTTACATTGATATGATATTTCTTGCCATCATGTATCCTTCCAACGATTTTACATATACATGCATGCTCATGGATTGAGGTTGTATGGCATTTGTTATTTTAATCTAGCAATTGATTGTCCCTATGAATTATGTTATGATATGCAAACCTAGGTTAATTAAATGAATTTGGGTAATATGGAGTTAGGAGTTCAGATCCATGAATATTCCATTATTCCTTGATTACTCTGTTATGTATTCATAAAGAGTTACTATATAGTGATTTTTCTCTTTTCTTAATTGTTATCAAGGGTTCCCATGGTTTGAAATTCCCTCTCTGTTTTGCATGAATGATTACTCTAGCTCAATCCATAACTAGTTTGTTTGTTTAAATACCGATTAGAAAGTATAATATATTCTTGTGTATTCATTATTGTGTCCAGCTCATAATCTATTTTAATATGCTTATGCATGTGACTACTTTACATTTAATTTGTAAATTCATTACGTTTTTTTATATATTACAATATTTATAATTTTGTTCTTGTAGTATTTAGATCTACAACAATAAGTGTGCTCTTTCTAATCATAAAAGACATTGGCATTCATTCTAACATGAATTGAACTCAACTTTCTATCACATAGATAGTTTAGAAAGAAATATAAACAATAGAATCACTATTATTTTTTTTTGCACTTAGCTCCTTCTTTCTACAAATAAACTGTTAAGAAAACCACAAACCGCCAAACCATAGATTGTAGGAAACACTTTAGCTTTTTGTTCTCACATAGTCACCCTTGAGCTAGGTCCTGGTCTCTCTAGGAACTAGATTATCAAGTTCTCAGTTTATTTAAGTTGTAAAGCCACATTTACTAGAGTTTACTTATTTATGCTACATAACATTAA
>LPNX010574687.1:611276-631505 GCA_001517045.1 Pseudotsuga menziesii | reverse complement strand
GGGGGGGGGGGGGGGGGGGGGGGGGGGGGGGGGGGGGGGGGGGGGGGGGGGGGGGGGGGGGGGGGGGGGGGGGGGGGGGGGGGTTGGCAAGCTGTCAAATGAGCTTCCAACTTCATGTGGTTGGACTTGTTCAGTAGAGAATTAATTATTCTTGAACCAAGTGAAGCTCAACCAAGTATGTACTTCACATCTTCCAATTTAAATTTGCTTGATAAGATAAAAACATAGTTGTTTCTTTATTTTCAACTAAATTTATCTTTCTAGTATTTTTTTTGTTGACTATGCATCTTATGTGCACATGTGTAGATGATATATTTTGATGTTCCAAAAATGTTGTATACCTTATGTACATTGGTTACCAACTCTACATATGTTTGGATGATTCAAGTATAGAGGATTTCTATTGAATATTTTATCATTAAAAAAATTAGTTATTTCTTTATTGTTAACTAAATTTATGTATCTAGTATAGAATTTTAGTGGAATATACATCTTATGCACCCTTGTATAGATGATACATTTTGATGTTCCAGCAATGTTGTAGACCTTATGAATTATGGTCACCAACTCTATGGATGTTTGGATGATACATGTATTGATAATTTCTAGTGAATATTTTCTTGTTGGAAAATATAGTTATTTATTTGTGTTAAATTAAATATCATATTTCTAGTATAGATTTTTAGGCTTTATTGTCCATTTAGAGAGTGAAAAAACTACATAGTGTAAATTATTTTACTCTTACTTACTTTTGCAAGAAACTATAGTCTTGTCTTGGTAACTGCCATCTTCCACAATTTAGTTTAGCATTAGCATTTTCCTAAAGTTTGGGTTGTGATTGTGATTTGAGTTTGGTTTGGACTTTAGCACAATGTCAATAGTATTATGTTTCAATATTGGTATGTAAATTAGAATTGTTGATTCTAAATCGTGAACATCATATACAAGTCTTACATTTGGTAGCTTTGAAAGTCTTACATTTTGGTTTCTTCTAAATTCAAGGAAAACTCATATGTAAGTCTTACAACATATAACATCTCAACTACACAAGATTCTCAAATAAAGAAAAGAAGAATAAATTCTAAGTTAGGGTTTTAATTTCCAACATAAGACAACCATGAAAATAATAATCCATCTATAACTCAAATATTAAGCCACATGTCACCCAACATTTAGTATGATATAACCATTGGAATACCTATAAACCAATGAAATCCATTATAGACCTTATATTATCCAATTACAAAAGTATATCTTAATACAAGTTACAAGCAAAAAATGTTCATAAATATTATCATGATTAGATTCCTCATCAAAGCATGATCAAGGAAATCTCATTTATATCTA
Source organism: Pseudotsuga menziesii (assembly GCA_001517045.1). Taxonomy (NCBI): domain Eukaryota; kingdom Viridiplantae; phylum Streptophyta; class Pinopsida; order Pinales; family Pinaceae; genus Pseudotsuga; species Pseudotsuga menziesii. The sequence continues at coordinate 630,158 of LPNX010574687.1, read as the reverse complement.
GCCTAACTCAAAACACAATTAAGTTGAAACCCTATTTTGTAATTTATATGGTATATTGTACCCCAACTCTCCAGTTTTATTGGAGTCTCCTACTGGAATGTGATCCAATCAAACAAGTTTCTCATCAATCTCTCATATCCTATGTCAGTATAAATAATTTGAAAGTCTAGTTAAAAATACCAACTATTTGACTAACACTTCCTTGTACATAAAATGATACAAAGTCTTTAGTTAACTTCTCTCTCTTCAAATGTATTTTTGTGATCCATACTTGAACTGAAACTTCTTAAATTTGGAAGGGAGTAAATTTTATACAGTCTATGGTTGCTACATAGACTTCCCCTAATACACATCAATCAATCCCAAGTAGAAGATGCATAATATTACAAAGAGTGCTTAAAATTAGTTATTTTGTCCACAATAGGGCATGATTTCCTTTTTGGAGTCATATCAAAATAGGCCTATAAGAAACCCACTAAAATACACTCAGACCAATTGATATACACCTCATGGGTACTCATACACATTCCCTTATCTAGTCACCATTATCCAAAACCATATTAATTTGGAAATATCCACAATGAGCCTCCAATAAAATAATACAAACCCCATTTTTTTTTGGAAACTAAGATCCTAACTTATAATTTTCTCTTTTCTTCTTATTTGAGAATCTCGTGTAGTTGAGATGTTATATGTTGTAATGATTACATAATTTTTACATTTGCTAGCTTTGAAAGTCTTACATTTTGGTTTCTTCTGAATCCAAGGATAAATCAACCAAACGTGTGTAACTTCTTGATGGAAACTATTTTGTCAGTTACTAGTTTCTGTAATTACATGGGAACGATTCTTCTTATGTACTATCTTGTAAAATATTCTTCAAAGTATTGATGATAATGTTACCTTTATTGATCCAATGTTTAAAGCCATTGTGCATTTTACTTCCTCTACTTGAGTTATTTTATCTAAGTATGGTTTATGCCTTTGATATATTAGTTGCATTTGTGGTTGCATATCCTTAAATCAAAATCTTGCATTTCCCCAAGGATTTGGACCTACCTAGAACACAATTTTGGTCCATAAATATCTATACTCTTCCACGTCATGGTTGGTTTAATCCAATAGTATTGAAATGTTTTATTTTCTTGCTAGTTGTATTTAGTTTTTCCTTGTGTCCAATCACTGAAGAAGAAAACAACCATCGTTCAAGTTGTTGTAGCTAGTGTTGTGATATACCACTTAGCCTATATACATGCTAAATAATTCTCCCCTGATATTTTATTTGATTTTTGTGGGATTAATAACACCTTCATATCTTAAAATCACAATCTTTTAGTTCCATTAGGATTTAGGCCTATCTATTACACATTTTTTATCCATCGATATCTCTACTCTTCCACTTCTTGAGTTGTAGTGGATATTTCTCTCCAGCTGCATGAAAAAGAACCTACCTTAGATCAACCAGATCTAAGGATAGAGTTCATGGTGCAAGGGAGGAGCTCAACCTTGACTATTAAAACAAGAAACACATATTTATTTTATTTTATATTTTATGATCTAACTAGTAAAACAAAAATGTAACATACCTTTCAATAAGATGGGTCATTGTAGCCGTTTGAGGATGTGGTCTGATGGCTACCACGATTCGGGGTCTCCATTTTTCTCCAATAAGGGTTGTCACTAGGAGATGGATCAAGGGTTACACATATTAAACTCAATGTGCAACATGGGATGGTGTGGTGAAAGGGGTGGGAATGTAAGGATTTGGAACCGTGTAATGGAAAGTGAAAAAGTCCAGGAATGTAAAAGTTATTGCAAGGGGAGACCTTCACATTGTATTTATAGGATGATCGAGGATTTTCTTGCCCATGGTATTGGTCCATGGTTTTTGACCCATTCACATTTTTGGGGTTTTTTGTCCTTTTGGAGAGAATGGGGGTTATGTTGTGATAAATTCCCAACTTCCCTGTATTTATGGGGGAAGGAATAATGATGTTTTGGACCAATCTTGGTGGAATTTAATTGTGAATGTCAAAATAGAGGAAATAATGGTGGGATTATGATGTATAATTATGGTTTGGAACATAGAGAGATATGTGGACGATTTTTGGTGTTAACAAATTTCCCTCTGATGTGTGAGAGCAAGTGCTCTTCATATGGCCGATGGACTATAACACCCCCAATTTTGACCCCTTGATATTTAATTGTACATGATGCAAATATTCTATTGAGATCATGGCATGGATCTTAAGGCCAAGGCTCTTCCATTGATAAATTTTTTGTGGGTAGGTGATCAAGGCTGATACCTATGGTTTTTGTATGCTAAGTCAAGCACAGTAGATATATTTTGATATATCATGTAAATGTACAAATTAATATAAAACCATAGCTAGCTATGGGATTGCAAATGTTAAAGAGACGGGGAGTGATTCCACAAGGGATAGGGTGGGGGTTAGTCAAACCCCCTAAGCCAATAGCGTGTGACCAGATGTCAATGGGGAAACCCATGAGCCTTAAACTACCCATTTAAGGTTGATGATTCATCAATCATCAATTTCTTCCAGAAGTTGGTTGAGGCAATTAATGCCTGGGGCAGAGCAAGGCATGGCAATCTGATCGATTGACTAAGTAGGCCTACAAGTTTGCAGGTGTATCTTTGGAGGCCATGTTCTTTCTTTTGCAACGAGTAAACCCGTGTGGGACTGCATGCCCATTCCCTCATCCCTTGATTCGTGCTGAGTGTTGGGTCATCCCTTCATTCACGCTACTGGGAAAGTCTGTGGGGAAAGGGAAAATATTCGTTCTCTGTTCCTATGCACTATCCGTTTACCCTGTTGAAGAACAAGGGTAATTTTTTCCTGTGAATGTCAATCTATTGTTTAGGGTTTTTCGTTTTGGTCACTCTCCCTGATAGAGAAGCTAGTTTCTTTCGCTAAGCGAAGGAGTAGTGGAGATCAATCAATTTTACAAGACGAATTGGTTATCTGTGGTTTCCCAGCATTAGTGTCTTTCCCTCAGTGGAAATCCTCTGTTACAGTGTTTTCTTTGTGTACAGTGAGGAGCCTATTTTACTGAGTTATAGTGTGGGTTATTGTGTTTTCCTATGGTTTTAGGTATTGTGTAACCCTTAGCTGGTTCTGATTGTGAATGTTGGCTTGGCTGAGTAATCCCAATAAACCCAACTGTTATTTGTCTTGTGGGTGATACGATCTATTGATCAAGGTAGTTTGCCTCAATCTCCTGAGTTGCGGAAGTGCGGTTCCACAATGATTTTCTCTGTGTTACAGAGTGAAGCCCGTGGGATTTGTTTTCTTTGTGGAATGCTATGTAGTGAATCCATGTTTTTAGTTGAAGGATTAGGAGTGGAGTAGGGCCAGATTTAGCTGATAAGCCTAGTAAAAGAGGAACCACACAAAAAGGATCAAAGAGGTTGGTAAATCTAGCCCTCACACCCCCGTGAGTACCAGAGGGAAGGTATGGCCTAAGGGGCTGGATAACAGAGAAATAAATACTTCCTTGTGTAGGGTGGGGTGGGTTCATGGAGACCAGGCCAAATCTAGTGTAGGTATCCTTAGCTCTGGGTTGAGCTCACTAGCCTAACACTTCTACCTATCCATTTCCTTAGAAGCCTGATAAACCCAACTGTTAGTTGGTTTGGTGGTATCCTGTTAGCTGGAATATTTCACTCCTGCAGACAGCAAGGTGTTCCACTGGTCTGAATGGTTCAGATCCAGAACAAATAGAGGACATAGGTTGAAGACTCTCCCTGGATGGCGTAGATACCTGGAATGTAATGCCTCGATAGTTACCCTATGTACCTGCAATAAGCTTCAACACGCAAACACATCAAAACTACCATAGTATAATCTACTGATCCATGTTAGTGACTAAGGAATCTAACAACAACAATATATGTGGGACAGAAATCAACTTGCATTAATATAGAAATATGAAGAAGTTTACAACCAAGCCTTAGTGTTGACATGCATGCCCATGAAATTAAACATTCTCATCACCATAAGCTCCGACTCTAGCTCTCTATGCTCTCCAAATGGTCTTGGGCCAAGTGATCAATTCAACAGCATAACAATACCTTAAGAGTTCTCTCCTCAACATGGATATGAGCTTGTATTTATAACACTCAATGGATAGGGATGGTTGAGAGATTTGTGGATGAGGTGGCCTCTAAGATCCTAGGATGGGGGATCTCGAGCTCAACTGACCCACTATGATAGGGATAAGGGAGGACACGAGTGTTGGGAAATAGGGCAGACCCGGGTTTAATCCTTTAGTGTCGCACCAACAAAAGACCCACAGTGTTGGCCCTTTCGGCAACAACCTGCGTGCAGGTTGCAGTCTCACCCGAAACAGCTATGGGGTGCCGCAGAATTAGGTTTCTGCACGCAGAGAGGGGAATTATTGTACCTTAGCCTTTTAATAACCTTATTAATCAGTACTTATAAAGCTTTACCATTCATTCACATACAACTTCGTAGATAAATAAACAATCGTGACTTGCTCAACCCACTACAGGGAATTCACAGCGAAGCTAAATATTAACAGCGATCTAACTTATCAGATGTATATAGTTATTAATGCATAAAAGACAACAGAAACAGAAACAACACAAGAAACCACAACACCGGATATAACGTGGTTCACCCCTAGTGTAGGGGCTACGCCCACAAACTGTGTTCTATTCAACTTGCTACAAAACCACAATTTGATCTGCGCACTCAGCTGCAGATCCCTTCAATCCTTAAAAAGCCGCACACACAGCAACAAGCCCCTGCACACACAGCTGTAGGTCTTTCCTCAATCTTCCTTACAAAAACCCTTTGCGCACACAGCTGCAAAGGTCGTCCATGCACATAGCTGGGACTTAACCTTTCCTTACAAAATCAACCTTAGCTTCACCTTAAGCTTTATTACATCATAAAACCTAACCTATCTTCTTTACACAAGCGCTTATTTATACTGCGCATTTTTAGAAAACCATGGTCTTAAACCATGGGCACCCAAAACCCTAAACCCTGGATTTCAACCAAGGGTTTATTACAAAAAAGGAGTTTTAACTTCCCCCGAAACCCCTAAGACTGTTTTGACCCGTAACTCCGCTTACAAACTTTCTGATTAACCGTGGAGTTACCCAAACATGGAGTATGCATCCCAACAGGCCCCTAAGACTCACTAGTGGCCCGTCCCGGGACACTCTTCAGTTTCTCTGGTGGCAGAATTCCACTGACGAAGCATAGTGTACTGCTTGCTGAAGCTCTCCATGCTGCGGCCGGTTGCCTACTTCTGTCCTTTGTAGAAGTTTTTCTGATGAAAGCCATTGCGATCCACCTGCAACACCATCCTTCACTCCAATTGCTGATGCCTGACCATCCACAACTTTGGGGTCCCCTGGGATTGCGTGTCCCACTGCAGAAGGAATATAGCTGCCATGGTTCTGCTACACCGAAAGATTGCATGGCGGGATTCCCTATAGTCTTTCTGCGAGGCCTCATGCCCTTTGTTGCTCTACGTTAGAGCAAGCTCCTGTCCGTCTTTGCAAATTTAGAGCAAACTCCTACCTGTCGATGTACTTAGCCAAGTAGGCTGTACTGGCGGAGTACTCAGAAGGTGCTGCAAACCTCTGTCCCTTACTTCTCGTACTAACTCCTGAAATTTACAGTCGTTCGACATGGTTCAGGCTGAATATCTCACAGATGTACTTAAGACAGAAGACACAGGTCGAGATGGCTTCTTATAGAATCCCGAGGTGGAATTTGTCATCATGGTGTAGTAATGACGCGAAATCTGATGAAGTTCCAGAAATCTTCTCCGCACAGCGCCGGATTTTCCCAAAATCTTATTATGACAAGTAATGAGAGCAGCTCTCGTGCCAGCGCTGCCGAATGCAGTATGTCCCATCCGTCACATTTTGGGCTGCGACACGCCTTGACAACCTTCGAATTCGACACAGTCTGACCCTGCAACCTACGACCAACCTGTAGCTTCGCATCCTTTAGGCAAAACAGACTACGAGAATCCATAATGCTACGAGCATCTTCGCTTATTTACTTGGTGCTACCTCCTATTCTGAGTATCTGGCCTGTCCGTGTACTTTTTTAAGTGGCTCCCATTTATCATAGAGGGAAAGAGTTCACCATTTAACTTAGCTAGCTGGACTGCGCCCCCATCAGTAACTTTCTGTACTACATACGGTCTTTTCCAATGTGTCTTAAACTTTCCTAGGAACTTCATGAATTTGCTGTCATAAAGGAGCACAAGATCACCCTGCTGAAAATGTTTCTTCTTGATGTGTCTGTCATGCCATGCTTTTTCTCGAGCTTTCTGCACCTGTTGTTGGAAGCCTGCGAAAAAATCTATCCTCTTCAAGTTCTAATATCTATTTCAGTCTCTCTATGATTATGGCTGGGTCATCCATGTCGGTGAAAGTAGATATCCGGAGGCTGGGAACAATGTATTCCATGGGCATGACAGCTTCTTGCCCATAAACTAGTCGAAAGGGTGTATGGCCTGTCAACTTTTTGCAAGTAGTGCGGTAAGCCCATAGCACTGCTGGAATTCGAAGATCCCAATCATTCCTATTAGCATTACAAACCTTTGTCAAGGCATGCTCAAGGATTTTGTTAAAAGCTTCGACAGTCCCGTTTGCTTGTGGGTGATATGCGGTACTCTTTTGATGATACACCTGAAATTCTTTAGTCAATACTTCAATAGTCCTGTTCAGGAAATGTGACCCCTGATCACTCATAAGAACTTTGGGACACCCAAATCTGGATAAGATGTTGTTGAAGATGAACTTCACAGTAGTAGCAGCGCTACAGGTCTTGAATGGTTGAGCTTCGGCCCAACGGGTAAGATAATCAATTGCTGTAATGATGTATCTGGCTCCTGACTTTTTCGCAGGGGGGTTGATAGGACCAACAAAGTCAATGGCCCATTTTTCAAAGGCCTGTAATGTTACTTGCGGAGCTAGGGGAATTTCATCCCTCCTAGATGGTTTACCTATCCTCTGACAGATGTCGCAGCTGTGGCAATATTCTCTTGCATCGTTGTGAAGTGTGGGCCACCATAAGTCGGCTGTCAAAATCTTCTGCGTTGTGGCTTTGCCTGCATAGTGACCTCCTGCTGCACCAGAGTGTGCTTCAGCCAATATTAGAGGTTTTTCATGTTCCAAAACACATCTGCGCAGTATCTCATATGGTCCCATTTTATACAGCTGTCCTGCTATTAAAGTGAAGTCCGCGGCTCGAACCACCAACTGCTTCTTCTGCTGTGACATGGTCATCTCTGGAGGGGGAATACCTATGGACAAATACTGAACAATATCCTGGAAATATTCATCAACTATCTGGATAGCAAATAATTGTGCATCGGGGAGGCCTTCGTCCAAATTGGTAGGTTCTTCGCCTGACTCGAGCCTCGACAAGTGGTCAGGTCCTAGGTTAAGTCTTCCAGGATTAACAATGATCTCAAAATCATATTCTTGAAATAGAATTAACCATCTGCATATTCTTCCACCTAGCACAAGTTTGTTAACCAAGTACTTCAAAGCAGAGTGGTCAGTAAACATCTTAAAATGAGATCCTAGCAGATAATGTTGAAATTTTTGTAATGCATATACCATAGCAAGACCTTCGCGTTCTGTCGTAGTATAATTTTTCTCTGCTGTAGACAACTTTCTGCTAGCAAAAGAGATAGGGTGATCAATATTACCTTCACCTGGCTGAGCGAGCACAGTACCTAAATCAATAGAGGATGCATCAACATGCACATGAAACTCCTTGTTCCAGTCAGGGAATACTAGGATAGGGGCAGTGACCATTTTTTCTTTCAGAATGTCGAGGCTTGCTTGGCATTCTGGTGTCCATTCAAACTTAATATCTTTCTTTAGCTGCCTTTCCATTGGGGTGGTAATCTTGGCATATCCTTGGATAAATTTCCTATAGTAACCGGTGTGACCAAGCGTTGTGCGAAGTTGTTTGACAGACTTCGGAGGTAGCAGGTTCACAATAATAGCGATCTTCACAGGGTCCATCATCAATCCCTGCTTACATACCACATGACCAAGTAGAATGCCAAAGGGTGCACAGAAAATGCACTTTTTTAGGTTCAAGGAGATTTGGTGCTGTCTGCATTTGTCCAACATAAGTCTCAAACTAGTTATATGGTCTTTTACTAGCCCAAAAATAGTCCAATCATCAAAGTAAACTTCTAAGAATTTATGGATGTATTCTTTAAATGCGGAGATGACTACTCGAGAAAATATGGCAGGTGCATTCTTCAACCCGAAGGGCATGACAGTATACTGGAAGGATCCCATTTCGGTAGCAAAGGTTGTCTTATGTCGGTCCTCTGGAGCAATTCGGATCTGATGGTAGCCAGAAAATCCGTCAGTAAAAGAGTATACTTCTTGACCTCCGACATTGTCGAGCACTTCATTTGTAAAGGGAGTAGGAAAAGGGTCGTGCAAACAGGCATCATTGAGTTTCCTTAGATCGACACAGATTCAGATTTCACCCTTAGTCTTCTTCTCCTGGATGACCATAGGGCTGACCCACTCAGATTCTTCAACAGGTTCGATTATTCCTACGGCAAGCATCTTATCCAACTCTAGCTTAACCTTTTCCTTGTATTTTGGATTCAATATATAAGGGCGCTGCTTCACAGGCTTCGCATCAGGCTTCAGGGGGATCCTCATTACACCGATATCTCCTAGGATACCTTTCATTTCAGAGAAATTTGTCAGAAAAAGATCTTGGTATTCGTGGAGAAGTTGAGTTACCTTGCTTACCATCTCATCATCCCAATAGTCGCCAATGGTAGCAAACTTAGGCTGTGCATCAGATCCAATGTTAACTGTGCGCGTCTTCAAGGGCTGCGTCACTTCGGGAACTTCGACTGCTGGTCCATGCACGTCGCAGTATCCTTCTGACTCAAGGATATCAAGATGGCGTGGGTCCTCTTCCTCGTCGACTGTGAAGTTATAACACTCGACTGCAAGGGCTTCTTGTGTGGCCCAATCAGGGCGATTTTCTGTCACTTCTTGTTCATTAAATACCTTAGTATGGATGATCCTGATAGCTGCGTCTAGGGCTGGATAGACATCATTAGTAGAGAAAGTATTGATAAAGCTATGAACAAGACAGTCCCAACTTACAATATCTTGGCGAAGTTCATCCTCCGCGTACCAGTTCTTCGCTAGTGGTCCCAGCGTGTGCACAAATCTATGTACCCACTCATCCTGAGGTACATACTTCCATGCCTCGTAGCATTTGCTTAAGTGGTCCTGGGGGAAAGTTTTTCCATCAAACTTGCTTCGTGCCTTTGCCAACTAGTATGAGAACCTCAGGCGAAGGAGCTTCTGACATGCTTCCCAGGTAGGGATCTGCTTCTTATGGCTCATCCACCATCTAACTGCCGTGGCTTTGAATGCTGACTCCAGGGCCTCCATTTTCTGTAGGTCAGGTATCTGATCCGAGAATTGTACAATAAACGGTTCAGGATCTGTCGAACCATCATATACAGGTATAGTTCTGGGTTGTGAGTCGACCCATCTGAGAGACTTGGTAGGGCAGACATTGCGGCCCCTATGGTGCTCAGATAATCGGTGTTTCCAGCTTTCTAATTCATCTTCAGAGTCCGTCATACAAGAGCTACCAGACTCCCACCCTGCGTCCGGAGGATCCTCATAACCTTCTACCTGCGCAATGATAGTAGAGATGGGTTCCGCATCAGCTTGATCCTCATGTCGGAGTGGTTCTGTGTACTGTGCCCCTTGTGAAGGATCCAGGGGCAGGATGACCCTAAAGTCTTTCCCTTCGAAGACCATATGTCTCTTCTTTAGGTTAATGACTGCGGCATTTGCCATTGCCCATTCAATTCCTAGCAGGGCCGGGTAAGGGTTGTTGTCATCAATGATCTCAATTTCTTCGAAGTCCGCGAAGGTGCTGACTCCATCAATATCTATTTGGAGATCTAGGAATCTTCCTAAAGGTACAATATTTTGCTGGTTGGATAGACTCAACTCTATAGGGGACCAGGCAAGGGTAGGTTTCCCCATTTGTTCCCAGGTTTGTTTGGTTAAAACATTTACATCGGACCCTAAGTCCAGAATAACATCGGTCATATCATATGCCCCTATCTGAGCATTCAATCGCATTTCCCTGCCGGTCCTACTGACTCGATGAACAGTTTTGTCCCAACCACAGCTTTGCAAAGATTCGCAGGAAGCGATGACGTTCTGCAGCTCATTCAGAGCATCTTGATTTCTTAAAAGTTTGAGGCAACTTTGTAAAAAGGTAGACAATATACTTACTTTATCCAGCGAAGCTTCGCGGGGCGGCGACTGGGTCTGCGCAGGCACGCTGGGTGGGCTAGGACCAGCAAAATCTTTCTTGGCCTCCAGGAATGTCTCTTTCTCTCTGATGATATCAAATGCAGGTATTTTCTCAGGAGCCTTACGAACTAGAGCTTCGGCAGGTTGGTTTGGCGTATTTTGGATGTGTGTCGTAACTCCACTTCTTGTAACGACATTGATGGCCGCAGCAGGGCGGGGCTCCATAGAAATCATCTTGAGGTTCTGAATAGGGGTGGTCTGTCGTGCCTGAATCTTAGCTATCAACTGGGGGCACTGCTCAATCACATGATCTACTGCGTGAAAATACCGACACATCGTAGTGGGGTTCCGACAGTCGCGAGCCAAATGCCCAGCTTGGTTACAATTGTAACACACGAATTGGTTTCAGCCTCGCCCATCCATGCCACCACGGCCTCCAGAAGTACCTCGTCCAGAGGCACCCCCCTGGTAACCATAACTATCGTTACTTGGGCCTTCAGTGGGCACTCGGTAAGCATCATAGGTGCGGCACTCATCCTCATTATGACCTACAAATTTGCAAAAATTACAGTAGGAGTTCTTAGTTTCCTATCCATACCTTTGCAGCAGGTAACAGTTATCAGGTCGATGCTGACCTGTCATTCTGCAGAGCTCACAATAGAGAACTTGTGGTGGAAAGGGGTTCGACGCACCTGTCTACAAGTACTTGTTTACTAGAGAGCACCATTCCTTGTCGTGACCTTTGGTCTGACATTGCATACACCAAACCTCTTCGCAATCAGGTTTTTCCTTTTTCATCTCGCGAAGTTCTAGGGCCATCGCGGCTAGCTACGCTTGGATTTGAGCAATACCAGAGTCATCTCCGACAGGGGCAGTCTCTAGTTTCATTGCGATTTCCAGAGCCTCTTACTGGTCAGCAACCTTCTGTTGCATGAGTGGAGTTCTGATATGTGGTAATAATGCTGCAATAAACCATTCCTTGTGTTGCGCAGGACTAATGGTAAAGCTGACTTCGTCCAGGAGAACTTTGAATCTCTGATCAAAGTCCCACACTGATTCGCCACGTCACTGTTGAATTTCCTTGAGTTCCGTGATGCTCTGCGACTCCAATTTAGGCTTCTTAAATTCTTTGATTATGGTCGCCTTGATCTCGCCTAAAGTAGGGCTCTGAGTGCTGGAAAATTTCATGAACCATGTCAGATCCCGGTCCCGAAAGGAAGTAATGAGCTGCGTGGCTTGCACATCTGGATCTGTAATTTTCTTCGCGTTCCATACTACTTCGCAGAGAAACTAGAACTGTTCTGGGTCCTCTGATCCCGTGCCTTTAAAGATGGGGAGTTTAATGTCATCAACGAGGTGGGCCATGGAGTTTCTGGGGGGGTTGGGAGGGGGGCAGGACGTCGATGGGGGGGAAGTTATGGGGGCATATTGGCCTGTGGCCGGAATACTTGGGCCTGGTTGACTCTCAGACTGCGATGGAATTTCAGGGGTAGCGGAGCAGCGTTGCGGGGTGACCGGATGGTTTCCAACAGAAGGGTTTTCTTTGGAATTTGACGCTTCAGGGTTTACAGGAGTGGACGCGATAGCCTGACCTAAGGAAGAGGGGTCAAAACCTCTCTTATACCTTTTTCCATTTCATAGCAACCCACTTTGCTCGTCAAAGGGAGTGTCACGCAGGGGCCTTTGAAAAACTGTCGTTCAGCTTCGCTGAAAGAAGTGCTTGTGTCAATGGCAAACTCTGTCACAAAGGCTTCCAACGTTCACGTTGTCCAAAAATCAACAGCGTGGGATACCTCGTTGTTGACGTGTTGCACAAGATTGACCCTTGCCGGAGTCAATGTGGGAACCCGTCGAGCTTGAAAGTTCGTCCTTCTCTCTGTTAACCTAGACAACCACTGGTGCAACTCTATGTGGATACTACCAAAGAAAATTTCATAAGCATCACAAAAAACATACCTTTGTAAAAAGTCACTTGCACTACACCGTGGATTGGTGTTCTCTTGCTGCGCAAATTTCAAACAGATCTCAGCAAACCAATCACTGATTTCCTTCACAGAGGGCCTCCAGAACACAGCCCTTGAGGTACAATGTAAACCCCTCTTAAGCAGGTACCGAGTTCAACTGGAAATGGAACCAATTTGTTGGGCAATAGGGCAGACCCGAGTTTAATCCTTTAGTGTCGCACCAACAAAAGACCCACAGTGTTGGCCCTTTCGGCAACAACCTGCGCGTAGGTTGCAGTTTCACCCGAAACAGCTATGGGGTGCCGCAGAATCAGGTTTCTGCACGTAGAGAGGGGAATTGCTGTACCTTAGCCTTTTAATAACCTTATTAATCAGTACTTATAAAGCTTTACCATTCATTCACATACAACTTCACAGATAAATAAACAGTCATGACTTGCTCAACCCACTACAGGGAATTCACAGCGAAGCTAAATATTAACAGCGATCTAACTTATCATATGTATACAGTTATTAATGCATAAAAGACAACAGAAACAGAAACAGCACAAGAAACCACAACACCGGATATAACGTGGTTCACCCCCAGTGTAGGGGCTACGTCCACAAACTGTGTTCTATTCAACTTGCTACAAAACCACAGTTTGATCTGCGCACTCAGCTGCAGATCCCTTCAATCCTTAAAAATCCGCGCACACAGTAGCAAGCCCCTACGCACATAGCTGCAGGTCTTTCCTCAATCTTCCTTACAAAAACCCTCTACGCACACAGCTGCAGAGGTTGTCCACGCACACAGCTGGGACTTAACCTTTCCTTACAAAATCAACCTTAGCTTCGCCTTAAGCTTTCTTACATCATAAAACCTAACCTATCTTCTTTACACAAGCACTTATTTATACTGCGCATTTTTACAAAACCATGGTCTTAAACCATGGGCACCCAAAACCCTAAACCCTGGATTTCAACCAAAGGTTTATTACAAAAAAGGAGTTTTAACTTCCCCCGACACCCCTAAGACTGTTTTGACCCGTAACTCTGCTTACAAACTTTCTGATTAACCGCGGAGTTACCCAAACATGGAGTATGCGTCCCAACAACGAGGCTTATAATCTAGAATCCTCGAGAAACTTCTCTTTTTCCCTTTTTACCCAGGGTACCGCGTTTCTCCTTCAATGACAGAGCGGTTCTGGTAAGAAATGCTTATGGACTAAGCGCCATAAGTGATGGAACCCCTTGTGGACAACAAGGGATAGGTGGTGCGAACAAGGTACTGCTCCTAGACAAAGGGGCAAACACGGTGCTGGGAATTTTCATGGAATATTGACAATTAGCATGAGTTTCGACTCCAAGAGCTGGGATTCAGGGCAAGTAGGTATGTCAAATGTCTTATCACATGATGGTGACAGGATTTTGGTATAACAGGATGCCCCCCAAAGCATGAGTCTTAGAGGGATATGATAAATGAGAGCTTTGAGAGAACAAGTGGTCACCATGAGATGAAAATGTTGGCTCTATCGGAGCATGTCATCAAGTAGGCATCTATAGTACATCAGTATGTTGACTCATAGACACAAGTAACCAAACTCATGGCTGCAGACCAATACAAGGCAGATCCATGAGAGGAATAAACAAGCATGGCTACTAGAATACAGCGTAGATCCATGTGATGGAGGACTCAAACTTGGACATAGCTACTAGACATACAACGTAGATCTATGTCATACAGATGCAAATTTGAGCATAGCCGTGACCATACAAATGTGGATCCATGCTAGATAGACAAAACTCCATCGCAACCTGGGGAAAAGCTTGTTCTTGTCTTTTGCTTCATCTCCATCTAGTTGTTTTACCTCATCTTTCATGTAGCCTTCTAGATCATGTTCTTCAAGGATGAGCATGACTCTATACTTCCATGCTCTGGAAATCTATGCTCCTTCAATATTTTCATCAAGCTTTGTATTGTTTTTCATCTTTAGTGAATGAGAACCTCAAATGGAAATATAGGAAGTAGAACTTACCAATTTGAGGACTTCTTTTGAAACCTGCTTCAGGATGACCTAGGGTTTGACAGGAAAACCCTAATTTTTAAACTATGGTCACTTGCAAATCTGATTGGAGGAAAATATATGCCTCCCTAAGGTGAGCTGGTATATATCTTTCTTTTCTCAAATCTGTGGACAAAACTTTGAAAAATTTGATGCCCTAGTTTCTTCTAGCAGTAGTGGTAGGTCAAAAAAAGAAAATCCACAAAACTAAAAAAGTACTTCGAGAGAAAGATGTGCCCTTCTAGGGCGAGTTGAATGGTCCTTTTCCAATTGATCTATGTAGGTATTTTTCTGGAATAGTGAGCCCTATCCTATTGAACTGCTGGAAACGTTGTTGCACAATGTTTTCTTTCAAGTTGGTTCTAATATCATGTTAATATTTTAAGAGTTGTTATGCCAAAACAAAAGGATCACTGAAATAATAAAAATAACATCAAAACAATAGAGAACAAAAATGTTTATCCTGGGAAAACCTCGTGGGGGAGAAAACCCAACAAAAATTCCTCGATATAGAATTCAACCAAGTACAGTGTAAGACCCCAAAAATAAAAATAAAAAGCTTCCTCCCTCTCAAATGGATTGCTCCTCTCTTTAGAGAACTTGATTGAGTTTTGAGTGTGTCCAAATGAGGGAGGTGCCTCACCTATTTATACTAATAATTTGAGAAGCCTAATCACCCAATAGGTCAGACTTCTCCTCTCAACCATGGCTGTCTTGCCTTGGGAGACTCAAAATAACATTTTAATAACACTACTGGGGGTACTACTCACCGAAGTTACAGTGGGGGTTTTAACTCAAGACTTTACATGACCAATTACATCAATGACATCCCCAATTAGAGGAACAACATCTTTGAAAGGAGGAATAATAATAAAAGTACAAAATATAATATCTTCTGCAATTACATTTTTATTAACAAAACTTAGGCACGAACCTTCTTTTTAAGGACACAGAACCTTCGAGTTTCTCCTCTAAGTGTCATTATTTAAGTGGTAGTGCTTTCCCGACCATGGGTACCCTATTTATAACCCATATTTTCATTTGGTGCCCATGTTGAAGCTCCTCCTTAAGTTTGGGAGTCCCTTATAGTCTCATCATGTCTTTGAGTGGAAATCTCATGTTCCTTCCTATCTCTTATGTTGTCCATCACTCATAAGGACTTCCCTTTTATATCAAGTTGTAAGTGATATCATTAGTCTTCTTGCCTTATTGAGCCTAATTATGGCTCGTTGCTTCATTGTTATAATCCAAATTTCCTAATAGTTCCTCAGTCCTAGCCAAGTAGAGCTAACGTTGAAATTTTGCATCTTGATTCCAATTTACCTTGAAGGAAACATCCCCCTCGAATGTCCTTAACCTACATGTGTTTCCTTTCATAGAGAATAGGTATGTTCCATTTCTTGGAACTATTTTGTTTTCCCATGACACTCATTTCCTCTCTTTTTGTACTACAAGCATGTTTTATTCTTTTTCAAGCTTTCATAATATGGAAAAGACCCCCCAAAAAAATAAAAACCCAGAAGGGAAAATAGCGTTATCTTATGTTGGTGTCAGGTGGAATAACTCCCGAATACTTATTATTTCTCCATAGAATGCCTTTATTTATACATCTATGATGACTCTTGGGATCACACATCTGAGAGTCTCCTCATATTCCTAATATTTACAATAACGTATAATCCCAATGGATTATATTCCAACAATCCCCCCCTTAATCAGAAGGGGTGTTAGTAAGTTCGAGCATATTTCTGAATCTTTCAAACTTTTCTCGTCCAAGCGCTTTGGTGAAGATGTCTGCAACTTGATCATTTGTGGAACAATGTCGAAGATGGACTGTCTTGGCCTCTACATGATGTCGAATCAAATGATACTTTGTGTTGATGTGTTTGGTTCAATCATGGAATCTGGGATTCTTAGCCAGCTTGATTGCAAAAGTATTGTCGATCAATAATGGAGTGGAGTTCTCTTGTTTTTCTTACAAATCTTCAAGTATCTTCCTGAGCCATACTATTTCTTTCGTTGCTTCAGCTATAGCCACATATTCTGCTTCTATTGTTGAATCTGCCGGAACTGACTGTTTGTGTGATCTCCATGAGACAACTGCTGATCCAAGACTCATAGTGTATCCAGAAGTTGATACTCCTTTCTCCTTATCGCCATCAAAATCTGAGTCTGAGTACCCAATAAGTTTGAATTCATCCACCTTAGAGTACTTGAGTCCAACATCTTAAGTCCCCTTCAAGTATCTTAGAACTCTTTTTGCAGCTGACCAGTGTCCTTCACAAGGTTTATGCATGAACCTTGAAAGTATGCCAACAACATAAGAAATATCGGGTCTAGTTGTTGTAAGGTATATAAGTATTCCTACAAGTTGTCGATACTTGGTCGCATCTTCAAATTCTTTTCCTTTGCTTGATGTGAGCTTCATTTTCTGCTCCATTGGAGTAGAGATAGGGTTTCATTCTGTCATGCAAAATTTGTCTAGTAGTTCTCCAACATATTTTTTCTGAGATAGGAATATGTACTTAGGATTTTGAGTGACTTCAATTCCTAAGTAATAGTGGAGATGTCCCATATCTGTCATTTAAAAGATCTTTTTCAAATATTCTTTATGGATGCTATATAGCTCTCATTGTTCCCTGTCATAAAAGATAATCTACGTACACCACAAGATACACAACAGATCTTCCAACTTTCTTTATAAACAGTGTTGCATCATCAAGATCAAAATGTTCAAAATTTAACTTCAAAATATGCTTGGTTAATTTTTCATACCATCCGCGAGGCGCTTGTTTTAGGCCATACAAGGATTTGACAAGCTTACATACCTTTTGTTCTTTTCCTTTCACAACAAAGCCTTCTGGCTGAGACATGAAGACATTCTCTTTCAAGTCTCCATTCAAGAAAGCAGTCTTCACATCCATTTGATGAACTTTCCACCCATTCTGAGCATCTAAAGAGAGTAAGGTATGGATGGTAGCCCATTTTACTGTAGGAGAAAACATTTCTTCATAGTCAATTCCTTCCTTCTGTGCATAGCCTTTTGCTACAAGCCTCGCTTTGTGCTTGTCAAGTGAGCCATCTGATCTGTATTTGTTCTTGTACACCCACTTGTAGCCAATTGGTTTGGTTCCAAATGGAGGGTCAACTAGCTTCTAAGTTCCATTCTTCATGAGTGCATCATACTCATTCTACATAGCTTCTTTCCACTCAACTCGAGTAGAAGCTTCTTCAAAGGAAGTTGGTTCAAAGTTAGCAGATAAATTAAATTCACAATCAAATGATACATCCATGTCATCACCTGAATTATCTGCTTCTCCTCCATCTTCATGTCTTTTTGAACTTCTCGTTCCCGTCTTTCCAACTTCATCCAAATGGACACCAAGTGTCTTTGTGGCCCATTTAGGAATCTTCCATGATGGTCCTGGTTGATCAGCTGGTGGTGCTTCATTTTATTCAAGGTTGAGTCTTCCAATTCCCTCAATCACATCATCCAGTTGAATCTCTTGTTTAGGTGAAGTAGCAGGAACTTCTTCATGTGGGGGAGTTGGTGCTTCATATGGAAATTCCAAAGGTTGATCCAGAATAGGAATCCCCCCTTCAAGGTTTGGAATTTCATATTCATTTTCAAAATATTTCTTTGGATGAGGATATTTTTCCAAACGATCAAGCTGTCTCTCAATGGACTGGTTATTTTTATTAGGCTCGAGAAAAATGACATCTCTAGAAATAACAAACTTCTTGTTTACCTCATCATACAGACGGTATGCCTTGGAGTTTTCTTCGTACCCTAGGAAAATGCATTTTCTGCTTCGAGCACCAAGCTTGTTTCTTTGCTCCTTTGGAATCAAGGCATAACAGGTGGAACCAAAAACTCTGAGATGCCTGACTGAAGGGAGATGGCCAAACCACATTTCATGTGGAGTCTTGTTATCAAGAGCATTTGAGGGACTTTTGTTTCTCAAATAGGTTGCACATTTCACTGCATCACCCCAAAAAATTAGTTTTGCATTCTTAAAAAACATCATTGAGCGTACCATATTCATTATGGTTCTGTTCATTATTTCTGCTACACCGTTTTCTTGAGGATTGTAGGGAACTGTAGTCTGATGTGCAATTCCATGTTGGCAAAGATAATCTTCAAAAGCATTTGAAGTGTATTCTTTCCCATTGTTAGTACGAAGTGTACCAATTTTAGATTGTGCTTGTTTTTCTATCAATGAATGAAAGTCCTTGAATGTTTGAAATGCTTCTGATTTTGTCTTTAATGAGTAAATCCAGCACATTCTTGAGTAGTCATCAACAAAGGTCATAAAATACTTATTCCCATTGGCAGAAGGAGTTGGCATTGGGGCACATAAATTAGAATGCACTAATTCTAATTTCCTACTTGCTCTGAAATTAGATTCATGGAATGGTAGCTTACTATGTTTCCCTAATATACATGCATCACATTTGCTCTTCTCTTTGGGAATGGTGGGAAAACCAAATACACCTTTCTTTCTCAACAAACAAAGACTAT
>LPNX010574687.1:530664-611048 GCA_001517045.1 Pseudotsuga menziesii | reverse complement strand
AAGATTACAATGTGCAACAATACAATGAGCAGAATCTGAAGATTTACTAGCATCTTGGTTCTTATTGTCATCTTTCTTCTAGTTATGTCTGTCTTTGATGGAATCCCATGAAGCCCAACACTGATCTGCTGTGTGTCCAATCTTTCCACAATGCTTGCACTTCAAATCTGAACTTTTGCTGGAGTTGTTTCTGCCTCCTCTACCTCTGAAGTTTCTTCTTCCTCTACCTCTCTTGCTACTTTCTCCTTTGGGATGATCTTTGGATTGGTCTTTGGTGTGGTTCTTTGCTTTTTGAGCAAAGCAAAGTGATTCTCCAGAATGCTCGGTTGTCTTCTTACCAAAATCTTTCTCTTTGTCAGCTATCTTCTCTACCAGGGTGTCAAATGTTAGTGATTTGAACTTGTCACTTGCTTGCAACGACTCAAGATAGTTGGAGTGAGAAGGATACAAAGATTTTACAAATGATGCAAGGGGAAGATTTGGTTTCATACCAGTGGCTTGAATCTTGTGCATGATAGATTTGATTTTAGAGGCAACTAACATGGGATCATTGTATTTTACTTCTAAACTAAATAGTTTTAGCATTAGTTGAATAACTTCCATTTCAGAGTGTGAATCATATAGATCTTTTAACGTTTTTAGTGCTTCAAAATATGACTTTGCAGGCAATATGTGCTGGCTCACCTCTTCACTGACTGTGGCAGTGATTACCTCTAAATATTTCTTGTCTTTTGTGTTCCAAATGGCCTTCTCTTTCTTAGATTCTGGAGGTCCTGGGTCTCTGGTTATGGGCCCTCCAGCTTCTGTCTCTATTGTGGTGCTTCGCAAATACCGTCCCAAAGGTCATTATAGATGAAGGCAGATTTGATCTTCCTCCATCATTCTGGATAAGTGTCTTTGCCAGTGAGAGTGGCACCAACTACAGATGCTATAGATTGCATCATCTGTGATTGAATCTTGCAACTAAAACAATAGGAGAAAAAGAAGAAAGAGTAAAGGTGCAGGTCTAAGTCTCTGCCACCTTCCTCAAGCTTTACAACAATGTCAATGTCTTTTCTATTTTCATACAAACTTTGAAATACAAACTTAGTCCTCTCAAGCCTACAATACGAACTTTAAATATGCTTTCAATGGCTTTCAAACTAGTAGAAAACAATCTCTCACCAACGCAAGCAGAGCAGGTTGCAGGTCAAAGAAAAGCAGGCTGATGCAAGTTTCTTGCAATGCAATAATCTTATTATTGATGTGCCAAGGTCATCAATGAATTCTACACAATTTCTTTCTCTTGGATTGATGTAAAATGATCAAGGTCACACTAGTACATAGGTGGTGACCACACAGTCTCAAGACAGTCGCAACAAAATAGGAAGATGCAGTCCATACAACAATCCAACACAAAATGGATATGTAGTTAGTCTTCAGTAATACACATCAATAGTCTCTCGGGAACCTCCAACACAGCCCACGATGAAATATCCACCTCGCAGCAATTCACTCATAGCAAGAGGCCATCATATATCAATCTTCAAAAAAATTAAATTGTCCTTTGAAAGAAAGATGTTTGAGATGGATACAAACCACATCAACTGGAGCAGCCAAACCAACACGAGTTGGAGCTTAAATTTTATATTTTTCTACTTCCTCCTTGCGATACCTATGTTGCACGTAGCACTGTGGTAAATTTCCAGTCATAGAGGACACCAAGTCCAGGAGCTGGCTACAACTCTCCAGGAAAGACTATATCACCTTTCACCAGTTGTGTTGTCGAGGTCGTTCTCAGCAGTGGCAAGCAGCTACAGTACCCAATGTAAAGAGCTATCAATTTGAATTAGAAGCAACACGACCTTCGAGCAGACTAGGTCACGATAGTCTCCACAATGGGAGTCTCACACTTCACACTAGTGGAGAGAATATTAAGGTGCAGAACGCATATAGATAATAGGCAGACTCCAACACAGAAAATAGCAGGTACAACACGCAGAGGAAATGCATGGACAACAATTAGGGTTTAGTCGATGAAATGAGCTATTTGAATGGCATGCAAGTAATAATATGCACTCAAAGAATATGCCAGACTGGGAAATTCTAGACTGCAGGAAGAAATTCTTGAAACATCTACTGGCAAGAGGACGTAGAGGGCATATGCCAGAGCTAAGCCGACAAGCCTCTTCAATGGAAGAGAGTATGGCAGATTGAAAGCAGGAGAATGGCAGGCAGACTGGCAAGCATGCAGGTAGGATTTATGGAGCTCTGATACCACTATCAGGTGGAATAACTCCTGAATACTTATTATTTCTCCATAGAATGCCTTTATTTATACATCTACGATGACTCTTGGGATCACACATTCGAGAGTCTCTTCATATTCCTAATATTTACAATAACGTATAATCCCGACGGATTATATTCCAACAATTGGCAATACTTAGTCATGTGAAATTTGAACAGAGCATTGCTTTTTGAGTCCATCCATCATGGTTCAGGTTTTAGTATAGCCTTAGGAAGTTGAAATCATTATTCAGAGATTATTCCTTCGATTGGTTAAGCTTCCAGTCCCTCTGGAGCCTCTATCGATGCCTCCTACATCTGATAGAGTTACATCAGTATTCACATTTGATTATATGCTACCTAAGTGTTATCCATCTACCTTATGCTCATGTTCAAAGGAAGTGTATAGTTTGAGTCGACCATTCCTCATATCTCTTGACTTTGCATATTGGCCATCCTAGTATCACATTGAGTTTTTGTCCTACTTGGAACCCTAGACCTACTTTCATCATTGGTAGGTGAATATGAACTTAACAGATGACATCTGATCATTGGTTGATGACTGAGTGGTTTATCTCATGTTCGAAGGTAATAAATATATTCACACATTGAGATTTGTGCCATGCATTGGATTCCATTAGACCCTATTGGTTGTTTCCTTTCCCTTTTCATCATTTTTCGTCATTAAATACTATTCAAAGGGTCTCTTTCATATACTACTTACATTTGGTATGTGCAAGAGACACACATAGTCACTAGTTCATGCACATCATGTTTGTATGATTTCTTCCACATCATTCAACCTAGTTGCATACCTCATCTTGGTTGATGGGGGATGCCCTAATTCCCTCCTTCCAACGGATCTTATTCCATCGACTTGAGATCATATATTCTGGAATCGAGATCTAGAGTCACATGAGTACCTTGAGACTTGTCGTCATCAGTGGTGGGTTCTCTCGCCATCAACAATTGGGAATACATCAATGTCTCCTTATCAATGGATTCTTCAAGTGTTCAACCTAAACACCTCTATGCACACTTGTTGATTGTACTCGATACCTTGACACCCATTTTCATCATCGATGGATTGTCTCGTGTCTGTTAATGGTATACTCGAATGACCAGTAATCGGACGATGTTTCATCATGTTCGACCCCGATAGCTTTGTACCATCAACAATTTTTCTAGAATACCTCAGATTATGGTAGAATTCTCATATATTCTACTACTCTTGATCATGACAATACCTATGTGACCTCAGTTCTTATGACATGATCAGTGTGTACTCCACTATGTACCAGACATCTTCAGTCAATGTGGAGACCTAACTCCACTATCTATTGTGCATGGTTGTGACCAATTATGACATATGTTCATTATACACTACCTATTCATGTCCATTATATGTATATGTACTGAGGATTGTTGTGTACTTCAGATCCATAGTCATGCATTCAAATTCATTATTGTAATATGCTAATGAGTGACTAGTTCTTTCAGATGGGCCATCATGATTTTCCCTCTGAACTCACACATTAGGAGGAATTTATTATACCATCATTTGACACACCTTGTGCAACATGCCTGGATGGCCTACCTTGTCCCTTTGCAGACTCATTACATTCCCCTTGCTTAGTATATCCCTAATGCTCAATTGAAACCCTAAAAATCATACTTTTACTTATGCACACGAGTCAACGACAGTACATCCTACGTATACACATATTGCTCCATTACATCCCGCATACATCGGGTTTTGTGCTCAAAATTAAAAAATATTTCATGTTTTCCATGCCAATTTATGATTACTATGATCCTTGGCCTTCCATATGCTGGGAAATGCTTGAATTCAACCCTCCATCTCCCATTTGAGGGTTATATATTGAACCATTATGAAACAATGAAGACGGAGAAACTTTGAGAGTAGTAAACTATAGCAATTTTTTTCCCCGTTTCCACTTCCTTGAGTCTAAATCCCTTTGTTCTTGTTGGATTGAACCTTTTATGTTCATCTCCCAAGCTCTTCCTTATCCTTGTGAGCTTTCCATTGCATGGAGGATTGAAGTGGTGGAGGCCTAGGTGGAGGAACTTAGATTCTTGGTTCCAACGAGTTGCCGATAGAGGTTGTCACTTTGTACTTTTGTTCCTTATATTAATAGAAATACTCTTTTCTCGTCCAATTCATGTCCAACTATTTATGTTAATTTCCATGGGTATATTTTCTTTATACACGTTGAATATATTATGCTAGATTATATGCTAAAATTATATATATATGCTTGGATCCATTTGTTGTTAAGGACAAGTTGTAGGTGAAGATCATTTGAACAAAATCTCAACGGTGGTCTTCTCTGAATGTTCGGTTGAGGTATGGGCCCTGTCCTTTGTTGTTAGTATTTTAAATTTATATAGAATACTTGGGATTAGAGTTGATTTCTGGTGTCACTTTATATGTTGTGGTGTACCCCAAGCCATAGGAAAAAGTAACATACTTCCCTTGTCAACCATGTAGCATTTATGGTTACTGAAAATAACATGTAAATGGGAGCTTTGCCTCAAAATTTGACCTACTACAAGAATATTGCATCCCATACCTAAGACATAATATAGATGAAGGAATATTAGTCACTTACCTCCCAAGATAATCTATGCATTTCCTTTTCCTTTTATTATGAAGTCCTCCCCATCACCAAAAACAACAAATGAAACATAAGCATCATAGTGAACAAAACAATAGATTCCCTAGAAACAATATACTGAGCAAATGACTCTCCATGATTTGCTTTCTTAGCCATGAAAATGAAGAAATAATCTCTTCCTAGTGTTTTGCGACATGGACCTTCTCCTTCTACTAAGAGCTTCCTTGGTTGTGCTCTTCTTGCCTCAACCACTTTTTGCAAAACCTCTTTTTATGACCCACCTTTCTATAACAATGAAATTTGAAAATATATTGATTACCTGATTCATCGATGATGCCTTGACTTCTTTGTAGACTGTTTTTTTAGCAATCATTCCCTTACCCTTGAGGTTTTCTACCAATGCTAGTTATGAAATTGCTATTGAATTTCCATTGTCAAACTGCCTTTTCCACCTATCTTACTACAAAATCTTTGTGAGTAGCTCATAAAACTTTGTGCTTTTGTCAGCAGTAGTAATATTAAGTGTTTCAATAAAATGATCAAATGCAATTAGTAACCTCTTGAGAGTAATTACCACTATGGAATTTAGTTGTTCTCTAATATTCTTAATCATTACCAAATGTTCATCTAAAGATTCATTGTCATTAATCTTAATAGAAACAATATTTTTTTAGGAAAAAGATGTTACCTTTGTCAAAGACTTCATGCGAGTCTTTCAAGTGCTTCCAAATGGTTACAAAATCCTTCGTAATGACATCACCCTACACTTTTGTCATCATCTCATCATTCATATGAAACTTTATGAGCTTTACTGCTTCTGTATTCACTCATCATAATTTTCTTGGTTTGTGCATGTTGCTGTCAATTTAGTTTCCTTCCCCAACAGAAGTTAATCCAAACACTTATACTAAAAAATTGGTGACATACATTGTTTCTAGGTATTATAATTTTTACTAGAGATTTTCTAGCTACCCTCCAACATGATATTGGATAAACTAGCCATTTTTATCAAATAATTTTGCAGATAAAGTGTTGAAATATAGACTAAATTGTTAAAAAAAGCCTAGAAAACCAAGGGTTTTATCCCAAATTGATGAATCTACCATAGTTTAGTCAAATTTCTACCAAATCTAGAGAAATTTCATAAAATATAGCATTAAAATACATATAGTTGCCAAAAATATGCCAAACAATTGTTGAAATACAAAAACTTCCCTTTAAAATTGCAAAAATTATTGAAGAAAATAAAAAATTCAACTTGGGAATAAAAAATAGAACAAAAATTTTAGAGATCTAAAGTTGATAAAAAAATAACCATAAAATGTTTAGTTTGTGGTATGGATTTTTGTACAATATGTAACCTTGAAAATTGAAGTTCCTACTTTTTTAAATATGCAATTTAACCCATAAAATATTTAAATGTTTTTATTTAAATAGAAATAAAACTAATTCTCTCTTAAAAATATGAACCTAGCTTTAAATCGAGCAAAAGAATCATGCTCCTCTTTTAAACCAAAAAACCAAACTAAACCTAGTTGTTTTTGTCCAAAACCCTTTGTTTCTTGGTGTGTATCAAACAAGTCTCTTCTATTATTGAACTTAAGTCACTAGGCCCTTCCCCTTCTTTAGCTGAACTTCCTCTCACCATGGCTTTGATACCATATTATGAAAACCGAACATAGAGATACTAAGAACACAAAGAGAGAGAAAATAAATAAATAAAATGTATTATCAAATGAAGATAACAACCTTCTCTTTGGAATAATGAGATGCCATAGACCCTAATTGCTCAAACCTTGGAAATTTGATAAATGGAGAGAAGAGAGTAGTGTCTCCTATGCAAAAAGGATGATAAAAGGTTGTTTTATTGTGGAAGAAAAAACATTTCTTGAATGAGAAAAGAGGACTAAGCTATTTTGGATCCATTGCATTGAACAATTGGACTAATTAGGGACTCTTAGGAAGCCCAAAGGTCTTATGGAGGTAGGTAGTTTGATAAGCTCATAGTTTGGTTTGGATCATTAAAATCATTTTGGGCAAAGTGGAAATTCAAAGGACTACACTAGGATAAATCAAACAAAAGTAAAGATATTTTTCTTTATTTACTCCTTGTTATTCAATTTCAAGTAAATGTTTAAAATTTAATATCTTATCCACATGTTAATTATTTGTTAATTATTGTATGATATGCTTGACATTCATAATGCATTTTGTATTTATTAAGCTTAATTTACATTTATAGAACTAAAGCAATCATCATTTAGGAAATTATTGCTACAAGTTATTCCTAGATTTCTCCTTGTTAAGTAGCATGCCACATAATTCATTAATTTTTTTACTACAATAATTTTAGTTATCCAAAATATTTGATATACATTTTGACTTTGAAATATAATTTTAAATTAAATCTTTTTATTCTAATTTTTTTTTAAAATTATTTCGTACAAATTTTAAAAGAACCTAATGAGAGGAGATAAGATTTAAAACTTATTTATTGAACTACCCATAATTTCCATCCAGTTTCCTTTACCTTTGACTATAAATTTAAAATATATCATTAAAATAACATTAAAACCCATCTCTTATTAACAAATTATCTCAAATAATTGCGGTACTTGAATTGACAAGATGATTAAGATGCAATAGTAAAAAATACATGTTTCTAAACAAAGACATGTATGCTTAATGATACCGTTTAATTTAAAAAGGTTTTCTTAGCAAGACCATGCCATGTAATGATTTGATACCGTTTAATTTAAAAAGGTTTTCTTATTAAGACCATGTCAAACCATGCCATGTAATGATTTTGGCATTTTTTTGACTTGGTGGTTTCATGATACTCTTGATTAAATAAATTCAATAAATTTATTATATGTTTCTCTACTAATGATTTTTTTCAATGTTGTTTAGTTTTACTTTGAGAGCCTCTTCTTTAAGTTTGACTTGTATATAGAATCTACAAGATCCATATTCATGGTCAAGTCTACAAACTGCTCCAATAACATGAACCATCCATATTCATGTCCAAGTTCACAAGCTTCTCCAATAACATAAACCATCTATATTCATAATCAAGTCCACAAGCTTCTCCAATGTGTGTGTGCTTGGATGCATTTGTTGTTAAGGACAAGTTGTAGGTGAAGATCATTTGAACAAAATCTCAATGGTGGTATTCTATGAATGTTCGGTTAAGGTATGGGCCCTGTCCTTTGTTGTTAGCATTTTAAATTTATATAGAATACTTGGGATTAGAGTTGATTTCTGCTGTCACTTTATATGTTGTGGTGTACCCCAAGCCATAGGAAAAAGTAACATACTTCCCTTGTCAACCATGTAGCATTTATGGCTACTGAAAATAACATGTAAATGGGAGATTTGCCTCATAATTTGACCTACTACAAGAATATTGCATCCCAAACCTAAGAAATAATACACATGAAGGAATATTAGTCACTTACCTCCCAAGATAATCTATACATTTCCTTTTCCTTTTATTACGAAGTCCTCCCCATCACCAAAAACAACAAATGAAACATAAGCATCATAGTGAACAAACCAATAGATTCCCTAGAAACAATATACCGAGCAAATGACTCTCCATGATTTGCTTTCTTAGCCATGGAAATGAAGAAATAATCTCTTCCTAGTGTTTTACGACATGGAACTTCTCCTTCTACTAAGAGCATCCCTAGTTGTTCTCTTCTTCCCTCAACCACTTTTTGCAAAACTTCTTTTTATGACCCAACTTTCTACAACAATGAAATTAGAAAATATATTGATTACTTGATTCATCGATGATGCCTTGACTTCTTTGTAAACTATTTTTTTAGCAATCGTTCCCTTACCCTTGAGGTTTTCTTCCAATGCTAGTTATGAACTTGCTATTGAATTTTTATTGTCACAGCCTTTTCCACCTATCTTACTACAAAATATTTGTGAGTACCTCATAAAACTTTGTGCTTTTGTTAGCAGTAGTAATATTAAGTGTTTCAATAAAATGATCAAATGCAACTAGTAACCTCTTGAGAGTAATTACCACTATGGAATTTAGTTGTTCTCTAATATTCTTAATCTTTACCAAATGTTCATGTAAAGATTCATTGTCATTAATCTTAATAGAAACCATATTTTTTTAGGAAAAAAATGTTACCTTTGTCAAAGACTTCATGCAAGTCTTTCAAGTGCTTCCAAATGGTTACAAAATCCTTCATAATGACATCACCCTACACTTTTTTCATCATATCATCATTCATATGCAACTTTATGAGCTTTACTGCTTCTCTATTCACTCATCATAATTTTCTTGGTTTGTGCATGTTGTGTTGGAGACATTTACCACCATACACACTCATTTTTGTCAATTTGGCCTAGTTAAACCACTATCCTAAGTTTTATTGACTTAATTCACATTAGAGGAGCACTGTATGACTTCATCATGAGCACACCCTCCCTTAACTTCAGTCAAGGAGGCCAACTAAGCCTTCTCCTTCATTCAGGGAGGCTAACTGGAGCACTCTGAGGGTGATCTGAGTGTCATAAATGCCCTATATTGCTAACTGATGGTTACAATCAGTTAAACAAAGCAGTGAAGGCACCTCCTTTCATTAAATGGATTATTTAATGAATTGGAGTCAACAGGGGTGTCTCCAACCAATTCTGATGGTCAGTTACACTTCAGTTAACCTCATCGGGGTTCATTGGAGTCATTAATGCGCTACCACTTGTTGGTTGGCTTGCAGTGACATGTGTCTGAGCTACTTTCAGTTAGACTCAGTCATTTATTGCACTCCGACTTCAGTTTCGACTCAGTTGAGTCAATTAGGGTTTTGATCAGTGGTTAACTTGAGTGTTTACTGTGGCTTACATTCAGTTAAGCTAGACTCACTCATTCAATTCGAATGACCTTCTTGGGAATTCGAATTGTCTGGGAATTCATGCATCTGGCATGATCATTGTATTGTATCATCATTCTTTCATTTGATTATACAGAGCTGCTACTTCCATTGCAGCACCATTTTGCCAATTTTATGCATATTTGTCTATATTCTTTGTGAGACTGTGTTTTCAATTCCTAGACCACTGTGACAAATTAATATGGTATCAGAGCTCACGGTGGAACAAATCTCAGATCTCTTACAAACAAGTTTTTTGACAGATCTTGCATGAAAATTGAGCAAAAGCTCAAAAATTCTAGCACTGCACCAGAAGCCAAGGCTTACCACTTAATACCCTAAGTAAGGAAATTGTTGGTCAAGCTTGCTTGATCAACTATGCTAGGTGTGATGAAAGCCTAAAATGTGTAGGCTGTCCAGCCTTATGGTGCCCCTTTTGTTGTGATTTGCAGGTTTTTAACAAGTGAAAGCATTCGCTCCAGCAGTTTCAGATGGCTTCTTCCGTAGAACTCTTGACTCCGTTCAATTTCCACTCATGGAAAGGAGGCATGGAGATCTAGCTATGTGCTAGAGGACTCTATAGGGTCACTATGGACACTAAAGAAGAGCCTGCTTCTATGACAGACAAAGCTATATTTTTGAACAAGAAAGATAGAGCATTCGTATTCTTGTGCCTCTCTATTTCCTGGGATATTCTTTTCCATCTCTCAGGATTGAAGACTCCAAAGGAAATCTGGGACAAATTGGAAACCCTGTATGGAAATCGGGATGATTTGAGAGTATACCAGCTTGAGAATGAGTTGATGTCTCTCCAGCCTTCCAATTTCGAGACCTTAAATGATTTTTTCACAAAGTTCAACCACATTATCTTACTGTTGAAGCAATGTAAGGTGGAGAAGGAGGATGATCAACTCATCCTTGCCATACTCTCCAAACTTGGAGCTGATTATTTGGTTTTTGTCTCTACATTCCGTGCGGGGAAGCTCACAACCCCTGGATGGAAGATGCCTTCACTCAATGCCTTCATTGAGTCCCTAACAAGTGGACATGGTAAGCTTGTCAAGATGGGGATCATCGGATCCTCCCATGATCAAGCCCTCCATGTCTCGGGGCCGAAAGATATGAAGGGTAAAGGAAAGAAACAGAAGAACCCAAAAATAAAATTCGAAGCTCCTAAGCCTAAAGTTGAAAACCATTAGCATGAAGAGTCTTCTGGCTCAAAGAAGAACAAAGGAAAAGGGCATCATGGAAAGGAAAAAGTCAAGTGTTCATACTGCGGGAAGGGCTTCCACCCTGAACATGCCTGCATGAAAAAGAAACTTAATGAAGCTACCTCTCTCCTTGCGAGAAATCACATCAATCTTTTGGAAAGCTTTCAGAGGAGAGATCAACAAGATTGGGAACCACAACATGAAAGAGGTCATGCCCTCATGGCAAGCACTTCGAAGTCCAAAGCACTCTTGATAGATTATAGATCTTTGAAGCACATGATGGCTGAAAGAGACTCCTTCTCATCTTTGGAGACCTACAAATCCATTCCCATCCACATGGGAGATGACTCCACCATCATATCCAAAGGACAAGGTACTGTTGATCTTGAGCATGGCTATTTTTCAAATGTTATGTATGTACCATCTCTAGCATCAAACCTCCTTAGTGTTTATCAAATGACACACACGGGAGTTCCCAAGAGAGTCTCCTTCGACCATATGATGTAGAGATCATAGAACTTGCATCCGAAAAGCTTGTAGCAAAAGGCCTTGCAAACCATCATGCAAAATCCTATAAGTTCTCCCATTTTGTGGCAGATGCAAAGCCCACCACATTGCTAACTCATGGAAATGAAGTTAGTAGACTGTGGCATGAGAGTTTTGTCCATCTAAACTTCAAATACTTGCAACAATTACAAAATAATTCTATGGTTGAAGGCCTCCCGGTCATCAAATCTACCACTGGAATTTGCAAGGGTTGTGTTGTTGGAAAGCACCCTGAGCATAAGTTTGATCGGGGGAAGGCAAGCCGAGCATCATGCATCTTGGGAATAATACATTTTGATATCAGCAGTCCCATGCCTATAACATCCATGAATGGATCAAGGTATGTTCTGAATTTCATTGATTATTTTTCCAGGTACACATGGATCTTCTTTATCAAAAAGAAGTTTGAAGTCTGTGAAAAATTCACTGAATTGAAGGCCTTGATTGAGAATGCATCTAGCCAAAAGATTAAGATCTTGAGATCTGATAATGGTGGGGAGTATGTCATTAATGAGTTTCTTCACATATGTTCTCAAAGTGGTATTCAGGTCTAGCATTCAGTTCCCTATACTCCCCAGCAGAATGGTGTAGCGGAGAGGAAGAATCGGTCTCTCAAGGAGATGACCACCAGTATGTTGGAATCAAAGAAGTTCGCTGCAAATTTGTGGGCTGAAGCCATGCATACTACAGCATATATTTAGAATAGATTGCCACACTCATCCATGAAAGGGAAGACCCCTTTCAAAGCATACTTTGGACACAATCTGGATGTGTCGAATCTGCGGGTGTTTGGGTCCACTGCATGGGCCCGAATTCCACTTGATAAAAGGAGGGATTTGAAACCACAAAGCATAGAATGTCTGTTTATTGGGTATTTTGATGAATCAAAAGGTTTCAAGATGCTGTATATCAAAACAAAATAGATCATCATCAAAAGGAGTGTCAAGTTCGATGAGCCTCTTCAGGAGGTGGAACTAGTGAAGGAGAAAACTGCTGAATTTCCTTCCTATTCTATTGAATATTTGGATGATGAAATTGGGGGTGATGACCCTGATTTGGATCCTCTGATTTCTGATATCAGTGTACATAAAACATCAAATGCTGAATCAGAACTTGAAGTACAAAATCATCTCCCAACTTGGGACCGACAAACACTCTCCTCTGCAGGAGATAAAAATCCAGATGATCCAAGGAGAACCTGGTCTGATTTCCAAAGAGTAGGTATTGCGCTCTCTTGTCCTGATTATTTGCTACCTAAATATTGTTATTTAATGATAATTTCAGACCCTAAGTCTTACTACCATGCTCGGACAGATCCAAGATGGCAAGTTGCCATGGATGAAGAGATGAATTCTCTTCAGAAAAACACTACTTGGGAGCTAGTTTCTCTTCCTCCAGGAAGGAAATTGGTTCAATGCAAGTGGGTGTTTTGGACTAAGGTTGATGCATATGGAAGCACCTGCAAATATAAATCAAGGCTGGTGGAAAAATGTTTCTCCCAAGTCCAAGGTGTGGACTATCATGAGACTTTTGTACTGGTTGCAAAATGGACTCCATCCGCCTAGTTCTGGCAATTTCAGCATCTAAGCACTGGGAAGTGCATCATATGGATGTTAAGTCAGCCTTTATACATGGAGATATTCATGAGGAGATATACATGAAGCAGATTGAGGGCTACATTTTTTATCCATCTTTGGTTTTCAAGCTAAAGAAGTCATATACAGGTTAAAACAGGCCCCAAGAGAGTGGTATTCCAAGATGGATACCTTCCTTCTCTCGCAAAACTTCCAAAGGTGTAGATCATATCCAAATGTGTATATATAGCAGTATGATGGTCATTTAATTATTATTTCTTTATATGTTGATGACTTACTGATCACAGGTAGCACAATTGATTTGATTTCAGCCATCAAAACTGCTCTCCACAATGCATTTGAAATGAGCGATTTGGGGCTCGAAATTGAGAAAAATTATGATGGGATAATGGTCACTTAGTACAAATACATATCAGACTTGTTAGTCAAGTTTAACATAGATGAATGTAGAGCTGCTCCATTCCCTTTCCTTTTAGGGATCAGCCTTGAAGAAGGAAAAAACACACCTCCCATGGACTGCACTATTTATCGACAGCTGATTTGTAGCTTGTTGTACTTGACTCATTCTCGACCTGATATCTGTTATGCCATGAATGATGTATCAAGATACATGCAAAATCCCCATGATCTTCATTAGAAGGAAGCCAAGAGGATCCTCCAGTACATTCAGGGAACCAGGACCTACGGCATTCACTATGCTGCAGACTCCGAACTAGAGCTGGTTGGATACATAGATTTCGATTGGACAGGTAGTTCTATTGATTAGAAGTCTACTTCCGGATATGTCTTCATGTTTGGTGGTGGCCCCATTTTTTGGTCTAGAAAAAAGTAGGCCGCCATAGCATTGTCTTCGGCAGAGGCCGAGTACCGAGGAGCGGTGAATGCTTGCATCCAAGCTATTTGGTTGCAAGGCATTATTTCAGAGTTTGATCTTAGTAGTACTTTGTCCATTGTCCTCTTTTGTGACAACCAAAGTGCTATTAATATATCCACAGATCCAGTTACCAGGAAGAGGACCAAGCATGTAGAGATACACATGCACTATATCAGGGAGCTAGTGCATGACATGACCATCATTCTGCAATACTACCCGACTGATGAGCAGATTGCAGACATCTTCACCAAGAGATTTTCAGAAAATAAGTTCACTTACCTCCATTGACTGTTGGGGGTGAGTTCATCAGGGTGATCCAACTACTTTTAGTGTTCAACTTGAGGGTGGGTTTGTCCCACTGGGTTTTCCCTCTTTTCCTCACTTAGTTTTTTTTTAGCATTGTTTGAGTTTCAGTATTGTACAGGGTGACCTATGGCCTTTGTTGCTGGTGCCCTAGCATTCTTATGCACTTTATGTTTTCTACTCCTCCTAAGTATAGCTTAAGGGGGGGTGTTGGAGACATTTACCACCATACACACTCATTTTGTTCAATTTGGCCTAGTTAAACCAGTATACTAAGTTTTATTGACTTAATTGACATTAGAGGAGCACTGTATAACATCAGCATGAGCAAACCACACCTACCTTCAGTCAAGGAGGCCAACTAAGCCTTCTCCTTCATTCGAGGAGGCTAACTGGAGCACTCCGGGGGTGATATGAGTGTCATAAATGCCCTATATTGCTAGTTGATGGTTACAATCTGTTAAATAGAGCAGTGACGGTGCTTCCTTTCATTAAATTGATTATTTAATGAACTGGAGGCAACAGGGGCGCCTCCAACCACTTTTGATGGTCAGTTACACTTCAGTTAACCTCATCGGGGTTCATTGGAGTCATTGATGCACTACCACTTGTTGGTTGGCTTGCAATGACATGTGTCTGAGCTACTTTCAGTTAGACTCAGTCATTTATTGCACTCTGACTTCAGTTAGGACTCAGTTGAGTCAATTAGGGTTTTGATCAATGGTTAACTTGAGTGTTTACTGTGGCTTAATTCAGTTAAGCTAGACTCACTCATTCAATTCGAATAACCTCCTTGGGAATTCGAATTGTCTAGGCATTCATGCATCTGGCATGACCATTGTATTGTATCATCATTCTTTCATTTGATTATACAAAGCTGCTACTTCCATTGCAGCACCATTTTGCCAATTTTATGCATATTTGTCTATATTCTTTGTGAGACTGTGTTTTCAATTCCTAGACCATTGTGACAAATTAATAGCTGTCAATTTAGTTTCCTTCCCCAACAGAAGTTAATCCAAACACTTATACATTGTTTCTAGGTAGTATAATTTTTACTAGAGATTTTCTACTTACCCTCCAACATGATATTGGATAAACTAGCCATTTTTATCAAATAAGTTTTAGATAAAGTGTCAAAATAGAGACTAAATTGTTAAAAAATGCCTTGAAACTACTGGTTTTATCCCCCAAACTGATGAATCTACCATAGTTAAGTCAAATTTCTACCAAATCTAGAGAAATTTCATAAAATATAGCATTAAAATACACATATTTGCCAAAAATATGCCAAACAATTGTTGAAATACAAAAACTTCCCTTTAAAATTGCAAAAATTATTGAACAAAATAAAAAAATTCAACTTGGGAATAAAAATTAGAACAAAAATTTTAGAGATCTAAAGTTGACAAAAAAAACCATAAAATGTTTAGTTTGTGGTATGGATTTTTTAACAATATGTAACCTTGAAAATTGAAGTTCCTACTTTTTTTAATATGCGATTTAACCCATAAAATATCTAAATGTTTTTCTTTAAATAGAAATAAAACTAATTCTCTTAAAAATATGAACCTAGCTTTAAATCGAGCAAAAGAATCATGCTCTTCTTTTAAACCAAAAAACCAAACTAAACCTAGTTGTGTTTGTCCAAAACCCTTTGTTTCTTGGTGTGTATCAAACAAGTCTCTTCTATTATTGAACATAAGTCACTAGGCCCTTCTCTTTCTTCAGCTCAACTTCCTCTCACCATGGCTTTGATACCATATTATGAAAACAGAACACAGAGATACTAAGAACACAAAGAGAGAGAAAATCAATTTTTTTTGTATTATCAAATGAAGATAACAACCTTCTCTTTGAAATAATGAGATGCCATAAAACCTAATTTCTCAAACCTTGGAAATTTGATAAATGGAGAGAACAAGGTAGCGTCTCCTATGCAAAGAGGATGATAAAAGGTTGTTTTGTTTTGGAAGAAAAAACATTTCTTGAATGAGAAAAGAGGACTAAGCTATTTTGGATCCATTGCATTGAACAATTGGACTAGTTAGGGACTATGAGGAAGCCCAAAGGTCTGATGGAGCTAGGTAGTCTGATAAGCTCATAGTTTGGTTTGGATCATTAAATTCATTTTGGGCAAAGTGGAAATTCAAAGGACTACACTAGGATAAATCAGATAAAAGTAAAGGTATTTTTCTTTATTTACTCGTTGTTGTTCAATTTCAAGTAAATGTTTAAAATTTAATCTCTTATCTACATGTTAATTATTGTATGATATGCTTGACATTCATAATGCATTTTGTATTTATTAATCTTAATTTACATTTATAGAACTAAAGCATTCATCATTTAGGAAATTATTGCTACAAGTTATTCCTCGATTTCTCCTTGTTAAATAGCATGCCACATAATTCATTAAACTTTTTACTACAACAATTTTAGTTATCCAAAATATTTGATATACATTTTGACTTTAAAATATAATTTTAAATTAAATCTTTTTATTCTAGTATTTTTTTTGTATTATTTCGTACAAATTTTGAAAAAACCTAATGAGATAAGATTTAAAACTTATTTATTTAACTACCCATAATTTCCATCCATTTTCCTTTACCTTTTACTATAAATTTAAAATATATAATTAAAAAAACATTAAAACCCATCTTCTATTAACAAATTATCTCAAATAACAAATTATCTCAAATAATTGCGGTACTTGAATTGACAAGATGATTAAGATACAATAGTAAAAA
The DNA here is from genome assembly GCA_001517045.1 of Pseudotsuga menziesii. NCBI lineage: Eukaryota > Viridiplantae > Streptophyta > Pinopsida > Pinales > Pinaceae > Pseudotsuga > Pseudotsuga menziesii. The sequence continues at coordinate 593,967 of LPNX010574687.1, read as the reverse complement.
ATACATCTTTGTAAAAAAAGACGTGTATGCATAATGATACCGTTTAATTTAAAAAGGTTTTCTTAGCAAGACCATGTTATGTAATGATTTGATCCCGTTTAATTTAAAAAGGTTTTAAGGTTTTCTTAGCAAGACCATGCCATGTAATGATTTGATCCCGTTTAAAAAGGTTTTCTTAGTAGGACCATGCAAGACCATGCCATGTAATGATTTTGGCATTTTTTTGGCTTTCTATTTTCTTGGTGGTTTCATGATACTCTTAGTAAATAAATTCAATAAATTTATTATATGTTTCTTTACTATTTTTTTCAATGTTGTTTAGTTTTATTTTGAGAGCCTCTTCTTTAAGTTTGCCTTGTATATAGAATCTACAAAATCCATATTCATGGTAAGTCTACAAACTGCTCCAATAACATGAACCATCCATATTCATGTCCAGGTTTATAAGTTTCTCCAATAACATAAACCATCAAGTCTACAAGCTGCTCCAATTGCAGTTTTACTTTCACTGTATAAATAAATTTTAATCAATACATTGACTTTTTTACTCCTTTCCATGTCACCATAGTCAGTAACTTAGCTGCTTTGCAGCTAAAGCAGCTTTTATCTTATTTTTAATGAAACACACAAAGTGAAATGAGAACTTCATCAACTTTATTTTACTGCTTTCCATCTCAACATAATCAGTAACTTAGCTGCTTTGCAACTTTATCCAGAACTTTATCCGGATTTTTAATGACATACAAAGTGAAATGAGAACTTCACCAACTTCTTCGTGACTTCTTCGTGGGGAAGTCGCTGTTGATGGATTTTTAATGAAACATACAAAGTGAAATGAGAACTTCATCAACTTCTTCGTGGGGAAGTAGCTGTTGATGCCAATGGCAAACCTCTGCCAATACACGGTTGAGTAATCTAAGTGATAAAATTATGGTAATAGAACCCCAAAAGTTCTATATAAAGCTTGAAAATGGAGTGGTCATCATAACATGTCAAACAAAAATTTAAAATCAAATCTCTTTATATCTAATAGCATTTTTGAAATGGCAATTCAAGAAATTTTAAGCTAATCGTAGCCTCAATAACAAAATAATAGACGGATTAGGTTCGGATCTCTTGCTATCAAAATTAAATGCTTGACTGCAAAAGGTTAAAAATCCACTAACAAAAATAATTTACTGCAATGTATGCAGCAAGCCTTGATGGCCAATAACTTTGTAATGTACGACTCCGATCTATATTGCAATATACAGTTACATTTTCAGGATAATCAAGGAATAAATAAGATACCTGCATAAGGCAGATCATCTGCATGGAGTAGCCTTTCCCCTTTACTGTTAATTTACAAACAATATTCTTAAAGCCCTTGAGCCATTAGAAAAGCATATGATATTCATATTTACATTTACAAATTTACTCAAGCCAGTCACTGAAACAGTGTAGTTAGAAGTACAGAACTAAAGAGGGAAATTGCATGATCAGTCAACAGAGGAAGAGATGACTGAGGGAGCTAAGCACTCAGGTTGACATATTTCCATCATATTTACATTTACAAATTTACTCAAGCCAATTACTGAAACAGTGTAGAACTAAAGAGGGAAATTGCATGATCAGTCAACAGAGGAAGAGATGACTGAGGGAGGTAAGCACTCAGGTTGACATATTTCCAATTTCATCTCTGTTTGCTTTTTGTCTAGCCTATCATTTCTTTCACTAGTGAAACTAGCACATGATTGCAGAATCCTTGCACTTCTTGAGCTTAAGGAACGGCCTGAACTATGATTGGGATCCTCAGTAGATATGTCATAACGAGTGAACATGCAATTGCAAACTATGCGACAGAGAAAGGCTAAAAAACAAACAATTCCAAGCACTAAGAAAAGACCCCAGAAACTGTTGAGGCCAAATGTACTGGACTCGACTTCGCTGCTCTGTGTATCACATGTATTATTTTGCAACCACTTATCATGAATTCTCTGAAGTTCTCTATTCTCGGAGAGGGCCAGGATTGCTGTTGACATGTCGGTTGCCAGCGGGGAGTCCTTTGGAAAAGCCTGTTGATATTAAACATACATAGTTCTTGTCATGACTTTCATATTTCAATAAAGCCTAGCAAAACAGAGGTTAGAGGAAGGCTACGTACAAATCCCCATCCACTTTTAGAAAATTCTCCACCCACAATCGTAAATCCGCAGTGTTTGGAGAAAAACGATTGAATATAGGGAAGCTCGTCCACAACTGCTGATACACCTCCTTTGTTTGGGCCCAGAGACAATGCTCTAGCATATTTCTCAGGCGAATCTAAAGGAAATAGTCTGGATTTGGCAATGTTGAACGTTTCTGATAGATATTTTTGAACATATGATCCTGTTTGATATCCTATTGGTAAATTGCTTGATACTAAGTTCTCAATTCCTTGAATTGTTGGTGAAAGTCGCTGCGCTGTGAGGATTGATGTGAGACTTGCAGTGTAACTTTGAGTGACGATTAAGACCACAAATAGCCATATGATAAGCACGAATCGTCCAAGCGTGCTCTTAGCGTTGCCCTCTGCATCAATGTCATATATATTTGCATTACATTGCTCTTTCACTGAGTTGTATACTTAGTTTTGAGACTGGCAAGAACATGGCTTACTGAATTTGAATTTATTTTAGAGATACCTTTCTATTATTGCTAACCTATAAATTCAAGAATTGCCTTTCTATTCTTGCAATCATAATTATGAAATGATAAAGAAACTAATGTGCTCTCATCGAAGCTAAAAAGCACTCACAAAGAGAAATGATAAGAAGGATTACTCACTATGTGACAAGAACATCGTGGAGAAAGCAAACCTGCATAAAACAATATTGTATTGTTATAAGCTTTTTCATTTAGTAAAAATTAGTATAGCCACTTAACTTGTGTTTGGTGAATATTGATAAGTCACCGCTAAAATGGCACAAATAATTTATCATTAGCTTAAGCGACAAGTTAAGTGTCACAAGTAAGTTATTATTAGTTTCTTTAGAGTTAAATGAGTTGTCTTTGGTTATTCATGTATTAGCTAAAAGTTATCCATGTATTAATTACTAGTTATTTTTTATATTTTTTAAAAATCAATCTAAACAATACACTTGTTTTATGGATATAGATACTAGTCCACCCCAAATTCTAAGACACCTATAAGTATAATTAAAAAATATTGTTATGATCCATTTTGACAATTAAATTTTAAAAATCATTTAAATAAATTAAAATGAAGATTAAAAAATTGTTTAAATAAATTAAAAATAAAGGTTAGACATTTCTATTATTAGTTTATTTTTTTGTTTTTAGTATTTGTGATGAAGTGTTTACATTGTTTTTAACCATATTTTAAAGTTAATATATACATTATTTAAGTTAATATTTAAAAATTAATAGCAAAAGTTAAATTAAAAATAAAGGTTAGACATTTCTATTATTAGTTTATTTTTTTTGTTTTTAGTATTTGTGATGAAGTGTTTTTAACCATATTTTAAAGTTAATATATACATTATTTAAGTTAATATTTAAAAATTAATAGCAAAAGTTAGATTGTCCATGGAAGCCAAAAAGTGGCAATAGCTCTAAAGACTTTTATGTATTTTTTTAACATTTATGTTAAGTTTAAATATCATGAAATATGTAATATGGTTTGATAGTTCCAATATATGAGTGAGGTGTGGAGGAGTGTTTTTTTTGAGAAACTAAATATGGAGGATGATGTAAATGAGTTAAGTTTTTTTTTATGGTTAAAACCTTGGATTTGTTAAAACCGAACGATTTAATTTACCTAGTGGAGGTAATCACTAGATCAGTGATGAAATTTGATGGTAAATAGAGGCTATTTGCCAATTTATATATTAAAAATAGTATTACTTCATAAAATTGAATGTCATTAATGAAATGCGAATTTTAATTTTAGGGATTATTTTGAAGTGTATTTTTATTTTTACAGGTCATTAATATCTATATCCCAAGCCTATATATATATATATATCCCAAGCCTATATGTGTGTGTTATCTATTACCGTTACTAATTAGTTATTAGTAATTAAATGTGTGCATATTTTCTCTTTATATTTTATTTATAATATGGAAATTTTTATTTTTGTCATGGTCTTGTTCTCTCTCTCCTTCTCACATAAATTTCACTCACTCATGGTTTTTTGGTCCCATGGTATTTGGTGGCTCATGATAATGACTTATTGTATTGCTTTTGAAGAAGCCTATTTAAAGGTTTCCAAGATAAATATTCTTTGTCATTATATGTGTGTTTGGTTTAATCATTATGTTTTTTTTATACTATGCTTATGTAAGCTTTTTATTTTTGTAGTATATGGGGTAAGATATGAGAATTCAATGTTTCATAGAGTTGTTTTTAAATGTTATTTAAAATTAAGATTTAAATGTCAAATGAAAGGCAATGTTAAATTTAGAATGTCATATAAAAATTTCTCGACCTGCAAGGTAGGGCGTCAAATTTCAACCCACTCATGTTGCTTTTGAGATGCAAAACAACATAGATATGTTTCCAAACATTTGTTGGTTGCTTCTATTTGGTGATATGTTCCTTTTTTTAGAGAAATATAGACAACTTGTAAATATGATAAGCATCATATTAATGGAAAAGATATATCATATGAAATCGGTAAGGCAATTCTTTACCATTACACCATTGCAACTTTATTATTTAATAATAGTTTAATTAACAACATTACTTAAGTCTTATACTCTAACACCCCCTTAGTGAAAATACTCTTCAAATGCTTCTCTTTCGCAAAGAGATCCTGGACTAGTAGACTCCTTCAAGTTGCTCTCTATTCATCTGAAAGGCCTCCTAGCTATGATCCAAGTTCCTAATATTGTTGGACATCATTAACACTTGCAATGTTGCATAACCCTTGTAAAGATATGATGTTGAGCCTCTATATCCAAAAGCATCTTGGACTATTGAATAACTTTCTATCATCCATTGCATCCCTATATGTTTGCAAGTGTGGGCCTATAAAATCATGAAATCGTCATTTGTTTTCATTGCCCTCCATCTTGATCATGCACAAGGGTAATGGATTCTCTGCTACATCAAACAAAAATGTTGCAAGATTAAACAACAAATATCCTTATGGAAATATCTCCATCTCTTGAGTCATCAAAGTACCCAACCAAGATATTCACTTAATTCTATAGGAGAATATTTTGAATATGGGGTTTATCCACATCAATCTCACATTAACTGAAAATAAATATTGGAAATAATAATTAAAAAATAAATCTCAATTATGATTTCAAAGATGCCCCCCCCTGAATATAGTAATATCACTTTTGTTGCACCACTATGATTTTAACATAAGATCAATTGAAAATGAACATGGAAAGCCTAATTCTTTCCCACAAATAAATTATTTTTTGTATTAGTCGACATAGTTTCCCACATGGTAATATTTTTCCTTGACGACATCTATAAAAGAAGCCCAAGTGAGATTGGCCTCAAACATTCTAGACTCCTTTATTAAGTTTTCTCACATTAAGTTTCCCTCCACATTTTCACATGGGGGGAGCCTTAAGGAGCACAAGGTGATCTTTCCTTGTAAAAAAAATTGTGGACAGAGAAATACCCTTCTAACATACTCAACCATTTATCTGGCCATCGACATCGATCTGTCTTTCAAATAAATGGATATCAAATTTTACTTATACCCTAAAGGGTGTGGCTCTTCCCAAATGACCGCTTGATGATCCCTCTGTTATTGTTAGCATTAGTTGAAGTATTTGGGTGAAATTGTCCACCATCTTATTCCTTTGTCGCCCGCTAGCTTCCTCAAGAAATAACTTGATAGAATATCCTTTTTATTCTCTCTTTTTCTTATCCATGGGAGGCAACTTGGGTTGTCGAGGGCAGTCTTTCTCAATCTGAACTATTTCAAGACCCAATTGTCTATATCTCGACATCATCAGGGACATGCAAAGAAATAACAAAAGAACAGGTTGCTTTGATACCATTGATATGGATTTATGTGAGAATAAAATGAAATAGAATATATAGAACTACATACATAGATATATTGCAAGGAACACGGTGATACATTAAACACAAATTATATTGAATGAACAAAATAGAACAAACTGTAAAATAAAAGAAACTAGAATGGTGGTAGCTTTATCTATGAAAAGAGATGTGGTAGCTACAATCATCCATGACAAGATTATTAAGGAGGATGAAGGGAATTCTTATCATAAGAATGGATGAAAAAACCCTAAACATACAAAACCTGACCCTACGAGATGAATCGTAAAAATATTTGTGTGTCCCAAGGTGGTTAGTTGATGTATCAACTTCCCGTGGGCATAATTTTTGCATACGATCTCCATTTAGGGTGATCGGTATCCTATTGGAAATTTTTTGCCAAGAAGTACACATTTATCCCATCAATATTTCCCTTTGGATATGACTTGACTGTGGTGTTACCAAAAAAATCATTTAGGGCCTCAAAATGGCCTCGAAAGTTCTGGACATGAGAATTCGTAAAAAAAATGTGAAAATAGAAAAAAAAAATTGAATCTGTGGAATAGGTGGGTGGCCACTAATATCCATCCATATTATATTTGATAACGAATAAACCCCAAAGTTGAAAAATTTGGTTGTATTGAGTAGTCATCTATAGGACGTTGATCTCCTAAGTTTGTAAGTCAAACCCTATATCAAGGTGTACTAAGTTGAAAGACTCGTTTACATGAACAGAGATAAAATGAAAGAAACACAAGGATCCAATCGAGCCTTATATGTTTGAACCCATCTTAGTGCAATCAAGAATAAGAAACTGTTTTATATTTGGGATTACATGTATATATACAAATGTGAGGGATGCTTGGGTGTCTACCTGCCACATTTCAGTTACAAACAAGTGATTACACTTGATTGAGGATACCAACCATTTTCTTTCCATCTGTCTACTAGAAGAATAAGAAGAGACATTGTTTCCACGTCAATGGAATTTTTCTGGTGCTTTCTGACTATTTAGAATGTCGACTTACATGTATTTGAGTCATCAAATGTCGCAGGAATGTATAATGGATGAATCTTGCAAAATATTGTGTGAACCAACTGATTCAATGGATATATTGATCCACATGGTCAAGTGAGTCATTGAATCTTGACATAATTGATGGATTGAATGGTTCACAGAGTCGAATGAGTCGTTGGATTGATTGAGATCCATCCAAGGAGTCAACTAGGACTAAGAACTAGCCTATGGTGTTAGTTGAGTCATGGAATGGATCAAACCTTCCCCCTTAAGTGGCAATGGTCCCCATTTCCTGCTTCATCAATATATGAATAAAAATTTTCTCCAATTCGATGAGAGGATACCACTTTCCTTGAGATGGGAGTTGTCATGCTTTTTCCACTTGAAATAAGGGAATTATTTGTATCCTTGTGTGGTATGCTTGCTTTCTGACATTGGTGTCAAAAGCAAGGAGACCTTGAACATCTAGATAAATGTCTTCTAGATCTGTTGGATTTAAGTTGATATATTCCAATAGTGGTGGAAAATATGGTCAAAGGTCCACATTGAATACTGGATGAAAACAAAGGTATGGTGGGATGTTGAGCTTAAAATAATTTCCCCCAATTTTCTCAAGAATGGTGTGTTAGCAACTGTGCTAAAATTTGAGGATTTTTACAAATACCTCCACACTAATCCCATGCAAAAGAGTAAGTCGGTAAAAATGAGGGGTAAGGGAAAAAAATGCCAGGTCTTATGACCTAGAGGTATGCAAAAAAGGGTTTGAAGTTGCTTAGGAGGCTTATTCCTAAGCCTGAATGTCAAAATGGTAAGAAATCCTTAAGAAAGAGCCTGGATACAAGCCTTATATGAAATATCCGCATTTCGATCTTGGATCGATCGCTAGCGATAAACCCACAAAAAGATCAATAGTCCAGAAAGGGAGGAATCAGAAAGGTGGAAGGCAGAAAGGGACAAATTTCGGTTAAGAAAGTTGGAGAATCCACGCTCCAATTTTCGCTATTTAGCGGAATCAGAAAGGTAGAAGGAGGAAAGGGAGAAATTTTGGTCGTAAAATTTGGTGAACCCACTTTCCGCGATCCGTGGGATTGACAGTCTGGAAGGTTTCAGCAGAAGACCAACGGCTTGAAAAGGGGCAAAAAGACAGAAATAGAAAGATCAAAATTAAGCTTCGTAAAAGCACAAGTCCCACATTCTGTGATCCACATCCCACTGCTTTGATCATAGATCTGTTAGATTTTTAACATTAAGCTAGCATAACATTAGGATCTTTAATTGAGAGAACAACAAGCACAACAATCAAACACAAGAGACAATGAACACAATTGTTTTCCTCGGGTAAACCATAAATGGAGAAAACCCCGCAACTTCCTCAGAGATAGAATCAGCACCAAAAGTGAAACCCAAAAACAGTAAGATGATCTGCCGACAGCAGTAACCTCCTTCTTCCTTGCCCCAGTGTCTTTCTCTTCCTCGTCTATGTGCTACAACTGAGTGTGAGTGAGTGTGTGATAAATAGAGAGGATAGCTCTCTATTTATACTAATTCTTGACTTGACTAAACCCAACTAGGGCCGACTTCACTAGGTGAGTCTAATAACCCTAGTGCCCCGGAACTGCAGGGACTTTAACCCTTAGACAATAGGAGGGTTACCCACCTTGACTTGACATGACTTGTTTACATTATAGAAACTCCCGATAGGAACCTCATGGCATGACATGACTCAAGTACATTACAAATACATCCTGAAATAAACATTGAGTTACAATACATAATAAATACAAGTGAATACATTCCAAAGTTATAATTACATCAACAATCCCTTTTAACTAGGAAGGTATTCTCTCGACACAATTTATCAGCACAAGTCTTCTTCTCTGTATCATCTGGATCATCATCGAGTCCTCGTCATCTTCACCTTCAAGTCATCTCTATCTTCAAGTCATCTTCATCTTCAAGTCATCTTCATTTGGATCTAGATCATCACTCGATCTAGATCATCATCACTGGATTTGGATCATCTCTGGAGCATCATCACTGGATCTGGATCATCCTTCGATCTGGATCATCTCTGCTGGATCATCATCACTGGATCATCATGGGTGCCATCTCATGATTCTTCTCGTCATAGGAAGTTCTACAAAGCCAGCCCTTTTTCATGCTGGTTGTAGGCCTAGCCTCCATGTAGGTCTTCTTCAGCACTTGTATCTGACTCTAAGTCAAAATGGCCTGCCCAGCACTTATGTCTGATCATGTAGGAACCAATCCTATAATCATATCAGAAAGACACGCCCAACACTCACATATGACCATGTGGGAACACCTCCCACAACCTTGTCAAAAAGGCCCAGCACTCACATCCGTCAACCAATGTCGAAAAGGCTCAACACTTACACTCGGCCATGCAAGGAACCAATCCTCCATGCCGAAAGGCTCTGCACTTACATTTGACAACCAATATCAGAAAGGCTCAGCACTTATATTTGACCATGCAAGGAACTAATCCTTCATGCTGAAAGGGCTCTGCACTTACATCTGACAACCAATGTCAGAAGGGTTCTGCACTCACATCTGATCATGTAGGAACCAATCCTATAGTCACATCAGAATGGCCCTGAGTCCCAAACTAAGCTTTCCTGGTAACTGACTAGGTGCCTCCATTCCAATAATGGCATTCAGCGCTTACTTCTGATCATGTAGGAACCAATCCTACAGTCACATCAGAATGGCTCAGTACTCACATATGACATGGAAGGAACCAATCCTCTCACCATGACAGAATGGCTCAACCCTTACATCTGACCATGGAAGGAACCAATCCTTTCACCATGTCAAAATGGCTTTGGGTCTCATCATTTCCCCTTTGGAGGAAACCTCAATCTGGAGAACACCAAGCTTCTCCCTGAAGTACTTGAACTTCACCATAGCTAATGGCTTTGTCAACACATCAGCTATATGTTCCTCCATCACAACATATTGGAGCTTCACTACTCTTCTCTACACCATATCCCTGATATAGTGATACTTGATCTCGATATGCTTCGACTTGTCATGGAACACCAGGTTCTCCGACAACTTCATGCAACTCTGGTTGTCACAATGTATACAAGTAGCATCCATCTGGAGATCAACTAAATCAGACAGTATCTTCCTCAGCCATACTGCCTCACAATTAGTTGAACAAGCTGCGACATACTCTGCTTCAGCTATACTCAGTGCCACACAGGATTCCTTCATGCTAAACCAAGAGATCACACTTGATCCCATACTGAAGCAACACCCTGAAGTGATCTTCCTATCAATGTCACGACCTGCCCAATTTGAATCAACATAACCCTCTAGGTTAATCTTCTGATTCACCTCATACTTGAGCCCATAATCAATTGTACCCCTCAGGTACCTCAGAATATGCTTTGCAGCAATCAAGTGAACATGTCTCAGATCTGTCAGGAACTAGCTCAAGGTGTTCACAGCAAAGCAAATGTCTGGTCTTATGTTCATCAGATACATCAAGGACCCAATCATCTAACGATAAATCGTAGCATCAACCGCTTCTGATGAAGCATCACTCAATATCTTCAGGATCAATGCCATAGGTGTGGTCATGGTCTTGTATTCCATCATCCCAAACCTCTTAAGGATCTCTACTGCATACTTCCCTTGTCTGAGGGAGATTCCATCTACATTCTACCACACCTCCATGCCTGAAAAATAATGCATCACACCCAAGTCCTTCATTTCAAACTCGACAGCAAGATTTCTCTTCGTATCAGCAATCAAACCATCCATACCTATTTCAAATAGATCATCTACATACAATAGGAGCATCATTGGGTTGCCATCTTCAACCTTGTTGTAAAGGTTGGAATTTACTTTACTCTTGGTAAAGCCCAAACTGGATAGAAAGCTGCCAATTCTATCGTACCATGTCCTAGGTTCCTGTTTCAAACCGTACAGGAATTTCTTCAATCTACACACATGAGAATCCTTGTCATGTGTCTCAAAACCGAGTGGCTATTCTACATACACTTCCTCTTCCACTACACCATTCAAGAAAGCAGTCTTGACATCCATTTGGTGCATCTTCCATTTCATCACTGTAGCCAGAGAAAGTACTAATCTGATGGAAGTGTATCTGGCTACAAGTGCAAAGGTTTCTTCATAGTCTATTCCTTCTTTCTGTGAGAAACCATGAGCCACGAATCTTGCCTTATATTTCTCTATGCTACCATCTATAGCATGCTTGATCTTTTAGATCCATTTGGAAGTTACAACCGACTTCCCTTCTGGTCTTGGGACAACATCCCAAACATCGTTCTGTATGATCAATTGATACTCTTCGATCATAGCGTCTTTCCACTCTTTCTGTTCTGCCACTTCTTCATAATTGGAAGGTTCTTCATTGATAAAGTCACATAGTAAAGCTACATATCCAGAGTAGGATTTGGTTCTCTTTCTTTCTCTGTGATTCTCTTCTGGAGCCCCATATCTTTCCGCACCTTGGATAACTTCTCGTACCCAAGCAGGTTTCCTCTTGTGAGGATTCTTCTCCTGAGGTGGATCTATAGGACTTTGTGGTTCTTCAAATTCTCAATCTTCTTCGTTCATGGTTGTATCATGAATTCTGGGTGCTTTTTATTCTTCATGTTCTTCAGCAAGTCTCTTTCTGGATTTGTTGTAAGATGTCTTCATCAAATGTCACATCTCTGCTGATGTCGATCTTCTTGAATCCTGGGAAATATATTCTCTAAGCCTTCGATCTTTCAGAGTATCCCACAAATATACCCTTCTTTCCTGAAGGATCTAATTTTGTTCTCTTCTCTTTTGGAATGTGTATGTATACTGGACAGCTGAATATTCTAAGATGGCTGACTTCTGGTTTCTTACCGGAGAAGACTTCTTCAGGAGTCTTGTTCTCAAGTACTCTGTGTGGAGTACGGTTCTGTACATACACCATTGTTCTGCCAGCTTCTACCCATAGATGCATGGAAGATCCTAATCATGAATTATTGCTCTTGTAGCTTCCATGATAGTTCTATTCTTCCTTTCTGCAACCCCATTCTGTTGTGAATTATATGGAGTGGATAACTCCCTCTTAATCCCTGAGTCTTTGCATAAGTCTTTGAATTCATTTGATGTGAATTCTCCACCATTATTTGATCGAAAGGTCTTGATCTTCTTTTCTGTGTGGTTCTCGATCAAGGCTTTGAATTCCTTGAACTGGCTGAAAACTTCATCTTTGTTCTTCATGAAGTAAATCCATGTCTTTCTAGAAAAGTCATCAATGAAAGAAACATAGTATACATACCCGCTTAGTGAACTTGATGACTGTGGTATGCATACATCGGAGTGGATGATTTCCAATATTCCTTTTGCCTTGCTCTCGCTACTTGGAAATGTCTTCTTTGTATTCTTTCCTTTCGCACGTCCTTTGCAGACCCTTTCATACTTTTCTTGAATTTCTGGAAGACCTTCAACAACTTTGCTTGCAAGTGGTAGTGCTCTGTAATGCACATGTGCAAGCCTTCTGTGTCAAAGTTCATTTGTCTCTACTGTGCCATGGACCAAAGCTTGTTCTGGATGGCCCTTCAATTTGTATAATCCTCCTTATTGTTCTCCAATTACTATTGCATCGTCAATAGTCTTTCCTCTTCACCACATGAGGACTTGGCCATCTACAAATGCAACCCTCATGCCTTTTGCATCCAATGCTAATATGGATAGAAGATTCTTCTTTAGTCATGGTACAAACAAGACATTCTTCATTTCCATAGAATTTCTAGAGTCTAACTTGTAGGAGGATTCACCACTACCTTTTATGGGATATTGGTAGTCATCCCCAACTTTCACCTTATGGGGTGAATTATGTTCGGATAGTTTCTCAAAGGATTCCTTGAAACCTGTCATGTGTTTGGAAGCCCCACTGTCAATAAGCAAATATTTGCTTCCATGAGTGACAGTTCCCATGAGAGAGGAGATCAGAACATATTCTTCTTCACTTGAAGAGTCTTCACTTTCTTGTTTTACTCTCTTCCTAGGAGGATCATCATCCTCAGCAGTGTGAGCATGATGTCTTCTTTTGGAGTTCTTCTTCTTCTTGGATCCATTATTATTCATGGGACAATTTCTAGCAAAGTGTCCTATTTCATCGCATGTATAACATCTGAGTTTGGATGGATCCCTTCTTACATGAATGTTTTTCTGATGAGAATGCTTACCTTGGTGATGATGATTTTCCCTTCTTCCTTCCCTGGAGTGTACTGTGAGAGCTTGATCTTCACTTCCCATATTTTCTTCTCAAGCTGCTATTCGAGCTTCTTCTTGTGAACATTCTTCCCACAGTATACTAAACTTGACTAACTTCTTCCTAGCACAGATTCCTTGGATGAAAGAATCCCATGACCTAGGAAGACCATTCAAGGTTCTCATCATAATTTCTGCATTCTCCACTTCTTCATCTACTGCTTCCAGTTGTTCTTTGATCTAGGAGACCCTTGTGAAGTATGACTAGATGGTCTCCTCATTCTGGATCTTTACATTCTTCAACTGGTTCCTTAGAGTCATCTTTCGATTGATGTTCTTCCCTTCAAACAGTTTGGTTAGGGCATCAAACATGTCTTTAGGTGTCTTGAGGGAGGACATCTGTGGTATGAGGTGATCCTTGATAGAATCAGCAATGATCCTCTTTTCCATAACCAACTTCTTCTTAAGTAAGGTCTTGGCCTCATCTTCCTCTGGAACTGGAACCTCCTCACTGATATAGGAGTCCAACTCATTTTCTTCCAGGATTAGGGAGATCCTATACTTCCAGGCTCAAAAGTTATCAGCTCCCTCAATCTTTTCATCAAGCTTGGTATGTTGAGACATCTTAACTAAGAACCTCAAATGGAAATACAAAATATTTAGATCTTACTAGGTCAAGATGTCAGATCTGGATTTGGAGCTGAAATCCTGCAGTGCTGGTTCATGAGCATATTAGGGTTTTGCTTTTCCAAATTTATGTCCAAACAAATGCTTTTATTTTGATCCCTAACTTTGATTTTGGGGAGGAGATCAATCCAGGTCTGGGCTCACTGAAAAATTCCACTTTTATGAAAATCCCTGATTTCCAGCAGTAGTGTCGGGTCCAAAACTGAAAAACCTCAGAATTGGATTCTGCTTCGACAGAAAGATGCGCCCTAGGGAGGAGAGTTGTTCCACCCTTCTTTTGCTGAAAATATATGGATAGAGATCCACAAAGTAGGAAGCCCTATTTCCTGCAGCTGCATAGTTTCTTCATCTCAGGTTAGCTCTGATACCATGTTAGATTTTTAACATTAAGCTAGCATAACATTGGGATCTTTAACTGAGAGAACAACAATCAAACACAAGAGACAATGAACACAGTGTTTTTCCTTGGGGAAACCATAAATGGATAAAACCCCACAACTTCCTCAGAGATAGAATCAACACCAAAAGTGAAACCCAAAAATAGTAAGATGATCTCCCGACAGCAGTAACCTCTTTCTTCCTTGCCCCAGTGTCTTTCTCTTCCTCAGCTATGTGCTACAATTGAGTGTGAGTGAGTGTGTGATAAATAGAGAGGCTAGCTCTCTATTTATACTAATTCCTGACTTGACTAAACCCAACTAGGGCCGACTTCACTAGGTGAGTCTAATAACCCTAGTGCCCTGGAACCGTGGGGACTTTAACCCTTAGACAATAGGAGGGTTACCCACCTTGACTTGACATGACTTGTTTACATTATAGAAACTCCCGATAGAAACCTCGGGGCATGACATGACTCAAGTACATTACAAATACATCCTGAAACAAACATCGAGTTACAATACATAATAAATACAAGTGAATACATTCCGAAGTTACAATTACATCAATAAGATCAACGGATCGAAAAGCTTATACATAAGATTGACGATGCGGAAAATGGCAACATGTGCACGGGATAAGTAGATTTCCCAATATGCAAAATCTGGTAGTCCCAACAAACTTTAACAGTGGACATCGGGGTGGATTTTAGATCCACAGCCCAGGATCATTTCTCGATGAGAACTAGAAATGGGTAAGTCAGGTTAGAGGATTGCAGAATCAGGTAAAGTTGCATCGTCAGACGGTTGAGATGTGGGTAAGATTGAAATCTACGGCTAGCATAGATCTCATTGGTTGAATATGTAGGGAATAATAAAATGTTACAAGTCGTTCAGAGATGCTATGAATAGCCATTTTCATCAAACGAACCTGAGTCCCAGATGTCAATTTTTCCATTTTGATCTATCACGTGCATCCTAGCGTGCCTTCTTGATTTGTTTTTTATCATGGTGAATCTACCAACTCATAATTTGTTAGGATTTAGTGTGTACGGGTTTGATTCCCATGATGTAAACTAAGTTTTGGTGCTCTACTTCAAGATTCACCTTAGAGGCAAATTAATCTATAAATATAGCCTCAATAGAGGAACAAAGGGTTCGACATTCATTTTGGAATCCTCTGTGCTTGGTTTTGTAGTTTTGAACTCTTTCTTAGAAGTATTAATGCAAAGTATTTCATGAGTGTCTGAGATTCATCACAGTGTCCAATGTTCAATTTGTGTTCCAATGTATACTTCATTTCCATGTATGTGTAGTTTCTACTAATGCATTTCTAGTTGTATGCAAGGAATTCATTCTCTGTTAAGTGCTCATTGTGTCAAATAATGCATTTGTGATGTGTTTATGGTAAATGTCTTGGAATTCATCCTCTGTTAGATGCTCCATTTTAGTTATCATCCTTTACTGTTGCTTCTGCTAAAGGTGTTTCAAGAGATTCATCCACATTTAGGTGCCTCCTATTTCATTGGGATTCTTCTCATTACCCCCCTGTCATCCTTCAAAATATATTTTACTGAACATTAACACTTACTTCACCTCATATTATGAATTTTGTCACTAGTCATTATGCTATAATCCCTTGAACCTTTCAAGCTTTGACTCCATTTCCCAATGGTGCTGTCAGTTTGTTTTTCTTACACTCTTTAAAACCCAACCAACCCATTCTCTTCAGAAATATAGCCTTCTAAATGCTTGCTTAAAGCTATATCTGTATGTGAATGTTCTTGTGACAAAGAGAGAGCCCTCTCTGAATGTATAGGCTAGAATATAGTCTAAATATTGGTTTGAAATGGTTATCCTAGTGATTTCCTACCACAACCATAGGAAATTTATTGGGTGATAGCATCTTGGCATCGTTGCCAGGGAGTAATCACTATTATATCCTTGGGGAAATGACATTATTTTAGTTCTACAACCTGGTTGAGCACCGGTCATAGACACATATTGGTTGTATATTCTTTGGCGACTCTGCTCAAAGCTTTTGGAAGGTGACTCCACTGGAAATACTGGCAGCCAGAAGGACTAATATGAGGAGAAATCCTGATGTAGAGCCTTTTCAAGAATTTTTTATCAAGAGAAGTTGATTCAGAAGGCCAAGAAGCGGCAAAGGTCAGTGACACCTCATTTAGACATAAATTTTTCTTTACCTGCGAAAGGTGTTATTTATATTCATGATATATCTGAGCATGGTAGTGAATAATTTGATCCAAATTTCCCTAGGACCAAATCTGAGTCCAGCCTCTCTGAAGTAGCTTTGGACCCCTCTGCATTTGAGTTCTCCCATATTTCCTAGCTTCTTGAGATCTTAGAATATCTAGGTAAGTATTTGAAACCCTTATCTGACCCAAAGTGCCCCTTATTTTCCATTGAATTAACCACATTAAACTCCACTGCCATAGAGCAGTATGTTTCCATAGCCCTATCTCCCACCACTTCAAAGCTTAAACAACCTATATCATCCGGTTTCATAGTCCCTCACAGCACAATGATTTTGTCTATCATACCAGTTGCAAGCCCTCTTGGAAACCCCACTATAACTCCAGAGATGGGTAGGTTTTCCCCTTTACTTCTCCCTACTGCTCTTCACAACCTTCCCCGAGGATATGGCCAATGAATCAAACAATTTAATGGGGAGAGGGGATATTCAGCTAAAGAACACTTGGAATGGTTTTTAGATTGGAAAAACTTGGAGAAGGTATACCATGATGACATGAAAGTCAGATCGTTTTCCCAATGTCTTAAAAGGAAGGTAAGAAAATGGTTCACAAACCTTCCAGACCACTCCATTTTGAACTACCAATCCTTTGAAGACGCCTTCAAGAACAAATGGGCAGACAAGAAAAATCCCAAGCTATATTTGTCCCAATATCATTCCATGAGGAGGAAGGAGAGTAAATATGTCCAAGAGTTTTCTGACAGGTTTATGAAGGTATACAATTCTATTCCCGCCTAGTTTAAACCTACCCTTGGTTAGTCCCAACTCCAATATGTTGAGTCCTTTGATAGTGAGTTTACCTTGTGGCTAAGCGAAAGAAAATCAGCCTCCTTAACTGATATGATGAATGATTCCATAGAGGTAAAGGTAAATCTGACTGCTTCCATAAGAAAGAAGAAGGATGAGGGAGAATGGAGAAGAGAGGAAGGAGAAAGAAGAAAGGTTAAAGAGCCCGAACAACCTTCTTCCTCTAACCCACAAGAGGCCATAATGTACATGATGATGAAAATCATGGAGAAGTTGATGGAGAGGCTCACCATGGACAATAGGCCACCTCCTAGGGAAGGTCAAGAGCAGCAAAATAGAAACCAAAATGTAAGAAATCCCTAGGTCCTACAAAACAGGAAGAGAGATCAGAGAAACCCTCCCGATCAACCTATCAGACCCCCATCTCTAGAGAACTATGTGGAGTAGGAGTATGGAAATCAAGATGAAGGTGACATCCACCAACTGGACACTGACTCATCCTCTGGATTTTTTACCAAAGAATAACATTATGATCCTTGCACGAAGAGGGGGAGCTTCCTGTAGGGGAAACATAGGATTTTTCAGAGGGGGTATCAACTTGCTGTCATGGATCTATAGAGGAAGATTGGCCTGAGGAACAAAGATGTTCATGTTATGATAAATAAGGAGGAACTAAACTGAAGAATGATCTACCCCCTAGGGACACCTCCAAGAATGTAACAGGGCCCAAAAGGAAAGAGGATCATCTAAGGAACCCATATCAAGGACAAACCTCTTTCAGTTTGGAGGCCAATATTGAAAAAATAAAAATCTTTTTCCCTCTAACTAAATTGCTAAGAAATTATGAATATAAGTCCCAAATCATGATTGTATTGAAGCCTCCAGGAGAAATCTCTGCGATATCGGATTCCCTGAATCTTCAAGATGATAGTCCCACTAGCCTGTTCGGAGCCCATGTGGATGAGCCATCTAATGAAGACATTCCACCCTTGTATGTGAGTCTGAACATTCATAATTCCATTCTGCACAATGCCATGCTTGATTCAGGAGCCTCTCATAATCTGATGCCCAGTATGATCATGGATAAGCTGGGGTTGGAAGTGACTAGACCATACAAAGAACTTTCCTCCTTTAATTCTAGTAAAGTCAAGTTCCTAGGATTGATCAAAGATTTGGTCATTTCTTTGGCCCAGATCCCTGCCAAGACCCTTGTCATGGACGTAGTTGTGGCTGATATCCCTACAAAATTTGGAATGTTGCTATCAAGATCTTGGGCATCCAAACTCAAAGGTGCCCTCCAAATGGATATGCCATATGCCACCATCCCAGTATTTGGGGTGCAGAGAAGGATTTTAGGGAGCAGAAGTTGGCATACATGATGACCAATCCTGAGAGGCCACACAACCACCCCATCTACTCATTGGATACTGAGATGGGGTTATCTATTTTCTTTATAGAAGGAGACAAAGACAACTACAATTCATAGAACGTTTCCTTTGTACCCACTCAGGAGGAGCTGGAAGGAGTGTGGGGTGTAAGTTTTGATGGGGCATCATGCAGGGAAGGGACAAGAGTCATAGTTTGGGCGAGATCCCCAGGAGGGAGATCTTTGAATTACTCCTACAAACTTGCCTTCGACTGTACAAATAATGAGGCAGAGTATCAGGCTATGAGGTTAGAAATTCAGATCCTGAAATATTTCCAGGTCAAGAGGGTAGTGATACACGAGGACTCATAGTTGGTCATTAAACAAATGTAGAGTGAATATCAGGCCAGACATCCGAGGATGAGAAGCTACATAAATGTCGCCTTGGATTTGATAGAATGTTTTGAAGAACGCAATTTTAATCTGATTCCCAGGTTACAGAATTCTATAACAGATTTGTTGGCCACTTCCATTGTTGTTTTCAAGATTCCCATGCACCCCAATAGCAAATATGAGATTGAAGTTAGGAATAGACCCTCTGTCCCAGATAATGTTAAGAATTGGAAAGTCTTTGAGGATGACAAACAAGTGCATAAATTCTTTAATCTCACTGGGGATTTTGATGGCTTGACCATTTATGAAGATAATATGCTCTTGGAAGGGTCTACTCTCACCCAGGAGTTCATGTAAAGTCATACCGATGCTCCCAAAGAAATGCCACGTGATGATATCACTATCCCTACTAAGTGTGCTAAGGGATGCAAAACTAAAGAAGTTGTGGTGCCCGAGCTGCAGGGGACTGATGGGCAGCTAAAATATCTAAACAAACTCTGTTGAAAAGAGATTCTGCAACTCAAAGGTAACTCTAGACCCATGGGTTTAGTTCCTTTGGAAAATATCTTTGACCTAAACAACGTTGCCAAGGAACCTCATCTTGTCCCAAGTTGTGAGGATGTGGAAGATGTTAATATTGGGACAAAAGATCATCCAAAAGTCATCAAAATATCAAGAGCACTCTCACCTAAGGCCAAGCATAAATACATCTCACTAATGAAATAATACTCAGATGTTTTTGCTTGGAGCTATAATGATCTCAAGGCTTATGATACCAATATCACCCAGTACACTATACCAATAAAAAAGGATGAGATTCCTTTCAAACAAAAGCTAAGCAGAATGAACCCAAAGCTGTTGCCCCTAGTTGAAAAATAAATAAATAAACTATTTGAGGCAAAAATCATTGTGGCCCTTAGATTTTCAAGGTGGGTGGCCAATTTGGTCCCAGTGAGGAAGAAGTATGGAGAGATAGGGATATGCATTGACTTCAGAAATTTGAACAAAGTTTCTTTGAAGGATCATTATCCTCTTCCTAAGATGGATCACATTTTGCAGAGGGTAGTGGGATCCTAGAGGATCTACACCTTGGATGGCTTATCAGGCTACAATCAGAGCATGGTGCACCCAGAAGACCAAGAGAAGACAACTTTCACCACGCCCTAGGGCACTTTTATGTATGCAAAAATTCCTTTCAGACTCATGAATGCGGGGGAAACCTTCTAGCGGGCCATGGACATAGATTTTGCTGACGAAAAAGGCAATATTTTGGTCATCTATTTGGATGAAATCACTGTCTTTTCAACATCTGATGAGGAAC
Source organism: Pseudotsuga menziesii (assembly GCA_001517045.1). Taxonomy (NCBI): domain Eukaryota; kingdom Viridiplantae; phylum Streptophyta; class Pinopsida; order Pinales; family Pinaceae; genus Pseudotsuga; species Pseudotsuga menziesii. The sequence continues at coordinate 573,527 of LPNX010574687.1, read as the reverse complement.
ACGTTGCACACCTGCTGAGAATGTTCAGAAAGTGCAGAAAGTTCGACATCTCTTTGAATCCAAAGAAGTCATACTTTTCTATGAAGGAAGGGAAGTTGCTTGGGCACATAATTTCTTAGGAAGGCATCAAAATAGACCCAAAGAGAGTTGAGGTAATACATAAAATTGAACTCCCTTAGAATAAGGTTGAGGTTTAGTCCTTTCTAGGAAAGGTGAATTTTGTGAGAAGGTTAATTGCTGCCTTTGTTGAGATAGTAAAGTATATAACTAACATGTTGGGAAAGGGCAAAGAGATAAAGTGGACACCTAAAGCAAAGTATTCCTTTGAGGACATAAAGATGGATATTTTAGAAGCCCCTATACTGGTAAGCCCTGAATTCTCCAAATATTTCCTCATATTCTCATTCGCTTCAGAGCATACAGTGGAACGGGTGTTGTTACAAAAGAATCATGAAGGAAATGAGCAACCCATTGTTTTCTACATAAAAATGTTGAGAGATACTCCACTAAAATACAACATCTTGGATAATCAGGCTTATGCTCTGGTGTAGGCCTTGAAGGAATTCCGAGTGTACATCCCGCATTCTCATATTATTTCCCATGTCCCCACTAGTGCAGTAAAATATATTCTAACCCAACCGGACCCGGAGGGTAGAAGGGGAAAATGGATAGAAATCCTACTTGAATATGACTTAGAGATTAAACCCACAAAGCTGATTAAATCCCAGGTACTAGCCAAACTCATGGCACAATATAAATGTGATACTCTCATCCTGCACATGATTGCTAAATTTCCCACATAAGGGAAAAATCCTAAGCAACAACCAGAGCCAAAAGTGGCTGAACACTTCCTGTCATCCCCATGGTATACTGACATCATCTTTGTGTTGCAGCATCTACAAGCTCCACAGAATATGGATAGAACACAGGCCAGGTTTCTCAAACAGAAAGCAGCGGAGTCCTATTGAACTGCGTAAATGAACAAGAGGAAAAGAATCTCATTGAATAATTTCATGCAGGGGAATGTGGAGGTCATCATTACTGGAAAACCACAGTGAATAAGATCACGAGGGAAATATTTTATTGTTATACTATCTTATCTAACACCCACAAGGAAGTGGATTCCTGCCATAAGTGTCAGATATTTGAAGCAAGAAGGAATATTTTACCATTTCCTCTGAAGCCCATACATGTTGAAGCCCATTTCCAACAATGGGGACTAGATTTCATTGGAGAAATAAACCCATCTTCATCAAGGCCGCACAGGTGGATTCTCACTGCCACTGATTATTTCACTAAATGGATTGAATCCATCCCAACTAGACAAGCCACCGTGACAGTAATTATGCAATTTCTGGAGGAGCACATCTTGTCAAGGTTTGGGGTTCCCAAGAAGCTGATCACTGATAATGTTGCTGCATTCAAATCAAAGAAGATGGTTGAATTCTATTTCAAATATCACATACAGTTGGGATATTCCACATCCTATTATCCATAGGGAAATGGGTTGGTAAAAATCTTCAAATAAGAGCCTGATCAGGATCATCAAAAAGATGTTGCAAGATAACAAGAAGGCCTAGCACACAAAATTGATTCATGATTTGTGGGCTGGCAGAATCAGTGTAAAGAAATCCATTGGCACTTCACCATTCCAACTAGTTTATGGTTATGAGGTAATCTTTCCTAGTTCTTTGAGTTTGCCAATGATGATATTGTTACAGGAAGAAGAAACTGAAACCCATCCAACTCAGAGAATGATGTATCAATTGGTTGAACTGAAGCAACAAAGAGAGAAAATTTTTGATATAACTCTTAAATTTCAGGATAAAATGAAAGAGATCTTTAACAAGAGGACAAATCTTGATGATTTCCATATGGGGGGTGTATTTTTTCTATGGGATGCACCCCATGAAGAGAAAGGAAAGCATGGAAATTTTGATCACCTATGGAAGGGCCCTTACATAGTTGCAGCTTTTAGAGGAAAGAATGCCTATGTACTGGATGAAATAGAGAGTGGTCTAGAATATGGAGATCCTGTAAATGGAAGGTTACTCAAGCACTACTTTCTGTAAAGTAAGTTCAGTTTCCCATGTGATTGGATATACCATTTCATTTGAACTTTGCATGTGTTTATGGCTCTCTGATAGACTTAAATCCCGAGGTGAAGATAGTAAGGTCTCCAGCGGAGCTGTCATTTGGTTTTCTTTTTGTGCCAATGTGAAGTTACAGCACTAGAACAAATTTTGAGATGATGGGCATTTGGGATAAAGTAGGACAATGTAGTTTTTTGTGGTTTTTCAAGAAAAGAGGGCCCAAATGGAGTAGGCACTTGGTCTATGGGGTTCTTTACTACCTCACAAGTAGGATAGCATCCCCAAGTTGGAGCCACTGTTAGCATCTGTGCTAAAATTTGAGGATTTTTACAAATACCTCCACACTAATTCCCTTGCAAAAGAGTAAGCTAGTAAAAATGAGGGGTAAGGGCTAAAAATTTCATATCTTATGACTTAGAGGTATGTAGAAAAGGATTTGAAGTTGCTTAGGAGGCTTATTCCTAAGCTTGAATGTCAAAATGGTAAAAACTCCTTAAGCAATACCCTAGATACAAGCCTTATATGAGAAAAGCACATTTTGATCTCGGATCGACGACTAGGGATAAACCCGCAAAGAGATCAATAGTCTAGAAAGAGAGGAATCGGAAAGGATTGAATGCAAAAAGGGAGAAATTTCGGTTAAGAAAGTTGGAGAATCCGCGCTCCGCTTTCCGCAATTTGTTGGAATCAAAAGTCAAGATTGGAAAGGCGGAAGGCAGAAAGCGAGAAATTTTGGTCGTAAAAGTTGGTGAACCCGCTTTTCATTATCCACAGTTGGCGATCCGCAGGATCGACTGTCTGGAAGGTTTATGCAAAAGATCAACAGCTCGAAAAGGGGCAGAAAGGTAGAAGCAGAAAGATCAAAATTAAGATTCATAAAAGTAGAAGTCCTTCTGTGATCTGCAACCTGCATCTTTGATTGCATATCAACGGATTGAAAAGCTTATACATAATATCGATGGTGCGTAAAATGGCAACATGTGCATGAGATAAGTAGATTTCCCAATATGTGAAATCTAGTAGGCCCAACAAACTTTAACGGTGAAGATCAGGGCGGATTTTAGATCCATGACCCAGGATCATTTCACGATGAGAACTAGCAATGGGTAAGTCAGGTTGGAGGATTGCAAAATCAGGTAAAGTTGCATCGTCGGATGTTCAAGATGCAGGTAAGATTGAAATCTACGACTAGCATAGATCTCGATGGTTGAAGATGCAAGGAATAATAAACTGTTGCAATCCATTCAAAGATGCTCTGAACAGTCATTTTTATCAAATGAACCTGAGTCCCAAATGTTGATTTTTCCATTTTGATCTATCACGCGCATCCCAACGTGCTTTCCTGATTTGTTTGTGATCATAGCAAATCTGCCAACTCAGAATTTGTTAGGATTTAGTGTGTATGGGTTTGATTCCCATGACGTAAACTGAGTTTTGGTGCTCTACTTCGAGATTCATCTCATAGGAGAATTACTCTATAAATATAGCCTCAATAGAGGAACAAAGGGTTTGACATTCATTTTGGAATCCTCTGTGCTTGGGTTTGTAGTTCTGAACTCTTTCTTGGAAGTATTAATGCAAAGTATTTCATGAGTGTCTGAGATTCATCATGGTGTTCAATGTTCAGTCTGTGTTCCCCTGTATACTTCATTTCCATGTATGTGTAGTTTCTGCTAATGTGTTTCTAGTTGTATGTAAGGAATTCGTTCTCTATTAAGCGCTCCTTATGTCAGATAATGCATTTGTGATGTTTATATGGTAAATGTCTTGTAATTCATCCTCTGTTAGATGCTCCATTTCAATTATCAGCCTTTATTGTTGCTTCTGCTAAAGGTGTTTCAAGAGATTTATCCACAGATAGGTGCCTCCTGTTTCATTGGGATTCTTCTCATTCCCCCCTGCCATCCCTCAAAAGATATTTTACTGAACATTAACACTTACTTCGCCTCATATTATGAATGTTATCACTAGTCATTATGCTATAATCCCTTGAATGTTTGAGCCTTCGATACCATTTCCCAATGGTGCTGTCAGTTTGTTTGTCTTACACTCTTTAAAACCCAAACATCCCATTCTCTTCAGAAATCTAGCCTTCTGATTGCTTGCTTTAATCTATATGTGTATGTGAATGTTCCTATGACAAAGAGAGAGCCCTCTCCGACTGTATAGGCTATAATATAGTCTAAATATTGGTTTGAAATGGTTACCCTAGTGATTTCCTACCTACCCTCTTCAGTTAACTGGTTGTGAACTCTTTTAGTGATCCAGAGTTGCATTAGTGAGCTCTAGTGGTGATTTTACCACACCAAGTTAGCTCTCGAGTCAGTCCAAGTTTGTAGATTCCACTGCCTCTTTAGGATTTCAAATTCTCCTACATGTATAACAATTGTATTACATAGTTTTTATTGAATATGAGTATTAATACTGATTAATGGATGAATATCATTTATTCCAATTATTGGTCTCATGAGTGTTTTATTTTCCATGGATTATTGATCTGAGTTTATCAATTTCTTCTCTCTCTTCTACAATTCTCCATTTGAATTCTACAGGCCTGATGATCCTATGCTTCATTGAATTTTACACTATGAACTTTCTACTACAACCATAGCACATGAGTATGATAATTGGGTGAATGGATTCTTTCTATTGGTTCCATGTGAGGAGAAGAAGGCTCCCATACTCATTCAAGGTGATTTGATGAGTGCACCATCCCCTTATCAGCAGCAACAGAGGCATCCATTTCCTATCTTTGATTCCTCCATTCATAGTGATGATTGCATGACCAGTGGTAGAGAGTTGAACCACTGGGATTGTGCACATGGGAAATCCACAAGATTTTCATCTGGACTTGACAGTTGCAATATTTTTTCATCCATGGCATGGATGGATAGGTACTTGTTGGAGTTGTGCACCTTGGCAGGTGTACATTTTGCTTAAACCAAAGGTGTTTCAGTAGATACATCCTACATCTTTTCTAAGTAGCATGGGAATCTATGGTTTTTGGAGGATGCCTACAGTTTTCTTGGGACATGGGACTCACATCTATGTCATTGTAGAAACAAAGTTGTGAGCTCCTATACTTGTGTGCATCAGGCACACAATAATTTTTATGCTTGGTGGAGAAGGCTCACAAGGTTTTCCTACATTCAAGGGTTGCATAAATTATTGCAGGGGCCCTCACAGTTTCAATTTTGCATTGGAAATGTTGAGCCTCTAGTGTGGTGGTATTCTTTTCACATCCTCCTTTTCATTTTTTATGGTGATAAATATTTCTTGTTGTTAATAATGCTTGTAAGGATGTCGATAAGGTTATGGGATCCTAGTATTGTTTGGAATTACCATTTGTTCCTAGTGATCAAGATGTTTAATGGACTATTGCATAAGCAATGGGATCCTGGCATTCCCTAGAATGACATATTTCTACATCAAAATGTTGATGTTTGGAGGAATGAAGTACAAAGTGTGGGATCTTGGAATTTTTGGTTTTACACTTGCAGTGTGGAAGAAAAATGTTGAGCAAGGAGAGTAGGTGTTACACCATCTAGGATTGCAACTGATTGGGGACAAGAAATCTTGGGAGGGGAGGACTGTCATGTCCCTTCCTTAAGTGGTCACTTGACAAAATCCTAGCCCATCAAATCCATATGGGTTGAGGAGATAATTATTAATTAATTGGGTTTTTTTTTCTAGGCCCTAGTTTGTAATAAGTCATAAGTTAAATTTGCTTCTTTATTTTCCATGAATAAATTAATGAATGCATCCTCATATTACGAGTGAACATCCTGCATTCTCATATTAATGAAAATTTGACTATATGTCTATGAGAAGGTTTGGGGAATACTCATTTAGTGGGTAAGGAACAAGCCCCAAGGTTTATTAATTTTCTAGAGATTAATTTTGATCACTACAATGATTTGAAGGAACTTCCAAAGAAAAATATGCAATTTAAGTTACCTTCGGAAGTTGTTTGTCACTAATTTCCATCTCGAATTTCTTGATAATTCACTATGCAGGTATTTGAATGACCTTCCCATAGAATTTGAGCAGCTACCAGACTTAAAGAAAAACAAATATGCCCAAGCATAAGTCCATGCATTTGTTGGAAAATTTTCCCCAATAGTCCATACTAAGCCTAATATATCTAATGAGTAAGCGATCAAGGACCCTTTAAAAATATACATGACACATTAAGCAATATGTCTATTGAGAAGAGTTGATTTTGTTAGCAGGTTGAGGAGACAAAGGACCCATACAAAATTTTTCTCATTGAGCAGAGATTATTTTGTGTACAGTTTGAGGAGACAGAGGAACCAAAGGCTTATCCATATATAGATTAGAGGAGAAAGAGAACCATAAATTTCTTCCTCATAAACATGTAATTTAACTCTAAACATATCTAATTATCCATCCTACTTTTTTTATCCATAAATGAATGTTAATATGTACAATCCTAGTTCCCATTAGGAAATCAAATTCAAATCCATGTGCAATGGACTACATGATCCTTCAATCAAGGCATTATTAACTTTCCTTTGTTTGCCCAGATTAAGTCTGTGCTAGCTGAGATGTTTTTTTTTCTCCTCTTTGTGATTATTGTAGATACTCGAGGAGCTTGGAAAAGTTGACTATATGTCTATGTGAAGGTTTGGGGAATATGCCTTTATTGGATAACGAACAAGCCCCAAAGTTTCCTAATTTTGTAGTAATTAATTTTGATCACTGCAATGATTTGAAGAAACTACCAAAGAAAAATAGGTAATTTAAGTTACCTTTTTAAGTTGTTTGTCACTAATTTCGATCTCAATTTTCTTGTTATTTCACTATGCAGATCTTTGAAGGACCTTCCCATCGAATTTGAGCACCTATCAAACTTAAATAAAAACCCATATGCCCAAGCACAAGTCCATGCATTTATTGGAAAATTATCCCCACTAGTCCATACTAAGCCTAATATATCTAATGAGTAAGCGATTGAGGACCCTTTAGGAAGATAGAGGACCGATTAAGTGATCTATCCATTGAAAAGAGTTGATTTTGTTAGCAGGTTGAGGAAACAAATGACCCATACATAATTGTGCTCATTGAGTAGAGATGATTTTGTTTATTGGTTGAGGAGACATAGGACCTAAAGGCTGATCCATCTATAGATTAGAGGAGAGAGATAACCATAAAGTTATTACTCCTAAACATGTAATTTAACTCTAATCATATCTAATTATCCATATTGCTTTGTCTATCCATCAATGAGTGTTAATATGTACAATCCTAGTTCCCATTAGGAAATCAAATTCAAATCCACTTTTTATTGCTTAATGGTGGATATTGTTACCTTCTCCCATCACCAATAAATTAATAAGTACATGAAGCATACAAACCATGGTGAATGAGTTGGGTATGATATGATGAATTGGAAATTCATTTAAGAATATTGAGGTTTCAGGGGCATTAACCATCTAGGAATAGGAAATGGTTATTATAGTCCATGACACAACATTTTATTCAGGCATTTTTTCAAAAACTTTATGTGCATCCTCTAAACTCACACACTTCGAATACATTAAGGTCAATGCAATATCCAAAATAACATTACATACAATATTCTTTCGATCGTATCTTTAGCGATCTTCCTGCTTGCTTAGGGATATGATAAGTCTGCAAATGCTTTGTTTACATGAAGATATGATAGTCATCAATCCCTTCCTTCTTAATATGTCCATATTTCCTCTTTTTTTCTTCTTCTAATGTTAATGTTTGAATGAAACAGTATGGATCACATACCACTTAATACAATCTAGGTTATAGTCCATCAGATACATGAATAAAATTTTCATTAGGGTCTATAGGATTTCTTTCAAGAATACAGGAAACCTATAGAAGGGAATTGTTCGATCTTTCTCCGATCTAGATTAAGGAAGTCATTTCTATGGTTATCTTAGACCATTAAAGTAAACCATATTTTCCAATTACCATATTTTAATGCCAATAACTGGTCACACATACTAGATCTCAAACCATGGAGTTTGATTTGGATTGTATTCCTTTCATATGCATTTCATTGGATAATATTAATGCTTCATGGTAGTGGCTATTTTACAAAGAAGCATAAATAAAACTAGATAATTAAGATTATAGGGCTCATTAAATTTAATTAGGGATGACAATTATAATGGATAATGTTTGGGTGATGAGAACGTTGGATGACAGTGGTTTTCTATCAAACCCTCTTCCATGCCAAATCAGATAGTTCAAAGTGTGCCAAGGTCTGTTCCAAACATATAAGAACTACAAAAGAAACAACTATGTTTGGTTGAAAAAATCAGATTTGTCACATGAAATCTACTAAATAGATTTAACAATACAATAAATCGTATAATACCAACACTTTATGTTGGCACTCTATATCTTGTTTGAAGTTTGCAAATTATAGTTCATAAAGCATTACACTAAAATAGTAAGATGTAATAATTTTACAGGTGAAATGCTAGCAAGTTAGAAACTACATAAAATCTCCTCAGGTTGCAGGTGCCATCCACACTAATTTTGAAAGGGGATTTATCACTGTAGAGGTAATTTTACATCATTTGTTTTTGTGTCTATGCTGGTATCACATCATCATTAGTGTAGAAAATGTTTAGTTATCCCATTTGAAGGAGTTTCACAAGTTAGCGTATATGCATGTTTGTATTATGCCACATTTTATTTAACATATTAATTTTCCTTGTTATGAAAGAATTGTTGGGATATTATTAAACCCACTCATAACTTAGGATAAAATAATTAATCAATTTTGATTAATTTCCTACCCACTAGCCTAGATAATTGGCATCCACTTACACCTTAAAGTCAACACTTGCCATCTATACCCCAAGAATGTTTTAATTCTGATTCTAGGTTGAACTTGACCACTTTATTGATTCCTAGAATTAGTAATTGCACTTTCCTGCAGATTCTACCTTATTCTTCTTTTATCCTGGTTTTTTTTGGATAAGGTAAAGCTAATTAACTAGGAAACTTGTATATTTTGTTTCCAACCCATCCTCTATGATTTTCTCTCCATTTTACAAGATTAGCATGTTTATCCATCACTCTTGACAACTCACTCATGATTTTGCTAATTCGTGAGGCCCTTGACTGATTTGGGAAGTGCTTTAGCCACCTATGGGGGGTTAACATATTTGGTAAGTCTACCTTTCTGAGCTTTATGAGTTGTCTCCATACAAATCAATTTTACCTATGAGGGATGTACTATGTATGTACACTATTATTCATCATCATTCAATGGAAGGATACACTCTAATATTCATCTCTTCATTAATGTGATTCAATCTCTTTTATTCTCTCTATTTTTCCTGTGTATGCTTGTGATAATTATCTTAGTAGAAAGATATATTTCCAATGCTTCTTCTTAGCATATTTTCTCATAGCATTGGATCTATTATTTCTACATGGTATAATAAAGCAAGGTTTCTCAAGTTCTACAGAGTTGAGGAGCGCATCCAGTCCCCTATCCCTCTCTGAAGAAGAGCTTGATCTAAGCTTACAAGTTTTCTCCTAGTTTTTTTTTTGCAGATTGCAGAGAGTTTCTTCTTGAGTGCATCAACTTGGCCATATGAATTCTTCCTCAGCTATAATTCTTACTCCCATCAACTGTCATGAATGGAAATCCAAAATTGGCATTATATTGCGCAGCAAGGGACTATACAGAGTTACTCTAGCTTTGGAGAATGAGCCCAATGTTGTGATTGAGAAAACTAAGTGGAATAATAAGTTGGATGTTTCCTATGGATTGCTTCGCCTCTCTATTCATCTTCATCTACTCTTTCATCTAGATGGTTTGACCACTCCAAACCAAGTGTGGATCCAACTTAAGTCTCTCTTTGGATTTCAAGATGAGTTAAGAGCGAATCAGTTGGAGATTGAGTTATTCTCACCGAGTCCAAGCAGTTTCGATTCTATTGAGGGTTTCTTCACTAAATTCAAGTCAGTTTTTCTAATGCTCAAACACTGTGGGATTGAGAAGAAATATGATCAATTAATCCTTTACATTATTTCTAAATTGGGTCCTAATTACTCAATTTTTGTGTCTACTTTTCATGCTACTAGGCTTGTTGTTCCTAAGTAGGAAATGCCTTCTTTAAATACTTTCTTTGATTCACTAACAAAGGAGAAATATAAATTGATCCAGATAGGTGATCTTATATCTTCCAAGGGAAAGGATCATGCTCTCATGGTTCAGGGAATAAAGAATAGCAAATCCAAAGAAAAACAAATTGTGAAAGAGAAGAAGCCAAAGTCAGAAATTGAAGATGAAATTTTGAAGTCTACTGGTGAAGATTCAGTAAAGAAGGGTAAGAAGAAAGGGAGCACATCCAAGTGTTCTTATTGAATCAAGGGATTTCATTCATAGAAGAAATGTTTTAAGAAGAATATGGACATCATGTTTACTCTTCTTTAGAATCACAAGATCGAAGTTCTAGATGAGCTAGAGAAGCCTATTGATTCTTCATAACACTATCATAGTGTGCAATTCCAAGGCAATATAACCTATTCCTTGAGTACCAGAGTAAAATAATTTCCTCATGTATCTGATATAGATTCTATTAGGTCATGATTTTGTCTTCCTTAGTTTTATGCTTTTGTTTATGTTTTTTGAAATTTGCTAATATTTTTACTTCTAGGAAATTTTGCTGTAAAGGTTAATTTTGAGTTTATGCCTTTAGTTTTCATCTTTTTTATTTTTTCCTATTTTTAAGCTTGCTTTTATAAATTTTTGCGTAGAGTTCATTCTTGAAGGGTTCTACAAGGTGTATATTGATTAATGGTTTCATTAATGACACTAAGATCAAAGATTAATCATATAAACCAAGTCTTAAAACTGGATTAGTGATTAAATGACATGAAATTATGTGTTTGGGATTTCTTGTAGTGCAAGAGCGAAATTAATGCACTAGCGCGCTACAAGAAATCCGCGAGTGCTAAAATAGTCATTTTTCACTCCGGTTTTTTCAGGGGTTTCGTTCCTAAGGTGTTAATCACATCAATTAGCACATTTGATACATGTCTTGCCAGGCTAATCATGGAAACAGGTGTCTGGTCATCGTGTGAGGGAGATCGTGGCAATTGTATGCAAGTTCATGGCAAATGATGACAGTAAGTGGAACGAGGTAGAATTTTCAAGAATAGGTTCCTAAGCCGAAGAATACGAAGGCATTGAAGGTCGTGGTGGAGACATATTGCTAAGAAATTGAAGTTTTGACAGTTGAAGGAAGAATTAGAGCTTCCCAGCGGTGACAGTTCGAAGCGATCTGAACAGTTGAAGACAGCTGGAACGTGCAATTCGACACCTAACCTTTCAAGGGATCAACTTCCAGCACCTATACTAAGATTTGGATGAGGTATACCACGTGACATTTGATAGGGTTTGTTAAATTTGGGGGTTTTTCTAATAAAGCCTATAATGTCAAAATTTTAAAGAAGGACATGAATTTATTCACTCAATAGACTTTGAATGATGAGATATTAATCAAAATATATAAGTATTCATCATTTGAGTTATTAAAGTTCAGAGGAGAACTATTGGAGGTCTTTGAGTTTGTGATTAGGTCAAATTGCTGAAACTTGGCACAAAACATTTCCTAAACTGGTGATAGAGATGACTATGAGAGTTTGAAGGTAAATAGATTGCCAAAACTGTGCAAATTTGAAGAAAAATAGACTGTGAGATTACTGAAAGGTGCTGCAAACCATACTGAAAATGAAGAAGAGTGGAAAAATTAATAGGTCCGAGCCCACTGATCTCAGTTGGATAGATAAATTCTCAGGATGTGCTGAGCTATTTGAAAATGCAGGATGGTTGATATTTTTCAGGAAAATTGATGGACACAATGCTAAGGTCTCCCATAAGTTTGCTCAGTGTTATGACAAAGATACTGTATCTTTTGATACTTTGAAATTCAAATTGACCAAAGAGTCAGTAGTTGAGGCAACAGGGGTTAGAAATGAGGGAGAACTTTGGTTTAAGAAAGTGCCATTCGCCTTTAATGCACAAAGGTACCTACTGCCTGGTATAGTTCTAGATTGGGGTAAGGGTGTGCCCATCCATAACTTCAGGCCTGAATGGGTACAACCTATTAAGATTTTACAAATTTATATTACATGTGAAGGAAGGTATGCCTTCGTTTTTAAATACCATTTCAGGTTTCTTCAACACCTCAAAAACGAATCAAAGATGAACTTGCCTTTCTTCTTGCTAAAGATCCTGTAGATGATGTCTTGCAGAATCAAAGAACACCAAAATCATACTAGATAGTCCATTTTTCACCATGGGTTTATCAAACTCATTATCAACAGTGTTTTGTAGAGGGAAGGAAAAAATTGGGAATATTTCCTTTTTTGGTCAGGGTTTCAGAATAGTCAAGAAGGACAGTCTAATAGAAAGCAAGCTGATAAAGCATAGACCTTGATCAGAAAACTAAGACAGAAGATAATTTAGGTTAAAAATGAAAACAATGTCAAATTAGAGGAAGTTGTAGAGCCTGCAAAAGAAGATTGAGAATCTAAACAACATCTAAATGACATTGAGAGCAAAGATTTGCAGTCTGTGAATAAGGAGACTCAGCCTGTTCAAGATGATGCACCAACAGAGACATTTGTTGATGAAAATATTGTACTTACAGAGAAAGTTTCAGGTGATGAAGAGGACACTAAAATCCAAAAACAAAGTCCAATTACAGTCTTGTCAGAGGATGAAACATACCTGTTTGAGGAGGATAAGCTTCCTGTTATTGATGAAACTAAGGTTGGAAATAAAAAGGAATTTCACAGCCAGAAAGATAGGGTAGCAATACCAAAGAAAAATAAGTTAAAAGTCATGGAATTTGCCTCAATCACCCATCAAGGAAAAACTTTAAAAATGGTAGGGAAACTTGCTCCTGGGTGGAGACCAAAGACTAGACCTAGAAACAAGCTTAGGCTGAATATGAAGAAATTACTAAACCCTAAATTGAATAAAGAAGGAGTAACTATGATTGATGACTCATCCTTTGATGAAAAACTAGATGTTGATAAGGGTGACAGGAAAGGAAAAAGACCAATGAAATCAGAAAAAGAATCTTCCCTTACTGAGACTAAACGTTCTGATGTATTTTTAGAGATACGAAACCAAATGTTAAAGGAACAACAAGAAGGTGAGATAGAGGTTTCTCACTCAAAAAACAAGCTGATGGTTGATGAAAATGTTCCCTGTGAAACTGAGACTAAAGAAAACCTAATTTTTCATGAGACTCCTATAGAATTGCTGCCAGAAGATGAAGAAATCTATAGGAGACTAAACATTCCATGGCTTCCCAATGAAATGCAAAGTATAGCAGGAAATAAAGCATTTGATTCAAAGAAAGAGAATTTACACAGAATCATAAAGCAGTATAAACATCAGGTGTAATATATGCAGGAGACAAATGATGGCTTGGTTATGTCCAATAGAAGACTCAGAGAGGATCTGGATGAGGTGAATAGCCACTATAAGGAGCTGATTGCAGTCTCAAAAGAGGCATTGAAAAGAAAAAGAAATACAAAGACACAATTTACAATGTTAAAACAAACCATCAAAGATATATAGTAGCAAAATGAAGAACTCACTAAAAAGATGGCAGAGATGGAAGCAGAGCAATTGAAGGCTAGGAGAAAGGCCCAATCCCTAGAAGGGATAGCCTTGTTAGCAGAGGCAGCTAAAGATCTATGAGGCTTGTTAACAAAATCAATTATTTGTTATGTTTTGAAGGATATTTCATTTTTGTAATTATTATTTTGATAAAACCATTTCGATGAGTAGGCTGAAAAGCAGTTAGGGTTTAGCCCTTAACTGAATTTTGAGGATAGTATTAATGTAGGTCAAAAAGAGGAATAGAGGTTCGATTTTTTGGCTGGCTAGAGGAGGTCTCCAAACTTGTTCATAAGCTAAGTAAATGAATCTTATGTGTATTTGAAGAACTGATTATGAAATATATGCTCCATTTTACCCTTCAATTTGTTCTCTGGCTTCATTTATAGCTTGTTTTAGCTACTCAGTTGGTAATTTCATTGCTGGTTTAAAGTTTTATGCTTGTAGTGCTTGCCATTTGTGGATGAACTTCAGTGCTATTTTCTGTTGGATACATGGTTATTATGTTATGCATCTCATTTTTTCTATGCTTGTGATTTAGTTCTTATTTGGGTTATGAATGCATTCCCTCTTGTCACCAAACTTCACAACCAAAAAACCTTAAAAAAAACCTAAAAACTCAGTTTTGTTTGATTGAAATATTTGAGATTATGTTGGCTTGTTTTCTTGTAGTATGGAAACAATTTCTGGCATAAACATCTTTGGCACCGTTGCCGAGGAATGAAGTTCAAAACATATTTTTCCTTGGGATACTTATCATTTCACTGGTTTCAAGAGGTGAACTTAAACCAGCATATCTTTAAGACTACTTTTCACCAGTTTGTCACAGTGGCTACTAGGGGAATTGGAACTAGAAACAGGCCTATTTCACCTTTGTAGCTGGGTGTTTCAGACCTAGAACAGATATTGAAAACAACAAGGAAGATTAGAAGGTCTCAGTAATTACCAACCCTATGTGACCCTGACCATTCGGATGGTTCATCACCTTCATCTGTTTTGAGAAAAGAAGAAGAAACTTCACCTTGGTTAAAGCCTATAATTCCTGGCAGCAACTTTCAAGTTTTCACTGATCCTCAATCTTTCAGAAAAGCTAAAACAGTATCTCCTGGTAAGATACCTCTATTTCATTTGAAAGTAGGTAAAACCCCTTTTCAGCCAAGTTCTAGCCAAATCTCTCCATCACTAAAGTTAGTCAACCTTAAAATGGCAGCCCAAAATCAGCCTATAGACACGATGGACCGAATGGTTGCAACCAGATATGCACCATTAGTTTTGCCTCACCCTTTGAATGCACTGCCTGGAGGTGACTATCAGAAATACCTGCCTAGGTTTAATGGACAGGGTGAAACTACAGTTGAAGAGCACTGGGAAGCTTTTCTCAGTTATGCTGATAACCAGAACATTGAAGCTAAGGACGTATGGATGAGGATGTTTGTGTAGAGCCTTGATGGAGATGTCAGAAAATGGTTTAGGGAGCTGCATGCTAATTCAATCACCATCATAGAAGAGCTTCGGGATCTCTTCATGAGACAATGGGGTGACACCAAAGACCATACTTATTATATAACTGAGTTTGGAGCCCTTAGGAGAAAGAAGGATGAAACCATTGCAGATTTTTCAAAAAGATTCAATAAAATGTACAACAGAATTCCTATAGAAATAAAACCTTCAAAAACATCTGCAAAACTCACATATCCAAATGCTTTCGATCATGAATTTTCTTTAATATTAAGAGAGAGAAGACATGTTCCTTTACTGAATATGTAGGATGCAGCATTAGAGGTGGAGTCTAACATATTGGCTTCCAATAGATTGAAGAAGGAAACAACTCAGCAAATGTATGACAGGAAAGGTAAGAAGGAAGCAGCTCCTGGGGTTTCAACATCTCATTCTTCAGAAGGAAAAATTGATGAGATGGCCAAGTTAGTGAAGATTTTGACTACAAAATTAAACAAGTTAGAACTAGAAAGAAATTCCAACAAGCCTGGTCAAGAAGGTGAAAGAAACCCTAACAATCAGAACCAATTCAGAAGACAATTTGTTCCACATTTCATACCTAGAGAACAAAGAAATAATGATATTCAGCGAGAAAGGAGAGAGACCGAGGACCAAAGGGTACCACGACCTCTTCAGAACAATGCTGTTAATGAAGAAGAGATTGATGAAGAAGTGATATTTGAAGACACATATCAAGATATGAACTATTTTGGAGAAATATTGTCTGAGGGTTTTGTCACGAAAGAGTAGTTTTTAAATGCAGAATATTATGATGCTGATATGTTTGAAACTGAGGATGATTTGAATCTCAAAATGACTATTGTAACTGTTGATGTCTGTCAAAATGAACCCAAGAAGACTGTGAATTTGAGGTCAGCCCCAAAACAAGTAGTACAAAACCCAAAAAAGAAGGTAGTTGTACCTACTAAGCAGCAATCTAATCCTGTGTCAGAGAAAAAACAAATTCCAGAAAAGAAAAAGAAGAACATGGAGATTGAAGAGGTAAATAAAACTGTACAGAATTTTAATCTAGAAAATGAATTAGGCAAAATAAAGATTCCTATGCCTTTTACTAAGCTAATTAAAAATCCTTCTTACAAAGAATCAGTTCTTAAAATGATCGGTTCAGCAAACAATCAGCCTATTTCTGATACAGTGAATTTGCAAGAAGAAAATCCTAAGATTTTTATTGGATTATCCTTGGCTGAAAAAACTAAGAATGAAGCAGGTGCTTCACCTCCATTTTACATTACTCTGACAGTCCATGAACAAATGATACATAACTGTTTGTTAGATTCAGGAGCATCACACAATTTAATGCCAAAGGCTGTCATGGAGGCTTTAGGTCTGAGTATAACCAAACCCTATCATGATCTGTATGCATTTGATTCATGAGTTGTAAAGTGTTTAGGTGTGATTAAAGACATGGTTGTCAGTTTGGCTCAATTACCAATGAAAAGTGTAATCATGGATGTGGTGGTAGCTGATATTACACCTAAATTTGGGTTACTTCTCTCTAGGTCCTGGGCAACGAAAGTTGGTGGAACTTTACAAATGGATTTATCATATGCTACTATTCCTATGTTTGGAGGAGAAAATAGAAGGCTGTATAGAGAGCTTCAGTTTGCCTATATTGTGACAGATGACAAGAATCCTACCAACCATCCTCTGTATGTTGTTGATAAAGATTTGGGTACTTGCATGCTACATTTTAGTGATGATGACAATACTGTTGGCTTGTTACAGGTTGAAAAGGAACAGCCAGTTAAATGCAGCAAGGAACAGGAATATGAGCTTTGGCAATTATACTTTGATGGATCATCTTGCAAAGAAGGTGCTAGAGCAGGGGTTCTTCTTATATCCCCTGGTGGTGAAATAGTAAAGCTGATGTATAAATTAGAATTCATTACTACGAACAATACTGCTGAATATGAAGCTTTGCTGTTAGGATTGAAGGATGCCAAGGATTTAGGCATTCAACAGATTTATGCATATGGCAACTCCGAGTTAGTTGTTCAGCAGATGAGGAACAACTATCAAGTGAAACAGGATTTGCTGAAATTCTATCGAAATGAGGTATGGGACATGGTCGATAATTATTTTGCAACTTTTAACATTACCTATATTCCAAGGGACCATAATCAGACTGCTGATTCATTGGCCCTAGTTGCTACACATTTTAGAATTCCCAAAACCACACAATTGAGGTATCCCATTGAGGTTAGGTACAGACCATCTATACCTAATAATGTAAAGCAATGGAGAGTGTTTGAAGATGACATTGAAATTAAAATATTTTTGGAGCTTACACATGAGTTTTCTAATTCCCTGATTGATCAAGAGGAAGATGATGAGGATGGAGATGTGGAAGAGATTGCTGAAAATGAAATAGCTGGGCACAAGATCATTGAACTAAAAGGTAATTTCATCCCAAAAGGTTTGGTACCTTTAGAAAGAATATTTTCGAAAGATGATACACCTCTAAAACCTGTTGCACAGTCTTCAGAAGAGAATGTGGTGGATTGTAACATTGGCCCTACAAAACATCCTAGAATGGTGAAAATTTCGAAATCACTTACAGCTGAACAGAGAAACAAGTATATAAAGTTGTTAAAGGAACATGTTGATGTCTTTGCATGGTCCTATGAAGAATTGAGAACATATGATACTGGAATTATACAACATAAAGTCCCTTTAAAACTGAATTTTAAACCTTTTCGTCAAAAATTAAGAACGATTAATCCAGCCTTGTTTCCTATTATTGAAAAAGAAATGAAGAAGTTATTAGATGCCAAGATCATTGTTCCTCTCAGGTACTCTTCATGGGTGGGTAATCTAGTTCCTGTTAGGAAAAAGAACGGAGAAATCAGACTATGTGTTGACTTTAGAAACTTGAATAGATCTTCACTAAAGGATAATTATCCTCTGCCTAAAATTGAGCAAATATTGCAGAAGGTTGTTGGGACACAGAGGATTTCTATGGTTGATGGTTTCTTAGGATACAATTAGATTTCTATGCATCCTGATGATAAGGAGAAAATAGCTTTTACCACTCCCTGGGGAACTTTCATGTATGATAAGATGCCTTTTGGTTTAATGAACATTGGAGCAACTTTTCAGAGGGCTATGGATATAGCTTTTGTAGGGGAAAAGGACAAGTTTGTGGTAATTTACTTAGATGATATTACTGTATTTTCACAATCAGATGATGAACATCTAAAACATTTGAAATAGACTTTCTTAAAATGCAGAAAATTTGGTTTGTCCTTGAATCCAAAGAAGTCACACTCTGCTATACAGGAAGGCAAATTACTAGGTCATTTAATTTCTGCTGATGGTATAAGGATTGACCCCGAAAGGGTAAAAGAAATATTGAAGATAAGTCTGCCTAGGAGTAAAAAAGATGTCCAATATTTCATTGGTAAAATTAACTTTCTGTGTTGGTTTATACCAAACTTTGCTAAGACTATCAAGCAGATTACAGCCATGCTAAAAAGCGATCAAGAAGTCAAATGGACCACTGAAGCAAAGAATGCATTTGAAAAAATCAAGATGGCCCTTAGTGAAGCCCATGTATTAGTAAGTCCAGATTTCACCAGAGAATTTCTAGCATTTTCTTTTGCATCTGAAGATACACTAGCAGCTGTTCTATTGCAAAAGAATAAGGAGGGTCTTAAGCAACCTATTGCATTCTTCAGCAAAACTCTCAGAGATTCTGAATTAAAATACAACATCTTGGAAAAACAAGCTTATTCTTTGGTGAAAGCTTTGAAATTTTTCAAAATTTATGTTTTGCATTCTAAAGTTATTTCATATGTGCCTAATGCTGCTGTAAAAGATGTTTTGACACAGCCTAACAGTGAGGGGAAAAGAGGCAAGTGGATTGCTAAAATCATGGAGTATGATGTAGATATCAGACTTACCAAACTAGTCAAGGGACAGGGTTTAGCCAAGCTGGTGGCCGAATCAAACTGCTAAGCTTTAAGACTGCATGTGATGGCAGAAGAGCTAGCTCAAGAAGAAAATCAAGCAGAGTTGGAGAAAGAGAAGATTATGGACTTCTATTCAGCATCCACATGGTATGCAAACATTGTGTATTTTCTGTTGTATTTGCAATGTCCTGAATATTTAGATAGAAAAGCTGCTAGATCTTTGAAGCTAAGAACTACTAAGTACTGTTTAGTAGAACAGCAGTTATTTTGGAAGGACCCAGGGGGTATTCTACTCAGATGCTTAGATAAACCTGAAATTGAAGGAGTGATTTCTGAATCTCATGAGGATGCTTGTGGAGGTCACAAGTACTGGAAGGCAACAACATACAAGATCTTTAGAGCTGGGTACTATTGGCCCTCTTTGTTTGCAGATGTATATCAGCAGGTAAGAGCTTGCATCCCTTGTCAGAAGTTTGCTGGCAAACAAAAATTGTTGTCATTACCTTTAAAACCAATTGCAGTAAGTGCTCCTTTCCAGCAATGGGGTCTGGACTTTATAGGAGAGATAAGACCATCTTCCTCAAGACAACACAGGTGGATTTTGACTGCAACAGACTTCTTTACCAAATGGGTGGAAGCTATCCCTACTAGGAATGCCATAGATAAGATGATTATGGAATTTATTGAAGAAAATATCCTCAATAGGTTTGGGTGTCCTCAGAAAATAGTAAGAGATAATGCAAAAGCTTTTAAGTCTAAAGCATTGGAAGCATTTTGTGAAAAGAATGGTATCTTGTTGAAACATTCAACTCCTTACTATCCCCAAGGTAATGGTTTAGTTGAGTCCTCAAATAAAAATATCATTCAGAGTATCAGGAAACTAATGAAGCATAATAAGAGATCATGGGATTCTATGCTAAAATATGCATTATGGCTGATAGAATAACAGTCAAGCAAGCAATTGGAACTTCTCCTTTCCAATTAGTGTATGGTACAGATGTAGTTTTTCTTGTTCAGTTGGGCATTCCAGTGATGAAGTTTCTTCAGAATTGTCAGGAAGAACATAATGATATGCAGAGAATTATTTATGAGATGCTAGAGTTGTAGCAGAACAGAGAAAGAGTGGAAGAAAAGGCATAGTTATACAGATTGAAGATAAAAGACAGATTTGACAGGAAAATAAAAAACAACGCTTTCTCAATTGGTGACATGGTTCTAAGGTGGGATGCCAGGAAAGACAAAAAAGGGAAACATGGAAAATTTGACAACCTTTGGTTTGGCCCTTTCCTAATATCTAAGTTTTTGGAAAATAACACTTTCGTCGTACAGACTTTGGAGGGTGAGGAATTGTCAAGTTCAGTTAATGGACGATTCCTCAAGCATTTCTATAGTTTTTTAGGGGAATTTTAGTTTTTCATTGTATATACCGGTGTGAGTAATACATAATAAAGACTCCATAACCCAATGGAAATTTTGCAGATTAGCAGGTAACAGAAAAGAAGGCACTGGTCTACATGTTCTTGAAATTTGCTAATATTTTTACTTCTAGGAAATTTTGCTGTAAAGGTTAATTTTGAGTCTATGCCTTTAGTTTTCATCATTTTGATTTTTTCCTATTTTTAAGCTTGCTTTTATAATTTTTTGCGTAGAGTTCATTCTTGAAGGGTTCTACAAGGTGTATATTGATTAATTGTTTCATTAATGACACAAAGATCAAAGATTAATCATATAAACCAAGTCTTAAAACTGGATTAGTGATTAAATGACATGAAATTATGTGTTTGGGCTTTCTTGTAGCGCAAGAGCGAAATTAATGCACTAGCGCACTATAAGAAAGTCGCGAGTACCAAAATAGTCATTTTTCACTCCGATTTTTTCGGGGGTTTCGTTCCTAAGGTGTTAATCACATCAATTAGCACATTTGATACGTGTCTTTCCAGGCTAATCATGGAAACAGGTGTCTAGTCATTGTGTGAGGGAGATCGTGGCAATTGTATGCAAGTTCATGGCAAATGATGACAGTAAGTGGAACGAGGCAGAATTTTCGGGAATAGGTTCCTAAGCTGAAGAATACGAAGGCATTGAAGGTCATGGTGGGGACATATTGCTAAGAAATCGGAGTTTTGACAGTTGAAGGAATAATTAGGGCTTCCCAGCGGTGATAGTTTGAAGCGATCTGGACGGTTGAAGATAGCTGGAACGTGCAAATCGACACCTAACCTTTCAAGGGATCGACTTCCAGCACCTGTACTAAGCTTTGGATGAGGTATCCCGCGTGACATTTGATAAGGTTTGTTAAATTTGGGGGTTTTTCTGATAAAGCCTATAATGTCAAAATTTTAAAGAAGGACATGAATTTACTCACTCAATAGACTTTGAATGATGAGATATTAATCAAAATATCTAAGTATTCATCATTTGAGTTAGTAAAGTTCAGAGGAGAACTATTGGAGGTCTCTGAATCTGTGATTAGGTCAAATTGCTGAAACTTGGCACAAAACATTTCCTAAACTGGTGAATGAGCAAACTATGAGAGTTTGAAGGTAAATAGATTGCCAAAACTGTGCAAATTTGAAGAAAAATAGACTGTGAGATTACTGACAGGTGCTGCAAACCATACTGAAAATGAAGAAGAGTGGAAAAACTAATAGGGTCGAGCCCACTGATCTCAGTTGGATAGATAAATTCCCAGGATGTGCTGAGCTATTTGAAAATGCAGGATGGTTGATATTTTTCAGGAAAATTGATGGATACAATGCCGAGGTCTCCCATAAGTTTGCTCAATGTTATGACAAAGATACTGTATCTTTTGATACTTTGAAATTTAAATTGACCAAAGAGTTGGTAGCTGAGGCAACAGGGGTTAGAAATGAGGGAGAACTTTGGTTTAAGAAAATGCCATTCACCTTTAATGCACAAAGGTACCTACTTCCTGGTGTAGTTCCAGATTGGGGTAAGGGTGTGTCCATCCATAACTTCAGGCCTGAATGGGTAGAACCTATTAAGGTTTTACAAAGTTATATTACATGTTAAGGAAGGTATGCCTTCGTTTTTAAATACCATTTCAGGTTTCTTCAACACCTCGGTAATGAATCAAAGATGAACCTACCCTTCTTCTTGCTAAAGAGCCTACAGAAGATGTCTTGCAGAATCAAAGAACACCAAAATCATACTAGACAGTCCATTTTTCACCATGGGTTTATCAAACTCATTATCAACAGTGTTTTGCAGAGAGAAGGAAAAACTTGGGAATATTTCCTTTTTTGGTCAGGGTTTCAAAATAGTCAAGAAGGACAGTCTAATAGAAAGCAAGCTGATAAAGGACAGACCTTGATCAGAAAACTAAGACAGAAGATAAAGGTTAAAAATGAAAACAGTGTCAAATTAGAGGAAGTTGCAGAGCCTACAAAAGAAGATTGTGAATCTAAACAACATCTAAATGACATTGAGAGCAAAGATTTGCAGTCTATGAATAAGGAGATTCAGCCTGTTTAGGATGATGCACCAGCAGAGACATTTGTTGATGAAAAGATTGTACTTGTAGAGAAAGTTGCAGGTGATGAAGAGGACACTAAAATCCAAAAACAAAGTCCAATTACAGTCTTGTCAGAGGATGAAACATACCTGTTTGAGGAGGATAAGATTCATGTTATTGATGAAACTAAGGTTGGTACTAAAAAGGAATTTCATAGCTAGGAAGATAGGGTAGCATTACCAAAGAAAAATAAGCTAAAAGTCATGGAATTTTCATCAGTCACCCATCAGGGCAAAAATTTAAAAATGGTAGGGGAACTTGCTCCTGGGTGGAGACCAAAGACTAGACCCAGAAACAAGCTCAGGCTAAATATGAAGAAATTACTAAACCCTAAATTGAATAAAGAAGGAGTAACTGTGATTGATGACTCCTCCTCTGATGAAAAACTGGATGTTGATAAGGGTGACAGCAAAGGGAAAAGACCAATGAAATTAGAAAAAGAATATGCCCTTACTGAGACTAAACTGTCTGATGTATTTTTAGAGATACGGAACCAAATGTTAAAGGAACAACAAGAAGGTGAGATAGAGGTTTCTCACTCAGAAAACAAGCTGATGGTTGATGAAAATGTTCCCTGTGAAACTGAGACTAAAGAAAACCTAAGTTTTCATTAGACTCCTACAGAATTGCTGCCAGAAGATGAAGAAATCTATAGGAGACTAAACATTCCATGGCTTCCCAATGAAATGCAAAGTATAGCAGGAAATAAAGCATTTGATTCAGAGAAAGAGAATTTATAGAGAACTATAAAGCAGTATAAACATCAAGTGGAATATATGCAGGAGACAAATGATGGCTTGGTTATGGCCAATAGAAGACTTAGAGAGGATCTGGATGAGGTGAATAGCCACAATTAGGAGCTGATTGCAGTCTCAAAAGAGGCATTGAAATGAAAAATAAATACAGAGACACAATTTACAATGTTAAAAAAAACCATCAAAGATCTACAGTAGCAAAATGAAGAACTCACTAGAAAGATGGCAGAGATGGAAATAGAGCAACTGAAGGCTAGGAGAAATTCCCAAGCCCTAGAAGGGATAGCCTTGTTAGCAGAGGCAGCTAAAGATCTATGAGGCTTGTTAACAAAATCAGTTATTTGTTATGTTTTGAAGGATATTTCATTTTTGTAATTATTATTTTGATAAAACCATTTCAATGAGTAGGCTAAAAATCAATTAGGGTTTAGCCCTTAACTGAATTTTGAAGGATAGTATTAATGTAGGTCAAAAATTGGATTAGAGGTTCGATTTTTTGGCTGGCTAGAGGAGGTCTCCAAGCTTGTTCATAAGCTAAGTAAATGACTCTTATGTGTATTTGAAGAACTGATTATGAAATATATGCTCCATTTTACCCTTCAGTTTGTTCTCTGGCTTCATTTATAGCTTGTTTTAGCTACTCAGTTGGTAATTTGATTGCTGGTTTAAAGTTTTTATGCTTGTAGTGCTTGCCATTTGTCGATGAACTTCAGTGCTATTTTATGTTGGATACATGGTTATTATGTTGTGCATCTCAATTTTTCTACGCTTGTGATTTAGTTCTTATTTGGGTTATTAATGCATTCCCTCTTGTCACCAAACTTTACAACTAGAAAACCTTTAAAAAAACCTAAAAACCCAGTTTTGTTTGATTGAAATATTTGAGATTATGTTGGCTTGTTTTCTTGTAATCTGGAAACAATTTCTAGCATAAACAGATTCATTTTATGAAATCTCAAAATCATAAATATGAGATCCTTTCTTTGATAATCCACCTATCACTCTCCAAAATTCATCTCTCAATAATTGTGATTTTCCACTATATACTGACTTGTCTTTGAGCAACTCTTCCTCACTCCATAATTCTGGTTTAGAAGCACGTTTGAAGGATTATGCATGTCATGAAATCATTAATACCACCATCCATACCATCTACCATACCTCTGAATAATCTGAATACTATACAAATCCCAAGTTCACTACTTGATTCCTCATTGGTCTCTTATGTAGTGATACTTATATTACATGGTTGGAAGTCTTGCCTATCTTTCAGTGGTTGGTTATCCATGACCTTAATGATATTTGGACTGATATTAAATATGTTTGGATCTAGTCTAAACACTTATATTTCAGATCTCAAGTCCATTCATCATTCATATTTTTACACGTATCAGTTTTCCCCAGTTGCTCATAGTTTTCCTAGTATAGCCCTAAATCCTCATGGAGTCACTGAAGCCTTTGTCTTTGTTGTTCCATATACTAATGTTTCTGATATATCATATTTTTATCAGCCTCATATCAGATCTGGGAAGGTTCTGCACCAGATTAGAAGAATGACATGTGATTCACATCACAATTTTGCAGCTATTCAGGGAATTGAGTGTGTAACAAATTGTCTTAATTTTTGTACTCTTTGGGAAGGAGTATTCTCATATCTCTTTTCCATTTCAGATTTTGTTTGTAGATCAAAGTTTGTTAGAAGCAAGAAGCATTCAGATAATGTTCCTACTTCATCAGTTGATGAGATACTAGGAGTCTCTCCTCTTCCTTCTTGCAGATTCAACACTGTAGCGCATGATCATGGAGTTCATGATTTCTTCATCAAGTCTTTCACTAAGAAGCAGTTCATTCAGCTCATTCAAGTGAATCTAAAAACCTACTTAAGACATATTATTTCAAATTTTGTGCATTGTCCTTTCTTGAGGGAGTATTTTCCCCATGTGGTTTTACCTCTTTCCTCGACTTTTTGGACATAATAATTGTTAAAGGGTGACCATAGCCTTGTTGTTGGGCCCTATATAGACCTATATTTTTGAAATACCATCATAAAATCAAACTTAAAGGGGGGTGTTTGGATATTATTAAATCCACCCATAACTTAGGATAAAATAATTAATCAATTTTGATTAATTTCCTACCCACTAGCCTAGATAGTTGGCATCCACTTGCACCTTAAAGTCAACACTTTCCATTTATACCCCGAGAATGATTTAATTCTGATTCTGGGTTGATCTCAACCACTTTATTGACTCCCAGAATTAGTAACCGTGCTTTCTTGCGGATTCTGCCTTATTATGCTTTTGTCCAGCTTTTTTGTGGATAAGGTAAAGCTGGTTAACTAGAAAACTGGTATCTTTTGTTGCCAACCCATCCTCCATGATTTTCTCTCCATTTTCCAAGATTAGCATGTTTATCCAGCATTCTTGACAACTCACTCATTCTTTTGTTAATCCGTGAGGTCCTTGACTAATTTGGGGAGTGTTTTAGCCACCTATGGGGGTTTATCATATTTAGTAAGTCTACCTTTCTGATATTTATAAGCTGTCTCCATACACCTATATTTTACCTATGAGGGATGTACTATTTATGTACACTATTATTCGTCATTATTCAATGGAAGGATACACTCCAATATTCATCTCTTCATTCATGTGATTCAATCTCTTTTCTTCTCTCTATTTTTCCTGTGTATGCTTATGAGCATTATCTTAGTAGCAAGATCTATTTCCAGTGCTTCTTCTTAGCATCTTTGCTCATAGCATTAGATCTATTGCTTCTACAAGAATATATGTAGAAGAACACCCAACCTAGCAGCTGCCAATTACACTACAACATGGAGACATGCATTTAACTAGTTAGTATTGATTATTTTTCTATATGAGTCTAAGTTTGTTCTGCTTGCTATAAGTTGCTTTTATTGAGCATTATATGAGACAATAGAAGGAAATCTTATAAATATCTATGATTTTTCCTATGGCCGAGGTTTTGGTAATTGGTATATAATGTGTGAGATTTTGCAATCAGTTTAAATTTGAAATATGTTTTGATTGCGTACACTTGTCCATGTATGAACTTATTACTTATTATGTGTTGCTTGAATTTCTTCATGTTGATGTTGTTGTGTAATTGAATTGGTATATGTGTATTCCCATTTATAATATATAATGATGCAATTTGAATTCAATTCTTAGAATAAGATTCTTCCAAAAGAAAGTGTAAGGGTATTTGTTGTTTAGGCGTATGCAGATGTTTAAGGAATCTAGACGTGAAGGATTCATCCAGTTGTTTAATATTCAAGACAAAGAAATGAGAAGTCATTCACAGCTAATCTACCCCCCTATAGTCTAGTGTTTTGTTATTTGCATATTATGAATATTTGCTATAGGGAAATGAATATTTGATATTGTATATTATGATGTTTTTGAAACAAGTGTTGATTGACTTATAATATATTTTTAAGTTATGCATATAATATATTTTTATTTAAAGGGGTCAAAACCCTATGGGTTCTCCATATTTGAACTTTCAACTTTTCAATAGCATTCATTATAATCTCGCTATTTGTTATGGCCTGGCTAACTTGTTCTTTATGTTCTTTCCAATTAATTTAATTCTTCAAAGGTCAACATTCATTCTATTTTTTGCGCTTATTTTTTCTTTTAGGGAATGTCATGCCAAGATTATGCAGGTGCATTATCATCGATAGAAGGTAGGGGAAGACATGAGTATTTAGAACATTTTTCACCAAAATGACACCCAAATGGAGGTATGATCTAGGAAGTCAATTGTATAGATAAAATAGTCTAATTATTCTATGGATTTTGTACACTAACAGATTTGTAACTGTGTAAGAGTTATACTTACTATTACTTTCATGGTTAAGTTAAAAGTTTATTTAGATATAGACTTCAGCTTCTATGGAGGGTCAAGTAATATTATTGCCCTAAATGCACCTCTTCTTGTGTGATAGAGTGACTTTTAGTCTGTTCTTTCTTTGTTACAAAAAGAAAAGAAAAAAACATCATATTAACATATACAATATGAGTTGTTTTGCTGTGATTTTCTCTTGGAGTTAGATTTCATACATAGTCAAATATAGTGCTCCCTTGCCTTTGTTGTGAGCAAAGAACCTTTTTAATGATACCATGCTTGTGTCTTAGATCACTGATATAAAATTATATAATATATTCTATTTAAGGGTGCTAACTCAATGGAAGAGAACCCATCTTATAGGCAGGAGGTTGGTGGTTTGATTCCTCCACGCCCTATATATATTCTGAAACCACTAAAAAGAGATAAATGAACACTACAAAAATATAGATAAAAGACCAAAAATATGACCAAAATATGCATATAAACGACCATTGGTGGCATATTAGTGGTCATTAAGCACATGACAAAAAATGTGGTCATATTTAGTTTGGTTGTTTATAGCTTATCTTGTGGTCATATATTTGGTCGTATATTTGGTCATTAATGATGAAAATTAATGACCAAATTAACGACCCAATATATGACCACAAGATAAGCTACAAATAACCAAGTTAAATATGACCTTTTTTTGTTGCGTGATCAATGATCACTAATTTTTCATCAGTGGTCTCCAAATCAAAAGTGGTCATTTATATGCGTATTTTGGTCATTTGTCTCTAATTTTGTACTGGTGTTTCTTGTTGAAAGGTCAACCTATCGCTTTGGTCAAAAAATGTCATTTTTCCTCAAGCTTGATGGCATAATGGAATACTTTTGTGAGTGTGTTCATAGTGAGAGATTCCATCTCTGTTTGTATGGAAGGATCTAATCCATTGATATAGTTTAAAACAAGAAACGTTTCTTCCTCCATAACACCAAGTCAAGCCATTAGTCAGTGCAATTCATCAATATAATTATGTACAGCTTAATATTTCCATTGTCTCCACTGCTTCCGTTTCTTGTACTATAATTCTATGTACTTGGGTGGATAAAATTATGTCTTGACATGTTCAACGAATTTCTCCCATGTGTTGATGGGGTGACCTTCTTCTTCCTTCTTAGACGACATATTTTCCCATCAATGATGATCTGAAAATGGGTAAACTTCACTTTTATCCCATTAACTAATGCTTAATCAAAATTCTCAATTTCTCGTTATTCATAAATAAATTAACATAATAAACAAGTTCAATCTTTAACCATTTGGAGATTCACAAAACAAGCACATGAAAAAGATACACAAACTAGAATTGTTAACGCAATTCACCAAACCCCCTCGCTACATCTCCAGACTCATTAAAACTTTGACTCGCTTTATTATCTCCTTCAAAGATATATGGATTTCATAAGTACAATTGCATGGTATTCACTTCAAGTGGATCATTCCCATATTAGGATGCCTTTCCTTTTCGTCACCAAGAAAAACTAAGGCTCTCACATGAACTGAACCGATTCTCCCATCTTGGGATCAAATTTCCTATACAAAGCTTACTAGAAAGTTTTTTCTCCAAAAACTTAATTTCCTTCTCCAAATGAGAGTTTTTTATAGTTTTTCCAAGGATGATTACTCATCACACATGTTAAGTAGAATATCCCTCCCATGATCCCCTAAATTATGATCTAGAGATACCTTAAGGAATAGGTGGATAAATGGTCTCATCTTTCTCCATGAAGATCTCAACACTCCCTTAGGACTAGGAACCAATTGGTGAGGTGTATTCTCACATCTATTTAAATTTTATTTATAAATTGAAAAGAGAATTTGTATGAGCACTTTCAGATATTCCTTTTTTTACATAGTTTTCATTGAACTTTCAATTTTAATGTGTAATACACTTTGTTCAATGTCTTGTGAACTTTTGTTGGAAAATAGTCTCATTTTTGTTCATAATTTCAACTTGCAATTTCTTTCACGAAACGAAGTTCATTCAACCCCGTTCAAATTACATTACGAAGATCTTTGCAAGCTCTTCATCGATTGAATTCCTTTGGTGCTAATGAAATCATTCTGCATTCTTCGACTCTGGAGATCCTTCTGGATCAAATCTCCCCATTGAAAAGCACTTTTGGACCCCCAAAAGTATCAATTGAAATATCTATACCAACTGCAAATGACACATTTCCCTTCTCCTTCACCTTTTTTCTTCGGAATTGGAATGTTGAAGATAACCACTGCAAACTTGTGGCTAAAGACACCTGGATTACAATTTTTTTTTTAAATCATACTTGCCAAGAGTTTGTAAGAGTTTTTAAATCATACTTGCAAAAAATAAATATTGTTTTTTTAATTTTTTACATTTTTTTATAATTGAGCATATTTTAATATTTATATGAAAAAATGATATATTTTTAACAAAACTTATTTTGAACCCATTGAGTTGTCATATTTGTATCATTAATTTTACAGTTCAGTAACATAGCAACTGTTTTATTGTATTTTTTTTAAGTTGGAGCACACTTCATTATACAAAAAAACTACTTAGACTATGTCCTAACCATATTGAGGCATCCAAGTGCAATCCAAGCTTGAGAGATCTAAGAATGATAAGGAATGGGCACTTAACAGAAAATAATACACAACTTAGAAAACATTAAAAAAAAATCATGCATACCAAGCAAGTTAGCAAAGCTAGCATAACCAACACTTGTCATGAAAGCATACAAGTATGGGATGGAGGGGAAATGTAATCAAGCCTAAATCAATTGAATCCTTGCAACTCACTGCATGTATGAGTCTCAACAATCTGCCTTTTAAATTGAACCAAAATACCAAAAGAAGTTTATTAATGGCTAGATTTGAGAAAGTTCTAAGTGTGAGTAATTAAGGGCTCGTGGCTCTAAAATTTGTTGTGTTTTGTACTAGTCCACAATTCAATGAATCGACAGTCACATGTAGTAATTTAAGCTATTTAAAAACATCTAATGCGCATACCTCTATGTCGAAACCGTTTTCCATGCCAATGTAGGCCACTACCC
Source organism: Pseudotsuga menziesii (assembly GCA_001517045.1). Classification (NCBI taxonomy): domain Eukaryota; kingdom Viridiplantae; phylum Streptophyta; class Pinopsida; order Pinales; family Pinaceae; genus Pseudotsuga; species Pseudotsuga menziesii. Next base: position 543,105 of record LPNX010574687.1, on the reverse strand, counting down.
TCTTTGTTGTCTTACCAAAAGGCATGATAATGAGGAAGAAGACCTAAAATTATGGACTTGGGGCTTCAAAGAATGCCTTCCAATCACATTGGTAAGGAGTGATAAGAAGATCACAACAATCCAACGTGTCAAATGTTACTTGATAGTGTTAATTAAAGACTTATATGGTAAATTTAATATAAGACTTAGTTATACTTGTCTCTTACTCTTTGCATCTTGACACATTTAATATTTTATGGTTGTCTCTATGCCTTGACCCAATTCGTATTATAAGGTGAGGATGTGCATGCATAATAATCCTTAGTTATGACTATGAGATGAGGATTTAAAGGGAAGAGGATGTAAAGACAAGTCATTTTTATATGTATTTTGGTGGCACTGAGGACGAATGTTGTGAGAAACCACAATATTTGGAAGGACGGAGGGAGATTACATCACGATCATGCCACCCATCAAAGTGAAGACTATTCTTAAGCCAACAATTTTCTTTTTAATTTTATTAATAACCATTGTTTCTCCATATCGTGTGCCCAATGACACTTCTCTATAGCAATGCATAAATCGACCTCTCCATAGTTTGTGATCCTAGCTACATGTCATTATTTGTATTTGCATGACATCGAGTGTTGTTTATAGTTGTCATGAGTCCATGATATTCATGCAAGAAATGAAGTCTTATAGAGGAGGACTCATCAAACCGAGCTTTTGAATTTCATTTTGACGAAAAAAGAGTGGACATTGGTAGCGACATAGGTAGTAGGCACAAAGTTTTGAGCTCATTTCAGGCCTGGTAGTAGACTAGTAGTTCTTTTTTGTTATAGTCGTAGTTGTTGACACATTGCCACACTTTATATTGCATCCCCAAGTGATTCGAGAGTCAAGAGTCACATCTCGATGCCTAGTGTCTCGTAGGTATCAATGATTACTGGTCATCTTTGCACAACTAAGCACTGAGTGCATGGCATGAGTGAGTGATTATAATTGATCATATTTCCAATATTTTTAATGATGAGTTGAACTTTATAGCATAGAAATTTCAACATCTTGAGAAATTTATATGGAAGAGTAATTTCAAATGTTTCCCTTCTTTTGAAATGTTGATATAAATTATGCCCTTCTTAACGGGAAAAGTAAAATTCAAATTTTAAATTTTTTTCGAACGGCAATTTTAACTTTACACTTATGGGAAAGGCCCTTTGGAAGGGTTGGGGAGGGTTCAATTTTGAACGCTGCCCGGAACAGTGAGCATGATTTCTTGCACTTCATGATGGCAGGCACGTGTTCAACGAACGCATACTTAGAGGGAATGACGACCATCGATCTACTCTTGGAGATCGTTTGACTTTGCCAACGAGTAACAAGGTGAATCTCCATTCATCCCAGAAGGATGACGATATCCACTTCGAACATGTGAGAGCCTTGAAATGTTCGACATCCGAAGCAATAGTAAAAGCTTTGTATGATGACCGGCAGGTTCAAATTGGCATGATTTAAAAGGTACTGGACATCATACTTTGAACAAAAACCAAATTTGTGTCTTTTCTCTAGAATATTAATAGTAAATGAAATACCTTTCTTCTTCAATGGTTAGAAAGAACTGTGGCTATCGATAACTCTCCAAATGGCATCTCATCTTGCTTGTGCAGATCGCAACCTTTGCATGGAATCTGATTTAGATCCGTGTTTTCTTAAATCTTGGTAGATTGTTGGTGCAACACTTATCTGCATGGAGTTTGACGACTAAGTCTTCAAAGGATCGGATGTAGCTGCCTCTGTCAGCAGTTTGAACAATTCCCCTACATGAGAACTTCATTTTCATCTACTCTAAATCCCAGATCTGAAGGCATCAATTAAAGAGAGGCACGATCTATCATGATTTGTATGAGCAGAGACTCCAACTTTATGCAATCAGAGATCAGAGATCAACAATTTGCATTGCGGTCACACGTAGCGATATGGTGAAGTCATCCACTTTAACGAGCTGATGGTTACACATCGACCTAGATAGCTAAAAGAAAACTTTGATCTGAAGCAGCGTTATGTGCTACCACGATTTGTTCAGAAGGATTTGAGTATGAATTATGAATAACAAAACCCCAAAACGATGTGTAGTCTGTGATCAAACTTCCTCTCTCCGTAATGAAGAGATCAAGAAAATCTCATGGATCGATCTGAATTGTATTACAAGGTAGCTCAGAATTATTACATTCTTTAATGGTGAGTCAAAAGAGAGAAAGAGAAGTTGAAGCCCAAGCTTCTGTGTATGTGATTTTGTCAAAGAGCCGAAGCTCTGTAAAAGGATCAGTCGGTGAGTCCACAAGTTTAATCTCTCATAGGTGAAAAGCATTTGTAATTTCTTAAGTTTTTTAGACTAGGAAACATACTCTGTAAATTCTGACTAAAACCAAGTGAACCGACAACGTCGGTTGAGTAAACCGACTAGTAGTTGAAGTGATCAGCCGACTAGTGGTTGAAGAGGTGAAGCCAACAAGTTGTCGGTTACCAAAACGGACAAGTGGTCGAAGTAAAACCTGTCGGTAGAACCGACAAGTAAGAACTTGTCGAAGTAAATGAGCGGGTCTAAAAAGCCGACCAAATTTAATAAACTTGTCTAGTCGGGAGTTAGACAAGTTTCACTCGACAAAGAAGAAGAAAAAGAGGTCGGCATGAAAAATAATTTTTAATAACTGAGCCGTAAACTCAAATTTAGTCGCCTCAGTTTTGGCTAACTAGTATCAGAGCAAGGTTTAGGAAAGAAATCTTGTCTTAAAAAGTGGAAAAGTCTTTTTCTAAGGAAATTTTTTTAATTAAAAATGGCTTCCACTTCTGGTTCATTGCAAACTCCATTTTTTACAGGAAAGAATTATGAATATTGGTCTCTAACAATGAAGGCTTTGTTCAGAGGACAAGATGTCTGTGAGATAGTCCAGCATGGTTATACAGAACCAGCAGATATGACAGCATATAACAATCTCACACAAGCTGAGAAAGATGTCTTGAGGGAACAGAGGAAGAAAGATGGAAAAACTCTGTTCTACATACATCAAGCCATGCACGAAAGCATACTCCCAAGAGTAGCAGTAGCAATTAACGCAAAGCAAGCATGTGATACATTGGAGACCGCCTATCAAGGCTTGGGAAAGGTAAAGACTTCCAAGTTGCAGATTCTGAGAAGAGATTTAGAATCTCTGTCCATGAAAGATTCGGAGATTGTAGACACATTCTACACCAGAGTTGTTGGTTTGATAAACCAACTAAAATCTCATGGAGAAGACATAGAAGAACAAAGGGTGGTTGAAAAAATTCTCAGAAGTCTTCCCCCAAGATTTGAAAATTTGGTTGTGACCTTAGAAGAACACACAGACATGTCGACATTTACCATTGATGAGCTGCAAGCTTCAGTCATCAATCATGAACACAGACTCAACAGAACACGAACATCATTAGAAGGTGCATTCGCAGCATAGTCATCCATATACCGTGGTAGAGGCAAGGGGAGAAACAACTCCATAGGCAGAGGAAGAAGTTCTTCAAGAGGAGGACGAGACAGAAGTCCTGCAAATGTCAGTGGTAGAGGAGATAATCAGAATCCAAGTCAGCCAAGTGGCCGGAGGTTTGATAAATCAAAAATCCAATGTCATTATTGTAAGAATTTTGGTCATTATGCATATGAATGCAGGAAGAAACAATATGACCAAGGAAGGCAAAGCCCAAATCAGTCGACCAGCACCAGCACTTCGACAAGTGCAATGTTAATGGCATCTACATCTCCAATTGAATGCAATGCTATTCAAGAAAGTCCACATGACATATGGTACTTAGATTCAGGCTGCAACAATCATATGACTGGTAACTTAAATTTAATTTCCAGTCTAGATAATACAGCTCAAACTGATGTTACACTTGGCAACAATGTCCAAGTTACTGTTTTAGGAAAAGGCATTGTTGATTTTCTAACCAAATAGGGGGAGAGTAAGTATATCCCTGATGTCTATCATGTCGAAGGTCTGAAACATAATTTGTCAAGTATTGGACAATTGATACAGAAAGGATACAGAGTATACATAGAACATGATCACTGTGTGATCAAAGACAAGCGTCCAAGCGACCGACTGATAGCAAACGTGCCAATGACAAGAAACCGCTTATTTCCATTGAGGATAGTTCCCGACATGAAAGGGAAGACAAATATAGGAGCTGTATTCAAGGAATCAAGTAAATAAACAGTTGAGCCCCGGCGACAAGAAACAAAATGGCAGCGCTAATTTGCAAGCTGCATTTCAAACAGAAGTTCAAGATGAATCCTGGTTGTGGCATTTCATATTTGGACATCTGAATTTTGGTGGGCTAAAGCTACTGCACACAAAGAATATGGTGAAAGGATTACCATTGATCGACAGACCAGAAAAGGGTTTGTGAAGGATACATTTTTGGCAAGCAGCATAGAGAGACTTTTCTAGTCGAAAAGTCATATAGAGCACATACACCACTTGAAATTGTGCACTTTGATATTTGTGGTCTAATGTAGACATCATCCATTGGTGGCTGCAATTATTTTCTAACTTTTATTGATGACTACTCAAGAAAAATATGGGTTTATTTTCTGAAACATAAATCTGATGCATTTAGTTATTATTTGCAGTTCAAGGCACTCGTGGAGAACCAGAGTGGACACTGCATCAAGATCTTAAGGACCAACAGAGGAGGCGAATATCTCTCAAATGAATTTCTAAATTTTTGCAAGATCCATGACATATAGAAGCAATTCACTGCACGATATACGCCTCAGTAGAATGGTATTTCCAAAAGAAAGAATAGAACCATCATGGAGATGGCGCACAGCATGTTGGCAGCCAAACATTTACCAAATGAGTATTGGGGTGAAGCAGTCGCAACTACTGTTTACATTATCAACCGATGTCTGAAAAAGAGTGTGAAAAACAAAGTTCCCCAAGAATTATGGACAGGTATGAATCATAGTGTTTCTCATTTGAAATTTTTTGGTTGTGTTGCATATGCTCGTGTTCCAGATGAGCTGAGAAAGAAGCTAGACAAGAAGAGACATAAATGTATTTTTGTCGGCTATTTTGAAGACACAAAAGCATACAAGTTGTATGATCCTGTCACGGGGAAATTAATAATCAGTCGAGATGTTCAATTTGTCGAGAATGAATCATGGGATGGAACTATCGACATAAATGTCAAGATTGTGTCAAATGTCAACAATGATGATATGGCAGAGGAAGTGGTTCAAACACCACATGTAAATCAACCTGTCGCAGCACCGTCGACTCCCATGACACCACAGCATGGTTTAGCACAAAGACCATTGACACAAGTGGCTACTCAAGCTACACCGACAAGCACACCAAGAGGACATCAGACTCCATCAAGCATTTTGTCAAGGTCAACATCGATAGAACCGGTGAAAACATGAAGTATGTGTGAGATATATGAAATTGGTACGCCAAAATCATTCTCTCTCTTTGCATTATTTTCTCCTATTTATGATCCACTAAAATTTGAAGAAGTTGTTGAAGAAGAAGTATGGGCACAAGCCATGGATGAAGAAATAGAATGCATTGAGAAGAACCAGACATGGGAACTGGTTGATGTACCAAAAAACAAAGATGTAATCAGTGTCAAATGGATTTATAAGACCAAGAAATATGTTGATGGGAATCTACAAAAGCACAAAACAAGAATGTTAGCAAGAGGGTTCACACAGCAACCCAACATAGACTTCAATGAAACATTTGCACCTGTTGCTCGCATGGATACAGTCAGAATAGTCTTAGCCATTGTTGCACAAACAAATGGCTTGTTTAGCAAATGGATGTCAAGTCGCCATTCTTAAATGGCTATCTAGAGGAGGAAGTATATGTGGAACAGCCACAAGGCTATGAAGTTCCAGGTCAAGAGCATAAAGTGTAAGGGTTGAAAAAGGCACTCTATGGTTTGAAGCAAGCTCATAGAGATTGGTACAGTCAGATTGATTCCTATCTCACTGAAAATGGATTTCACAGAAGTGAAAATGAACCGGTAGTGTACACTAAAGTTGATGAGAAAGGTAAGATGTTAATTGTCTGCTTGTATGTAGATGATTTAATATTTATTGGTGACTTTGGCATAGTAGAATTTAAAGCAATCATGGAAAGTGAATTTGAAATGACTGATCTGGGGCTCATGAAGTTTTTTCTGGGCATTGAAGTTCAACAATTTGAAAGTGGTATTTTTATATCACAGACAAAGTATGCAAGTGAAGTTTTAAAAAGATTTAACATGTCTAATTGCAAGACAACCCCAACACCAGTAATAACAGGTTTAAAATTGAGCAAGGATGATGAAGGATCAACTATAGATCCTACGCTATTCAAAAGGCTTGTTGGAAGCCTTATGTATTTGACAGCAATAAGACCAGACATCATGTATGGAGTAAGTCTGATCTCAAGGTTCATGGAGTCACCAAAAGACTCACATTGGCAAGCAGGTAAAAGAATTTTGAGGTATGTAAGTGGCACAAAAGACCTTGGTATTATGTATTCAACCTCAGAAATGGAGGCAGCATAGATGACAGGAAGATCACATCTGGGTACACATGTCATTTTGGTACAGGTGTTGTTTCATGGGATTCAAAGAAACAACCCATAGTAACTATGTCTTCAGCAGAAGCAGAGTATGTTGCAGCGACAAGTGTTGCATGTCAAGCTGTCTAGATGAGGAGAGTGTTAAAAGACTTCACAAAACCATCAAGAACCAACAACCATCTTCTATGACAATAATTCAGCCATTGCATTATCAAAGAATCATGTGTTCCACAAGAGAACCAAGCACATCGACACAAGGTTTCGTTTCATAAGGGAGTTGGTGAAAAACAAAGAAATTTGTTTGGAATTTTGCAGGTCTGAATATCAACTTGCAGAAATCTTTACAAAACCATTGGCAAAGGATAATTTCCAGTATCTATGTAGTTATATTGGAATGACAAGTTCTGCACAATGAACTCTGTCATGAACAGAGCATGTTTAAGCTCTAAAACATTTTTATAAATTTTGTTTTATTTTCCCCATCTACTCATAATTAAGGGGGAGTGTTGGAAAAAGTAATTACTCGCAGATCCGTATCTGATCTCAATCGACTCTGTCAGAGTCAATATCAGTCTAGATCTTGTTGATCAGTCTGACAAGAGTGAAGAGTCCACGATTCGGCAATGTAAACCAGTCGAATTAATTTCTGAAGCTAAGTTGTTAGGTAGATAGTTATTACAGTCTTTAATGGTGAGTCAATCGATTCACGTAGAAGCAATTTTCAGGTTTCCTATAAATAGTAGAAGAATATTGTAAATCAAGTTAAACAATAGAGAGAAATCTGGGTGAGAAAAGAGAGAAAGAGAAGTTGAAGCTCAAGCTTCTGTGTATGTGATTCTGTCAATGAGCCAAAGCTCTGTAAAAGGATCAGACGGTGAGCCGACAATTTTGGATCAGTCGAAGAACCGACAAGTTTGTAATACCTTTGTTATTTCTGCACAAGTTATATATATGAAATAGTTTATGGTTGAATGCATGTTTATTTAGCCGCACAATATTTCCAAATTCACTTGTGTAAATGTCTTTTACAATTACCGTTGAGTGAAAGATCAAGAACCCATAAATTTCTCACTCCGTGAAAGTTCCAGGTTTTATAGTAAAGTGGTCAACTCAAGTCTTCCTAAATATTTGGGCATCTGTTTTTATATGTTCTCTAGAATTGTTAATGTGTCCATTTTTACTTCATCTTACTCACAAGTGAAAAGCATTTGTAATTTCTTAAGTCTTTTAGACTAAGAAACATACTCTATAAATTTCGAATAAAACCAAATGAACCGACAAGGTCGGTTGAGTAAACCGACTAGTGGTCGAAGTGATCAGCCGACTAGTGGTCGAAGAGGTGAAGCCAACAAGTTGTCGGTTACCAAAACCAACAAGTGGTCGAAGTAAAACCTGTCAGTAGAACCGACAAGTAAGAACTTGTCGAAGTAAATTAGTCGGGTCTAAAAGGCCGACCAAATTTAATAAACTTGTCTAGTCAGGAGTTAGTTAAGTTTCACCCGACAAAGAAAAAGAAAAAGAGGTCGGCGTGAAAATTAATTTTTAATAACTGAGAGGTAAACTCAAGTTTAGTTGGCTTGATTTTGGCTAACAAACTTCAATTGGTTGTAAGATACATTTCCCATCAATTCCAAGACCTTCTCCATTGAACCCCATCTTTGTCAAGAGCTTCATGTTAATGTCTCGCATATGCTTTTCAAAAGAATCCAACCAAATGTTTGTATGTGAGGCAATTGAATGGACATGATTACTATTTACCTTGTCTTTTGACTAGGAACAAATCTGTTCAAATAATCTTTTTTTAGCTTTGAGGTATCGTCCTTTTGTCTGGTTGAAGATGATGAAGATGAAACATCCATACAATCTTCTTTCGTATGAGGAAAAAAAGTGCAAATTCTGTCATATTTTGTTGTAGAAGGACTTCTTGGACTATCAACTTGTTGATACTTAGCTAACATATCCTGCTTAATTCACATCTCAAGTTGCATTTCTTTGAGATTTTCTTGAATCTCTTGCTTCTTTTCTTCCAGAACTTTCAATTGTATTCGCAACTCGGCATTTTCTTTTCCTTCATTATACAATTATCTTACCTTTTTCTCCATGAATAAAAATCTTTCATGAAAATTTGCATCTCTACAAAGATTTGCAAATACCGAAATAGAAGGATAATTGTTTTGTGTACTTTCCATATTAGATCTACAACCGAGATGATAAACACCCACATAAAAGAAAAAATAAATTGAAAACCAGATCAGAACTTCTCTGGTACCAAACTTGATCCAAATATGGATAAACTTCATTTTTCTCCCGTTAGCGAATGCTTAATCAAAATTCTCAATTTCTCATTATTCATAAAGAAATTTGGATAATAAACAATTTCAATCTTTAACCATTCGTAGATTCATAAAACAAGCACATGAAAATGATACACAAACCAGAATTGTTAACGGAGTTCACCATACCTCCTGGCTACATCTTCGGACTCATTGAAACTTTAAGTCACTTTATTATCTCCTTCAAATATATATGGCTTTCATAAGTACAATTGCATGATTTTCACTTCAAGTGGCTCATTCCCATCTTGGGATGCCTTTCCCTTTCTCACTGAGAAGAACTAAGGCTCTTACATGAACTAACTGCTTCTCCTATCTTGGGATGCAATTTCCCATACAAAGCTTACTATAAAGTTTTTTCTCCAAAAACTTATTTTCCTTCTCCCAATGAGAATTTTTTATAGTTTTTCCATGGATGATTACTCATCACACATGTTAAGGAGAATATATCTCTCATGATCCCCTAAATTAGGATCTAAGGACACCTTAAGGGATATAGGTGGAGAAATGGTATCATCTTTCTCCATGAAGATCTCAACACTCCCTTAGGACTAGGAAACCAATTGGTGAGGTGTATTCTCATATCTATTTAAATTTTCTTTATAAATTTAAAAGAGAATTTGTATGAGCACTTTCATATATTCCCATTTTACATAGTTTTCATTGAACTTTCAATTTTAATGTGTAATACACTTTGTTCAATTTCTTGTGAACTTTTGTTGGAAAATAGCCTCCTTTTTTTTCACAATTTCAACCTGCATTTTTTTTCACAAAATGAAGTTCATTCGACCCCGTTCGAAGTGCATTAGGAAGCTCTTTTCAAGATCTTCGTTGATTGAATGTTTTTGGTGCTAATGAAATCCTTCTGCTTTCTTCGACACTAGATCCTTCTGGATCAAACAATGTACAAAAGTTGACATCTTCAAGGACGCAATGGTGACTTTCTCAACCTCAGAAAATTAATTCACATAGAAATAGGACAATAATTTTTGTATCTAGTTGTGTACACATTCTGCATCAATCTTTCCTTCCATATTTGGGATGTCCAAGTTAATTTGTACCTTGAAGGGGCTAACTATGTTGAAGTTAGATCTCATCAGGTTGCTAATTGAAGTTGAGCCAAATGAAATAGTAAGTCAAGCAAGAATCTCATTGAAATGATCCTACATTTCAGTTATCTATCGAGTGAGTTCTTTCTCTATGAGTTGTTCAATTTCACTACAAGGAGATATGTCCTCTATTTCACCTATCATCTTTGATCTAGGGTTTCAGGAAAATAAATACTTAGAGGTCGAAGGTCAAGGAAATTTAAATAGTTGGGCCTTAGAGCATTTCTGAACATGAATATGTATGTTAACTATGCAAGTAGTTTTTAAGCAAGGCTAGTGTAGACTAGAGTGTTACGATACCAATGATCCATGTCGCCTAGGGAATCAATAAGAGGACAATAGAGTTGACTAAATAAGTCAAGCCCCGTTATGGTGAAAGTGAATAATACTAGACCAAATAAGAAAACCAATGTGGGTAAATACAAAACAAAAATTACTAAAAGCAATAGACAATACCAATCACATGAAAAAGCAAGTTAAGAATTGATAACAGTGAACCCAAGGGTGAAAACTCTGAATGTATTGAGTAGTCATCTATGGGACATTGGTATCCTAAGTCTGTAATCCAAACCCTATATCAAGGTGTACTAAGTCAAAAGGCACGTTTACATGAATGGAGGTCAAATGAAGGAACCAAAAGGACCAATCAAGCCTTCTCTCTTGGAACCCATTTTAGTGAAATCAAGAATAAGGAACCCTTTTATATTTGGGATTACATGTATATATACAAATTGAAGGGATTCTTGGGTGTCTACCTGCTACATTTTAGTTACAAAGAAGCAGTTACACTTAACTGAGGAGACCAATTATTTTCTTTCCATTTGTCAGCTAGAAGAAGATGAAGATATACCACTTCCACATCAATGGAATATTTCAAGTGCTTTCCAATTGTTCAGAATGTCCACTGACATGTGTTTAATTCATTGAATGTCGCATAGAATGTATGATGGGTGAATATTGCAGAAGATTGCATGATCCAACTGAGTCATTAATGGATTGACTGATCCACAGGGTTAACTGAGTCGTTGGATCTCGATTGAGTTGTTGGATCTCGACTGAGTCGATGGATTGACCGATCTACATTGTCAACTAAGTTGTTGGATCGACTTAGATATAGCCAAGGCGACTGGGACTAGGCACTAGTTGATGGTTTCAATCGAGTCTTGGAATGGATCAAGCGTGGTTTTATTGCATCTTTCTTTAGATCGATTTGACTCTTTCAATACTGTGTGGCTCCTTCAGTTCATGTATATGATCCTTTGACAGTTGAGACTTGGATTCTTATATTGAATATGCAACAACTATAACACCTCCATTTGAATTGATGATTCCCTATAACGTGTTCTCTAGCTTGGTGGCTGGACAATGATTGATGACTCCACTTTATACTCTAATTGATCAATTGACCTACAGTGACATCAATTCTTAGCTAAATCAATTAAAAAAAGTCTATGGTATCAAGTTAGTTTTCTAGACAATCAAGCACATTGCAAACATGATAATCCTGTGACTTAATAAATTCATGTATAAAATATATCATTTTTACAATGAATTCATTTGATACAATAGAGTTGATCCTCTTTTATGTCATCACGTTGAGGTAGTTGTTCTTACACTATTACAACTTTATTATCTAATTAATAATATTAGTTAAGCCTTACACTATATATATATATATATCTCCCCACACACACAATGAAAATAAACATGTTATACATTTCATCCTCTAAGTTGTAAAGACACCTACTTTTTAGGATGCAATCAAAATCCCACTCTTATCAAGATAGAGTATGTGGTTTAATGGACTAAGATTCCCATTTTTTTATTAAATTTATATTTATTAAGGTTTTTTCCTATGTTGCACGGGGATCCATCCATCGGGGACTCGGGGACTTGTTGGTCATATCCAAAACGTCCCCAATGGATTTCTGGGACTTCGAGGCAGATTTTGGAGACATTCCAAGTGGATTTCATAGATGTCCCAGGCAGATTTTGGAGATGTTATGGGCACGTGTCTTTAGTTTTTACAATTGAAATTGATGATTGGACAATAGGACCATTTATTCCATCCATGTTTTTCAAAATATTCTGAATCTATACAAGTTGCAACTCAAAATATGGGTTATGTATTGTGGATTTTGATTTGGGTTTTTGGCGATTTAACTATTGTTTTTTCAGCAACATTGTTACAAGCCACGAAGCCTCCATGTCAACAAATGAAGAAATGCAACAATTCAAAGGTGTGGTCCTTCTGGATGTTGCTCTTGTTCATCCCATTTTTTGGTCATCTTAGGTTTTACATATTTGTACATGGGTGTCTAGAAGTTATTGAAGTGCAATTATCCCCCATCCCAACCTCAAGCAATGTGAAAACAATTGGATTGTAACTTGACTTAGATTGGGTACTAAACA